>NW_010581929.1:118671-180306 GCF_000705375.1 Tinamus guttatus | reverse complement strand
TGAAAAACATTGGAATGATCTTAAAAATGATTATTTGGAAAAAAAAAAGGTCACGAATGCAACTCTTCAATAAAATATCTGCTAATGTAAGTGAGCATACAACACACTTTCACAAACTTCTTCGGTTGTCCCTAATATTATGGGGGACGAACTGAGCACCTACTACATTTAATTTTCCTTTGATTTCCATTGTAAGCTTATTCACAGCAAATTATTTCCATTATGCCTGTCTTCAAAGATTCTTTTTCTGCCCACAGTATTTACCCACAGTATATTTATATACAAGCATATACCTTCCCTGCTTTTGCTTTGCTGAATAAACCAAGTTATCCTGGCCTTTTTTTTCTTGCAGCAAGATATCCTTTAGCCCAGACCACGGCTGCCTTTTTCATAGGCATGTGATGTTGGCAGCTGTCATCTGAACTCACACTCCCAGAAGATCCTCTTTTGATTCCTCCAGATGAATGGATTCTAGCTAATAGCAGAATATGTTGTCACTAACCCACAAGTACATGCCTACCCGATTCTGTAACTTGCCCTCTTCTTAATTTTATCCTATATCTATTCCTCTCCTAGTCCTCCAATGTCATCCATCGTTTCTTAGATATCTTGATCTTCTTCAGCACTGATGACTCTCAATTCCACACCATCAGAGCTTAATTAATTAATATGCACTCCCAGTTTTTGCAGCAAATACATTAATTAAACACTACATAAGAGTTCCTCACAAAAGTCTACTAATAATTTTATTATGGCCCACAAGTACTTTTAAGCAAACTGGAACATATTTATCTTTTCCTAGTTTCTCACCTACCTTATAATTCTTCCAGGAATATCCAATCTTCTACTTTCAATCTACTTTCCCGCTAGGCACAAATTGTTTTCTGCAGTCCAGATACAGAAAATCTACTGCACTACTTTCCCCTAGAAATCACTGTATATGAAAGAAAAATCACCAGTTAATCTGACATGATCTCTCTTTGGAAAATTCATGTCTCATTTTACCATAATATCCATGCATCACTACATCTCTAAAAATATATACATATTTGTAATTTTGTAGTTGCTCTAATGGTCATCTTTTATCTTCTTTCACTCCAGAAGTGCAACTAACTCTTCATTAACTCTTTATTCAAAAGCAGAAACTGGTAGATACCCCAGAAAAGGGGAAGAAAAGGTGGGAATTTAGATTCTTAAAATAATAATGCAGCCTTTTGCACTGTGAAAGAGCAGCAAGCCTGAATAGTGCTAAATTTGAGCTGGGTGGCACTGAGCCCTTCTTAAGTGCAATACTTTTGGGAGCACAATACAGAGGGTCACTAGTATTTCTGAAGGAACAGCTGTGTAACAAAAAGGGTATCTTAAAAAAAGAATTATAAATCCCTTCTTTCATGTTCCTTCTCTTGCCGCACAAGTGACTATTCTGAAGCCGACCAAAGATTCCTCCTCCCCGTTCAGAAAATCTGTTTATGCTTTTATGCAAGAACTAGTTGGGGTCTGGGATAGCTCATTGGCTTCTCTGTGCAGGCCACGCCATTCTCAGATGAGTTTTATAATAAAGTACCTGGGTGTTTCTGATCTACTTTATAGCTTAGACTTTAAGCTGAAGAAGGATAGCTAAACTCTTTTCTGAGTCTTTGTCTTGAATGCATTATAGTCTCATTCTCTTGAGTCCATATTTCAGCAATAAACCTTATCAGACTCAAACTGGCATTACATACAGCCAATTGCACCGTCTCTGTGTCTACTGCCCAGCTAATTAGCAAAAAGTTAGCTGACAAATGAAGTTTATTATTACATGTGCCATTTTCCCAACAATACTGTAGTCCCCTTTATCTGTTTTAATACTAATTAAAAAAAAAAAAACTCCTGAACCCTCAAATTAACACCTATCCTTTCAGGAGTCTGACATGACCTACTTTCTCTTCCCCAGTGACCATCTCCCCATATGAATCCATCAGATGTTGCTTCCCCCTTGGCTGCAGTAACTTTCCTCCCACAGTTCCTTCCCACTGGGCACGTCTGCCTCTCACACCACCCATAGCAGATCCCTAGCCCTACAGGCAAGAGGCAAGGGACTCATTGGGCTCAACACCAAAAGGACACTTGACATTTACATCATTATCCCATTCCAAAGTCCAGTTTTTCCTTTGCTGTCTATTTAATCACCAAATAATATTTTCCATTTGTTTTCAGTTTTACCCTTTTGACTTTTACATGTGACTCTACTTGGTGATCTGTTTTTTCCATTTCGCTCCCTAAAGGCTCACTACTAGCTGCTCACGTACTTTTAGAGATAGTTATTTGTTGAGCTGGGACAGAAAATCTTTCCCCTAGTACTTTTTCTACGTTTTTACATTACATCTTTTTTTTTTTTTTTTTTTTTTTTTTTTTTTGGAATAGAACTTCAGAATACTTTTAGTGTCTCTGAGCCAAAGAAATTCCAATCCTCCTCCATAACCAAGTCCCTGATTTGCCACTTAATTAGAATTAGTGCACTTGTAAACACTGGAATCCAGTCTTTAATGCTATGTCTTACCCAAGCTACCTCCCAAACACCATTGCCTGTTTGCGTGACTTTTTCGTGGTCGCTTCACAGAATAATTGGGTCTTACTATTACTGCTTTAGAAATTAAACTCTCCCAACAAGAGGGCTTGACTCTACTTCACCCTAATAGTTTTTTAGGTTTTTCTTTTTTCCCCCGCCCCGGTCTCCACAGCACAGCTGGGCCGCCGGCGGGCCGGGCGGCCGGGTGGCCGGGTGTGGCGCCGCCCGCCCCGGTGCACGCCGGGTCGCGTGCCCGGTTACCGTTGACACGGGCAGAGGGAGGCTGCGCTCACCCGGGCGCGCTCCGCCGCTCCCGGCGGCAGCGATGGTGAAGGAGACCATCCGCGTATACGCGCGGGTGAAGCCCCTGGGCAGGCGGCAGCAGGCCGGGGTAGGCGAGGAGGTGGCCGCGGCAGTGCCGGGGTAGGGGCCGGCCGCGAGGAGGGGCGAAGCTCGCCGCGGCCGGCGGGAGCCCCCGGGTCTCGGCCGGGCCAGGAGCTGCTTTTCCGCGCGTGTAGTTGGGGGAGAGGTTGCGTGGGAGAAGCCGCTGGGGTGCCCCTGGACTCGGGGTTGAAGGAGCGATGTGGATTCTGCAGGGGGATGTGGCTGATGTGTGTCTTCCGTTTGGAAGAGATAATAAAAAGATTCTAAGGAATAATAAAAATATTGGAAATGTTCCTTGCAAGCATTCCTCGTGTTTAGGTCACTTTACTGTCTTCTGTCTCCTAAGAGATTACTGCGGGTGTCTTGGGAGGACATTGTTTTGGGGCTCATGCTTTATTTTTCAGTAAATAGCTTGGAGGTTAACACACTTTATGAAGCAAATCGTGTCAAAGAGGTTCAGTATCTTCTGAAATCCTATGGTGGTGCTTACACGACAACAAATGAGTTCATATGTGCTTGTCTTGTTGTAAAATAGGTGAAGGAAATTATGCCCAAAGAATAAGAATTTTTAAAGCAAGCAGAATAATGTAGCTGGTCTACTACATTATCTTAAGATACTGATTAGCCATGCTATGCAATGAAATTCAGAAATGTGTATAAAACTTGTCTTTTGGTAGTTTTGGTATGCCAAGCTTACATGAGTTATACCTGTAGGCTTTTTATACCTGTATACATATATAAAACACATCCATAATGTTTTACTGGTAAGATCGTTTTGTTAATTTATATCCACATTTATCAGATATATTCAGTTGATGAAGAGGAGAAGTCTGTGTCAAGTCTAGAGATTATTGTGCCGCGTGATTTAGCAGATGGATTTGTCAATAATAAACGAGAAAGCTACAAGTTCAAGTAAGTGAAAACTTCATCTTTTTGTCTTCGATGGTTGATGCCACTTCTCTTAGTGATTAGATCTACAGAATCAGGAAAGCCTTTTCTTAGAAATAAGTCTGCATACAGTTATCTTTATTTTTACTATAACTCTTTTAACAAGAGGAATGCTGCAGCATACTCTGCCCTGCATCTGATAGAAATTGATAGTCAAGGCTGTCTGTCTAAATATATTATATAATATATATATTACGTGTGTGAATATATATATATTTATCTATCCTTTGCATGCTATTATACATTTCTTGTTTCTGTGTCAAACATTGCATCTTCAGTTATCAGTTCTTTAGTTCCAACAGCTCATTTTAAATTTGCTTGTGAAAAGTGAATGCAGGACTGTGTATTCTCATGTGACCTAATGAGTTGGCACAGGCTGGCTAAAGATGTTGTGTTGTAAAATACTTGGTTTAAACCTGTGGATTTCAGGCATAACCACAACATAATAAAGAAAAGCAGAGATTGTTAAAAGAAACATAACAATATAAATATTTTTTTAGAAACTAAAAATAAGTACCAGCAATATCTATCATATATTTTCATATTTTCAGTAGAAAGTTGGAGGCAATATTTTAATTTTTTTGTTAATGCAATTAAACATATAAACACATTTAAAGAATAAGATGATAATATCTTGGTCCAACTTGAAAATTCTGTGTTTTTATTAAAAATTATTATTTTTTTTTGCTAGTGAGAAAGAGTGCATTTGACAAACATCTGCAGCTCAAACTGATGTCATTATAAATCTGTTCTCCTTTGGAACAGAGTCACTGCCCTCTCCAAATAGATGAATATACAAGACTAGCTTAGGCTGCAGATGCCCAAGCCAGCTGTAAGGAATACTGACGTGTTTTATGACTTTATTCTTTGTTACAAAGTGTGTAAGACAAATCCTGAGAAATATTGAGAAAATGTAATTGTTTATGTAACAGTATGGAGTATTTCTTTTTTTCCTTCTTAAAAGCCCATTCTTTGTTTTCTTTGTATCCTAGTCAACTCGATCATTATTTGCCTGTGTTCTTATTTTCTTATCCAAGTGTCAAACAAAATTGACTGAATGACTTGGCAGATTAAATGTTTGCAGGTTGGAATGTATGCCTCTACCTTTTGTAATATATGCTTGTCTCAGATTAACACACTGCATAATATCTTGGAGGCCATGGTGAATGGTGAAATACCCCATGAAATGCTATGTGAATATACACTTTAATATAGGAGGGGTAATGTGACAGCATGGCAAGGCACAAGCCATCCAGGAGGTGTCTGAAGTTCACTGATGGTAACTTCTTGAGACGTGAATAAGGAGCCCGTGTGGTGTCATGCTGTGCTGGACTGAGTTCTTGCAAACGAAGAAGAAATAATCAAGAATATGACAGCTGGGGACAGCCTTTGCTGCAGCAGTTATAAGATGCTGGAATTCAGGGTCCAAAGAGGAGGGAGAAAGGCCAAAAGTAGGGTCACAACTTTGCGCTACAGGAGAGCAGACTTAACAGCTTCATAAGACCATTGTTTGGGAGAATCTCATGGAACCTGATCCTGGAGAGAAGAAGAATCCAGGAAAGCTACTTGATATACAAAGATCACTTCCTTCCTTGTGTTCAAGAATGGTCCCATCTTGATGAACAGAAAATCAGCAAAGGTGTCAGGAGGCTTCCATGTGTGAACAAGAAGCTTCTAGCTGAACTCAGACATGAAAATGAAACAGTCAGGAGGTGGAATTGGGGTAAGATGGCGCAGGAGGAATATAGAACCCTTTTGTGAGCTTGCTGGGATGGCGTTAGAAAAGCCAAAAATGCTCCTAGCATTGAATGTGGCGAGGGATGCGCAGAGCAACAAGAAGGGCTCCTTAAGAGATATGAGCAGCAAAAAGGAAGATGAGTGAAAATGTGGATCCACTGCTGGGTAGTGGGGCAAGGGTCCTGTAGGGAAATGGTGAGATAGAGCCACAAGTGCAGAGGGATCTGGCCAGTATCCGTTATCTCTGCACAGGCACAGTGACTCAGAGAAGTTGCTGCAGACAGGAGAAAGCGAATGTCACTCCTGTGTTCTGGAAAGGCAAGAAGAAGGATTGAACGGACTCCAGAGTGCTCAACCTCACCTTGATTTCTGCCAGGATGGTGAGGCAAATAGTCCTGGTAGTTATTTCCAAATATGCAAAGGACAAGAAGCTGGATAAGGACAAGAAGTTGTTAGCAGGATATATGAAGGGGAAATCATGTTATTTCAATCTGAGAGCCCTCTACAAGGAGATGACTAGCTTGGTGGATAAAGGGAGAGAAGTATATGTTGCTCAACTCAACTTTGGTAGGCCTTTTGGCACTGCGTCTCATCAAGTTCTCATAGATAAATTGATGAAATATGGGCTAGATAAATGAACAATGAGTTCAACTGAAAAGTGCCTTGAGGCTGAGCTCAGAGTTAATAAAAACAATAGCACAAGGCCCAGGTGGAGGTCAGTCTCTGGTGAAGATGTTTAACGTATTCATTAATGGCCTAGGTGATCGGGAGAAGTGCACCTTCAGCAAGTTTATAAATTATACAAATCTGGGAGGCATTGCTGATACTTTACACTCTCAAAATAATTCAGAGGGACCTCAAAAAGCTGGAGAAAGAAGCAGAGAGAAACATCTGAAGTTTGACAAAGGGAAGTGCCAAGACCTGCCCCTGGGGAGGAGTAACCCTGTGGACCAGTGCAGAGCTGGACTGAGTGGCTGGAAGGCAGCTTTGCTGCTTTGGGGGACCTAGCGGATAAGCTGAACGTGAGCCAGCAGTGAGCTCTCACAGCTTGCTTTCAGCAACAAAGGCCAATGATGTCCCAAGCTGCATGAGGCAGAACATTGCCAGCAGGTTCAAGGAGGTGATTCTTCCCCTGTACTCCGTATGGGTGAGATCATATCTGGAGTGTCTAGTTCTGAGCTCCCCAGTATGGGAGACATGGACATATTGGAGCAAATGCAGGAAAGGGCCATAGTGATGATTAAGAGAGTGGAGAACATGAGACATGAGGACAGGCTTCAAGAACTGGGACTGTTGAGCCTGGAGTAGAGCAAGCTGAGGGGCATCTTATCGATGTGTGTAAATATCTGTTGGGGATGAGTGTAAAGATGCCAGAATCAGAGGCTTCTCAGTGGTGGCCAGTGAAAGGATGGCCGCCTTGATGAAGAGTCAATGGACACAAACTAAAATCCAGGAAATTCCCTTTAAACATAAGAAAAAACTCCTTTTTTTTTTTTTTTCTTCCTGAGAAGGTTTATGGGATCTCCATGCTTGGAAATATTCAGAATTAGTTTGGACCGGGTCCTGAGCTGTAGTTGTCCCTATTTGGACATGGAAGTTGGCCTATGTGAACTCTAGAGATCCCTTCTGACCTCAACCGTTCTGTGTTTTTTTTATGATTCTGTATGGTAGTTCTTGTTTCCTACATAGGAGGGGACAGAGTTTAGATTGGGTTAAATATCTTCTTGCTTGCATACAGTGAGCGTACAGCAGAATGCGGGGAATAGTTATGAAAAAAATGTGAGCCCAGTGATACTGGTGGGATGCTGTATTTGGTTATAGTGTAATCTATTTATCCAGGTTTTAGCATGGGGCCAGTTACAAACACTGCTTCTCTTGATGGATCTAAAATACGTGTTTGTTTTTTTTTTTCCCAAGCCACATCATTTTATCAGAGGATTTTATTGTACAGATCTTGTCAAAGCAGCACTGTGTATAGTCTATTTATATACAATAGCACAACAGCATGCTGTGGGTAATGACACAGGGAAAACATTGTACTAAGTTATGTAAGCCTAATGATGTAAACATTGACTATTGCAAAAACAAAGTGAGTATGAATCAAGTAGTGTTTTAAGATTCTGAACAATTATTATTTGCCTAATATTTTCAGATTTCAGAAAATTTTTGATCAAGAGGCTAAACAAGATGTGGTTTTTGAAAGCATTGCCAAACCAGTGGCAGAATGGTACGTTGTTGTTCTTGTGAGTAATGAGGGGTAACACAGGGTCAAAAGTAGCTTTTATTGCATTATTTGGAGAAAAACTAATAAATGTTTATCTCGCTGTTGCAAAAGTTTTTAATTTTGTAAATGCTGATATGCCTTTGGTAGATATGCACAAATTTCCTAGGATTTTTACATGTGGAAAGGTTCTTTCATTAGCACCTAAATTAGCATTGCTACTTTTACCTCTTATGTTGCAAAAGCATAGAAATTCATGTCTATTTGTTTATTTGTTTACTGTTCAGAATCCAAAATTTGTAGTAAACTCAGAAGTATTATTTCAGGTACCAAATTCTTTCTCCTTCATTGTCACATCCACTCATGGACTTAACCTATGTTTTTGAAAGTTGTTCATCATTCTCATATGTCTCCCACCATGTGGGGTGGGGAGGGAGAGGTCATCCTCATTTTGACTCCTGGTCATTCTCCAACTGTTAGGTGCATGTGGTGTGTTTAAAAAAATATGCTTGGCTCTTTTTCCAGTTGTCAAAAAGTTTTATTTTTTTCCCCTCCATTTTCTGTATAAAAGGAACATGTGAAACAGGAGAACAGACTCTGAAAATGAAGAGCTAGTGAAACTGAAACTTGATAAACATAAACTAAATATGCCTGAAAAAAATATTTTTCTGAATTCTTTAATCCAAAATGGATTTCTTTGCATATCTGACTTTACAATATATAGCTTCAGGTCAATTCCTTTACTTCACTTTGAATATTTTTGATTTTATGCTAACTGCAGAGAAATTACTGTATCTCCAGTACACTTAATTGTGCTTGGAAAACAAAGGGTCTGAACTCTGTTCAGAACATGCTGTGGATTAAATTATCCCCAACATCATCATACTGTTGAAGCTAACTAGCAAAAGACAGGCTTTTTTTTTTTTTTTCCTTTGGGGTATTTTGGCGGAGTATGGAATGGTTTTCTAGTTGCATAATTCACCTCTGTAGAGCTTCTAATAAACAGGAAGGGACTTGACTTTTCCTTTATTTTGATGTTGGTTTATACAAAATTTTCATACATTGATTTGATTACATAAACTTTAGTTTTCATTTTGACAGTTTTTTTTCAGTGCTTAAATGCTGTTGATCAATGGAACTTGGGCAAAAAATCATCTCTAAGTAGCTGAAGCTTTATTTTTATTTATAAGATGAAATTATAAAATCATTCTTAGACAAGAATTAAACAAATTCGTATATTAAACAAGAATATTCTGGTTTTTTGAGCATTAACTTGTTAAGCCTTGTCTGCAAATATTTTTGTTGTTATTTATCAAAGTGAAGAATATCTTTGTTGTGTTTTTATAGTAGATAGCCAATGTCTGAAATGAGTTCCTGCTTCTCCTCCTCTTCCTTCATTTTTATTTTTCAGTCAAAACCAAATGCTTTAAAAGGTCTTCATAGCTCTTTGACTGTTTGAGTCCTCAGCTGCTGATTCAAATTTCCTTTCCATTGGTGGACAAAAACAATTGTCCTGTTACTTCTGAAAGACCACAGTCCTTTGTGGCAAAATTCTCATCATTATTTCTTTTTGTTTGTTCTAATTTGACGTTCTTGTTCAGAGAAAAACAGTTAAAATTTTGCTTGTGTATTGCCAGAGAAAAGAAATATGCAGAAAAGTGTCAATGAAATGGATCAGTAGCATTTTGAGGTTCTTTGTCATGCATACCTATAGTCATGAGAAAATTCGCCTTAGAACTTAAATACCCAAGAAAAAAAATCTTGTTTAAGCTAAACCCAGCAATACAGTATTTGTGACCCTAAAAGCTTTCTAGTTTTTCTTGGATGGAAGAAAATTGGGTGCAACTTGTTCTACTGCCCAGATCTGCTCTGTTTGATGTTGTGCCACTACTTTTCTGCCTTTAAATCTAGTTACTGTCGTCCTGCCAGTGGTTTCAGAGGCACCAGACACTAGTGTGCTTGGTTTTCTTCTTTAGTCAGAAGTGCCAGTCTCTGAAAATCATTACAAGCATGTGATTTGCTTGATTGCTTTTATCACTTTTTGTTAAAGCTTGACAAGGAAGAGATCTTCCTTCCTTGGTTTCTTTTATTTTCTTTCCTCTTCTCTTTTCCTTTTTGATTGCATATTCTTAACTTTTTTTGTGTGGCCAGCTTGATCTTTAAGATGCAGTGCTAACACAGTGACTGTGTTACTGTGTTCGCTAATAACCAAACTTTAGTTTAACAACAGGACAAGATTATGCTGTTAATGCTTCATTTATCAGAGTTATGATGATACTTACAATAAGAATTTAAGTATAGCTTTTGAGTTAGTTTTGTTTTCAATTCTAACGTGGCCATTGTTTTTGTGTTGACTTACTAAATAATTCTCTTCAGATGTATCACGCAGTTTAGAAGGAACTTAGCTGGTGATACACCTCGTAGTAGGCAGCTGTGGTTTTTGAAAGACCTGATAACCTCCATGATAATGCTCTTTTATTTTTTTTTCCCCTTCAGATTTTCAATTTTCAGTTTCTTCTAATGTGCTGTGTTTGCTTCAATCATGAGCACCTGCATTATACTCTTTATGCTTTATTTTTTCTGCTTCTTCATACAGAGAATGTAGTGAAAATATTTTGCAGAATGCTACCTAATGTCGATCATATTGCCTGAAGCGGAAGTAATATCATTAAGATCCATTTTGTGCAGTTTTAGGAAATATTTGACTAGTAATTTAAAGAGTTTGGAAAAATATTTGCATCGTTAGACTGTTTTGTAACACAGAACCACAGGATGTAGACTAAACATCCTAATAGGATGTTTCTTTAATACACTTACAGGAATCCAGGGACCTTCCTTTGCTTTTCTGCTTTCGTATCTTTTTTTTTTTCTTCTTGTGTAAGTCCATGAATAAGATAGGCGAAAGTATTTAGACCTGATGTGTTTTTCATTTATTATTTTTTAGCTCCCTAATAACTAAAGCATTTGTGTTTTGCCATTTAATCAAGGAAAACAAAATATCACAGAATCATAGAATGCTTAAGGTTGGAAGGGACCTCTAGAGGTCATCTAGTCCAACCCCCCTGCACACGCAGGGTCACCTAGAGCACGTGGCACAGGACTGCGTCCAAGTGGGTTTTGAAGATCTCCGGAGGAGGAGACTCCACAACCTCTCTGGGAACCAGTGCTCTGTCACCCTCACTGTTAAGAATTTTTCCTTGAGTTCCTGTGGAACTTTTGATGTTTCAGTTTCTGACCATTTCCTCTAGTTCTATCAGTGGCCACCAGTGAAAAGAGGCCAGCACCATCCTCCTCACTGCCTGCCTTGAGGAGCTTGTAGACACTGCTCAGGTCCCCTCTCAGCCTTCCCTTCTCCAGGCTGAACAGGCCCAGCTCCCTCAGCCTCTCCTCACAGGGCAGATGTTCCAGGCCCCTGATCATCCCTGTAGCCCTGCGCTGGACTCTCTCCAGCAGCTTCACATCCCTCTTGTGCTGGAATTAAATTAGCATTCCTTTTAATTTTTCTTTCAAGGTATGCTTTCACTATGGTCATCCAAGCTAGAATAATGCTGAAAGGCATTTGCTTTTGTCAGCTTCAGTAGGATTATGCATTAATAGCCGCTCCAAAGTTTGAACCTTTAGATGAGGGATTCCTGGAAAAAAGAACTCTGACTTAGGTTATAAGATCTTGGTTCTAAATGAATGATGACCTCTATTTTTGAACATCATATGGTAAAATGCTTAAATTCTGTAGATTCTTATTTCTAATTGTGAAGGTTCTTCTTTTGTTTTGAAGTTATTGGGGACAGGCAAAGGGATGTATCTTAGTGTAAATTTCTCCTAGTAAAGCACATGGAGTTAATATTGGTATTCCTTTGAAAGTAGTTAAGCTGCAGACTGCCTCCTGGATTTGATGCAATTGGTACTTTTATTTTTTTTTGTATTTTAGACCTTAAGTTGTGGTTTTATTTTTCTGCATCTTGGAAATCTTGCAATAGTTATTTGATTTTATATGGGGAAGTATATTGCTCTTTTAGGTTTGTCTTGAATCTTTCAGAACCTTCTTGATTTAAGTTCTTTTATTAAATTATTGATGCAAACTTTACATATTTTGCTAGCTGTCTTGAGGAAAATATTATTGTGCCATTTATTTTTGTGTAATTTGAAATAAAGTTTTCTGTTTTGAGTATTTAACAGTAAAGTTACACATATGCAACATGTCAGATATTTAAAATATTTTCAATAACATTAGTAGCAAGAGTCCAAGACAGAACCTTCAGAAAAGTTTTAAAGTATGAAGGCAGGCAACTTATGTAGCTAGAGAATGGAAGAGCGAAAGGCAGTCACGGTTATTTATGTATTCTGTAATATTCAGAAGTCGTCATCAGAATTCATATTCAATTTCTTGCATCTCAGGTAGACTTAAGAGACATTTTCCTTTCTGGAGAGAGATCTCGAAAGAGCATACCTATAGGGCTCCCTTCCTCCTTTGAGGGGGAGGTCCTTCTTTTCAGGAAGAGACCCAAATCAGATACTAATTCCTTAACTGTATCTCTGAGAGCTTCAGTAAGGAAATAGCTGAATAAATTCTTCAGAAAATTCACTAAGCTTTCCTTCTCATTTGGATTCATTCTACCTGAGCAGGATATAGGAGTATTCCAAAAGTCTTGCTCATATCTATTAATCTATGTCTCTGTCCTATCGTGGTATTTTGTGATGTGCAGTTTAAGTCTTTTTCTTTATCACATAAGACACTTCTGCTAATGCTTTCTTACAAGAAGGAGAAAATATTTTATTTCCATTCCTAACTGCAGCAACATTTAGGTGCAAGTGAAACGAACAAGGAGTGACAGAAAGAAGGCTAGGTCGTGTTGGAAAAGAACATATTGTCATGTGGACCATTGGTAAATATGTTGCAAATTGAGTCCTTTTAAATATAGAAGCAAATAAGATTATAGCTATTAATAATATATGCTGTTTCCATAAAAGTTGGTTTATTTATTTATTTTTTTTATTTCCTCTGACCAGTACTTCCTATTAGTTACATTTACATATACTTGGTAAAGGGGACAAGTCTTGGATTAGTAGGCCTTTTTGGAATGAATACAGTGAGGCACTTTCTAAAGGATGCTGTGGAGACTGTTGGACAGTTTTGAAAGACAATTGAGGCAATACAGTAAGTTAACATAGTTGTGTAGTCCTCTGTTCTGAGCAATAGAAACTTGGAAGAGATATTGCAAGAAGTATTGCAGCTTGAGCAGAATAGTTGAGGGACATATCAAATACCAAAATGAAATGAATGCAGATTGCATTTGCTTCATTGTGTGGGGCTTTCATGCAAACAAAACTGCAAGTTAGGCATCATTTACAGTTCATGCTAAATGATTATAAAGAGAGTTTAGATTTAAATAAGTAAGCTCAGGATTCAAGGTAAGCATTTTAGAAATGTTCCTCTTGTGATGTGAAGGATTCTTTTTTTTTTCTGAACAGAAATGGCTGAAACTCCTCAGAAAAAGTGATGTCATTTAATGGTTAACATATTAAACATATGAGAACAAAATATAACTACACTTTGGAAAGAGAGTAGAAAATTTCCTTAGTATTAGGAAGTGTCTGTTGGATTCCACCTAAACTATTTTTTTAATAAAAAAAAAGAATAAGTGCCACAAAACCATGATGTAAAAATAAAAATTCTCTTAAATATCTGACTTTTTTTTAAGGGCTTGTGTTATTTCAGTGTTTTCATACAAATGAGAGAATTGCTTAAATTCTAAGCATTTTTCACAAGTCTATTGTCTTTTGGTTCTGTCATGTAAAGGAGGCTGTTTCTCCACCTTTTCTAAGCACATTCCCTCTCCCCACCCCCAAATCATTCTTTGTTCATTATTGCCACTGCTCAGCTGTAGGGAGTGGTGGCAATACACACATCACATTTTCCTTTCTCTTTGGGCTTGTTTTGTGCAGCAACAATGCTTGTTTGTTGTGCCTTTGTAGGTAATATTGGTTGATGCAGTAGGTTGCTGAGTGACCTAACTGGAAGAAAGAATTGTTTCCAATGGTGAACTCATGAAGCAAAAAAAATCTTGTACATTTAGAGTACTGAGATATCAGTAGAATAAACTGTTTTGTAATACAAAAGAAAAGAATAATTAGAGAGTTGTAAGATCCTAATGACAGAACAGTCATTTACTCATTTTTTTTGGTCCTGACACAGTAACTCCCTAACTAATTTAAAATCTCTTTAGCATCATACGATAGTTGCTACATTTGGAAATCAGTGTTATTTTTGGCATTATCAGGCATTATCAGATGGCATGAGGCATTATCAGATTAGGGTTATTTCATAAATCTGGCAAAGATATAAAGAAAAATTATCATACTGAGATACTTTAATTAGAAAGACGTTTAATCTCGGCCCCAAAAGGTAGTAGATACTTAAGCATTGAGCTTTTGTAAAGACAGATCCTCACTTAAAATGGATTTTCCAGAAATAAAATAAAGTTCTTCACTCTTTTAATCATAAACATAAGATCTAGGAGTTATTTTTGCAGGATTGTGTTAAATTTTCTTATAAAATGACCATGGGTTCAGGTTTCCTGAGAGAGGGTGAAGGAAAGCACAAGGTTTTTGGTAAAATATTTCAGGTCAGCAAGAACTGAGATGAGGAATAAGTTGACAGGATCTAAAGGTCAAATATTTTCCTTTTTGTCGAATGGCCACTTACATTTACATTGCTAATAATTTAAAATAGAAGTGTCATAACCTGGTTAAAACAATAACATAAATCTGAAATAGACCAATAAAGTCTTCATGTGCTTAAATGTTTTTCTTTAATCCTTTTGAAGTTTTAAATTTATGTCTAGCAATAGAAATTATAAGTCACAACAAGCAAATCTTTTTGCTCAGGCTTCATATTCGGTGTTGCTGTGAGGGTCATTTAGCAGTTGTAGAACTGAGATTTCCGTTTTTGCAATATGTGCTGATGTCAGAAGCTTGAGAATGTATTCATTGCTGTTTCTTTGTCTTTTTTGGAATGAATGGAAGATTTGCGTAACAAAAAAGGAAATGTGGTGCTCTGACTTTTTGGAGGAAGACTGTCATATTGGTCTTATAAAATTGTTTCTTTTCCTTCTTTTATCTGTGAGTCTATGAATTATGCCTTCTCTCTTAGAATCAGAATAATTTAAGTTGGAAGAGGTCTTTGTAGCTCATCTGGTCCATCTTCCTGAGCAAAGCAGGAATAACTTTAAAGTTAGATCAGGTTACTCAGACCCTTGTCCTGTAGAACTTTGAAAAGTCTAAGGATGACAATCCCACAAACCATCTGGGCACATCTCCCAGGGCTTCTCTGTCCTCACTCTGAAGATCTTTTTCCATATATCCACTTGGGATTTCCCATTGTTTAACTTGTGACCACAGTCTCTTCTCCTATCACCTTATGCTTCTGTGGAAAGCCTGGCTCTAACCTATCTGGTAGAGCCATAGCCGCCTTTTCTCCAGCCTGAAAATAATCAGCCCTTGGCTGCCCAGGTTCTTTACAGCATCCTTCTTGCACTGGGAAGTTCATAAATAGATACAATACTATAGATACAGAGCTCTGTTTTATTTTTTTTTTTGCAGATCTTGTAGTTTTCATGGTAACTTGTGTGTCTGACCTTGCAGGAGGAATGCAACAGAAGAGCAAGGAGACTACTTCATTATACCCAGGCACAAGCCTGTGTGCAGCCTATTTAACAACGAGAAAGAAATAAACAGAAAGAAACAAAAAATCTGTGTCTGTAAAACTTAAATAGAGCAAATAATCATCATTGCAAATTAAAACAAAATGTAGTCATAAGAAACAACCACAATAAAACACTCTCAGTCTGCTTGCAACCTCTGTCTGCTACCACTGGATTTTAGAACTCTCCTTGCATAGTCTTGGATTTTCAAAGATTGAATACTGAATGATATTTCAAACTGTAGTAATTACCCATAAATTGTCTAGCTCTCACTTTAGGAATTTCTCATGTGAGGAATGTTAAGCAGTTGTAAACATATTGGATCCATCAGTTTAAGAGGAATTACTTTCTTGAGTTAGACCTCTTTATCAGGCTCTTCGTTTATACATCTTTCAGGGATGAAGTAAGTCAGCCGAGTGACTGAAAGTGGAACTACAGAAGTTCGTAAAAGCTTAAGTATGGATCTAAATTGAAATTTTAAATGAAATGGTAATTTTTTACTGTGCATGCTTTAATTGACACTGATTATGGTTATGTTAGTGCAAGTTGATAACTGAATTAGAAAAGATCAGGAAAAACACACATGGCTTTGCTCTTTAACTACATTCTTATCTAAGCCTCTACTAGAAGGTATAGTCCATGTCTTATAATTGATGCAAAGTTCTACTAACAGCTGTTCTTTAGAAAGATTTTAGGGGGAGAGGCAGAATCTTCTTTAACCTAACCAAAGAACTACTAAGTTATAAAGCTCTGAATATAGTCCTCCACTTCCAATACACTGACTAGTCTAATAAATTACCTCTCCTAAACATTTGTTTGTTCTTATATCCTTAGATCATCAAAATTACAGCTACATTATTACAGCATTTGTTTAATTTTCTTCAGCATTACTGGCTAAGTCTCAATCTGTAATAAATTTTCTTAAAAACAATTTTTTTCCACAAGACTTTGGGAAGCCTTTTTTTATAACTGTCTTACCACTGATAAGGTGGAGTTTTTAAGGTATTATATCCTTGCTGTGTAACTTTTTAATAAACTTTTTTTTAAGCAATGTTTCATAGCAGGTTGTAATTTCTCATAAAGCTATTTTTTTTTTCTTGAGCAATCATAGTTATATAAACTTGCATGTAACATTATTTAGGTTATGGAACAATGTTTAGGTTATACTGAAAATGGATTAATTAAGGAGCATTTACTTGATTTTTTTATGTCTCCAAAGCAATTGAGTTGTTAAAATTCAGTATATTCCAAATTTGGTAAGGACTGATTACCTGCATTTAATGCTAATAACTAATTAAAATTGATATCAATTGTTATTACTATCCCTCATTTTCATAGTACATCATTCAAAGTTTATTTTTTTTCTTGCTCTGACTTCCAGCAAGGAAAAGTTTTGGTGTATAGGTCTAGACTGTTGAATGCATCAGCTTTACAAGAGCTGCTTATTTCATAAATACTTATTAATGGCTTTAGAATACTTAGCAGATAACCTGGATGTTTCCTCACCAATATTTATATAAATTGACTTTAAGTGCTTAAAAACTAAAAGCCAACTAAAATTAGCATCCAAACACCTTGATATAGAATACACCTATGTAAATATATTGTTGTGTAGGCGTGTGTTGTTGTGTTCAAATTTCATGCAAATATATTCAGTATTTTTTTACATTATATGTTACTTTGTCATATATGAAACTACGTATGATGTGGCCAGATGGATTTTATTGAAACACAAAAAACAGTTTTTTTTAAAAAATAGTGGTTTTGTACTGTACTTACAAAATTACTATTTATACTACAGAAAATGAGAAAAAATGAGATTTTTTTCCATCCTGAGTTAGATGAAAGTTAAGACTAAATTTGTTGTTGTTGTTTTTGCCTAAACTGTTTGGCTTTAACGTGTCATGTTCTGGCTTTTCTTCGAAGTCTTGTAACCTAAAGCTCATACACCTTGATAATGAGATACGAATACTGAAGTATTTCAGTATTTAAAATGAGATTGAAATGTGCTTGTTTGCAGAACTATAATACATCTTTCTACAATGTGTCTGTGTTTTCCCAGAAATGCCATCCTTTTCTGGAAATCTTGAGCGTAATTTCTTTGGGATTTCTTTACATGTAGAAATCCAGGCCAATGGATTTCTTGTCCATATTTACTGGATTCTGTTATTCACGAGTACTAAGTCCAACATGTGGGTTTTCTTACTCATGCAAATGATAAGCTAGGTGCATCCTTTGCACATTTATCTTGCTCCATGTTTTCCAGATAGGATCATGGCACAGCTAATTGTTAAGCAGTAGAAGCAAAGATGAAATAACGAAGGACTTTTTGGATAATTGTGATAATTGTTAGAAACTTTTTTAATGTCATTTTTTCTGTATTTTTTAGGTTTAAAATTAATGAATATTTTTGTAGCCAATGCAATGGTGTCATGACATTGACAGGCTTTGTTGTGTAAAGGTTGCTCTAAGTGGCTTTTGGTAAATGGCACTTTTTCTTCTTTTAGTAGAAGTACAATCATAGTGGGAGTAACTTTGCTAAGATATACCAGAGACATATTTTTCCAGCAACATTTTAGCCAATCTGTCTGGAAACCGTCCATGAACTTCTGAACAGGGAGCCATATAATATTGCATGAACTCATGAAAAATCTTTTCAGCAAAGAATCTCCTTGGATTATGTGACTTTGTGTTTTGTTTGAAGTAACTAGGAGATAATTTACTGAACAAGATATATTCTTAACTATGCAAAAATTCAAAATTAAAAAAAAAGGCAGCAAAGTTTCAAAGTTCGGGGCCATCTGAGAGGAAGAGTACTGTGAAAATAATGGTGAATAACTATAAGCTTAACAAAGAGTTGCAATTTATGATCATGAAAGATGGTGTGTAAAGATGCAGACTTTGCATGAGCAAATTGACATTTTGCAGATGTAGATTTTTCAAAATAAGTTATGCATGGCAGAGAAGAGCTGCTTGACTCTCTGCTCTCTTTCCCAGTGGAAAAATGTAAATGTCTTTCCACTGTCAGGACCCACTTTAATTTGTGGATGACCATCTCCTGGAATCATTTTGGTGGAAGCTGTTCAAGCAATCCACCTTCTTAACTTCTCAGAATTGCCAACTTTTCAGATATTTGTTACCATTAAATCTGTTTTCATGGCAGGTTGTGCTTATGTTTTAGAAAGCTTATGCCTGCAGTTTCATTGATGGTATTAGTGCCCTCATAGGCTTCCTTAGCACCTTTCCCAGAGCCCTAAGAATATCCTCAAGTCACTGTTGCCTTCAGACTTTTTAAATTGACTTGGTTGTTAATTTTAATGCATTCTGAATGAAAGGATAAATGCTAAAATCTGGACTCCCCCCCCCCATATATATAAAAGAATCATTGATTTTCTTAGATATTAAAATGAAACTCATAAGTTGTACTTTCATATGCAATGTGCTTCTATCCAATGCAATATTAATACTGCTTGTAGTTGCATTTGACTATGACCACATACTGTTTTTGATGTTTACATTTTATGAACAATGTTTTCTGGTAGGCTGTTCAGACTTCACTGATGCAGTGTATTTAGTGGATTTATGAATCAATTCAAAAGAAAAAAATCGCTTTTTTGAGAGCGTATATTATATGAAATTCCGCCCTGTGTTTACATATTTGATTTTAACTGGAAGCTTTTGTGGTGTATGGGGACCTCAAGCTAATAGTGTGCTGCCACACCTTTGTCATATTGTTAGAGTCTACTTCCAAACTGTCCTGCAATACCACAATACCAAAGCAATACTACAATACTTGAAAATATCTATCTTTAACAACCTGAGAAAAGAGGAAAGTAGTAAGAAGATTTAACAGCCTAAAATACTAACTCTGGAAGACCCCAAAAGCAGAGATGGAAAAATAAAAGAGCAGCTGTACTTGGTGAGACCAAAGTTGCATCTAGCCGAGCATATTGTCTCTGACAGTAACTAACTGTCAATGCTGAGGGAAACACAGGGTAAGCGTGGGGAGCTGCTTTCCCCAAGTATTTTCTTAGCTTCCATCCACTTGAAGTTCAGAGGATTTCTGCAAGAGTGGTTTCTCTTTCATGAACTAGGCCAGTCTCTACTGAAGCCCCTATGAACTTTTAGCATCCATAGCAACCATTGCAAGGAGTTTCGAGCTTCAACTTCAAGTGTGAAGAATCATTTCCTCCTGCTTGTTTTGAACCTGCCGTGGGTGAGCTTCATTTGATACCCCCTACCTTCTGGCAGCTCATTACTGTCTTTAGCATTAGGATGCTATGGTGGTGGGCATTAGGAATTCCTGAGATAGATAAATGGGGTGTTTTCTAAAAATGATTATGGCTTGATTTTTAACATCTGGAATCTAAAATCTATATGTATTCTGCCTTTGTTGGGTGTTTTGGTCTTTTGGAGCAGATGTTGAGTGTATTTCCTTTCAGCACGTTTCTTTTTGTTTCTGTGACATCCTACTGTAATGGATTAGACTAAGCAATTTGGCAACTACTCAGGCTTTTAAATAAACTTTAATAAGTTGGAGAAGCATTGCCTCTTTTGTGGCGCCAGAGCAGCAACTATCTATACATTGTCCTTATGCATAAGTTCTTACACATTGTCCTTATGTCATAGATATATGACAATCTATGCAAAGATTGTTCATTATTATTATTTTTTTAATCTTGGCTTGTTTATTGCTTTCTTTGTAAATAAAATGCACAAGAATCATTTTAGCCTTTCTTTTCTTTATCTAAAATCTGTTTTATATAAGATCTTAAGCTTAAGTGAAATCCAAGGTAGGTTTTGCTTCTGACAGTTTTATCAAAAAATTAATTTATTCCTGTTTACTTTATCTTTTTTCCAATATTCTCTTCAATTTTGGGGGAAAATCTGCTGAAAGAACAAAGCCTGACACAATAATCTGGTATCTTTACTACATATCCTGTCAACTGTAGGTTCTCTTGAGTTCTAGTTTAATTGACCATTTGAATATTATAGTCAACAATAGATTTAATCACTATTTAACTTGTAACAGTTACCAGTTTTGATAATTTTCTTGATTTTATTTCTGTTTTATGCAAAAAAAAAAGTTTTTGGTAGTTTATCTTTTGGAATAGTTGACTAGTCATACATTTTCCTTGTAGAGCACTAAGAGTATCAAGGTAATTTTTGAAAATGTTATTACTATTTTTTTTTAAAAAAAAAAAAAGGCCTACTGTGATTTTGCAAGGGAGTATAGACATGCTCCCTTGAAATCCATCTTCCAGATATCACCCCTTCGAAAGGGTTATACCTGAGAAAAATATGACTGTCTGTACAAGTAGTACACGAAAGTTTGCCATGTAAAGAACATGAAATTTTCTGCAGAAAGAACAAAAAAATACATATATATTCATGGGTACAAAGAGTTTTTCAAAATGTGCCGACTTCTCAGTAATAGAACTCAGGTAACTCTCGTTGCGAGGATGTCTTCTGGTTGATTCCATTAAAAACTCTTTCTCTTAAAACAAAATCAGGACCAGAAGTCTCCAAATACATTGTGTCATAAGCTGAGAATCTTCTGCAGTCTGCCATGGCAGACGATCTGTATGTCTGCTGCCGCCAAATGCCAATTTTCCTTCTGAGTGTTTGGCTATACTACTGTCATTAAGCTTATCTGCTGTTCAGTGAAAATCAGGTTGAAGTTAATGGTATGGTGGTTTATGGAGGAAAAAAAGGATAGGCTTTTATTAGTCACAACTGTAAGTGAAAGCTAGAAACATGAAAAAAGATGATCAAGTAATGGCATAGCTAATACTCGTGTACTATAAAAGTGTCTTTTAAAAACTTCTTGTATAGACAGAGATCTAATTGATAAGATTGCTTTGCCAATGTGGTTTTGATTTGTTTTCAAAGTGAGTGATGATTTTACTATGCTGATATAAGCGAAAGTTCTCCTGTGTACCTTTACCCAGGGGTACTTTGCTGATTTAGTATAGTAGTATTCCCAGAACAGTAAAAAGCCCCTAGTAGAACTGTATCCTTACATGAGTTTGTAACCGCAATGTAATCTTCTCTGTTTGCAATTAGTGAAGTCATATATGAAGTATTTTTGGATTCTTTAGGTTTAATACATCAATGGCCACAATTCCTGACATCTACAGTCTTCTAAAAGACTAAAAAGGTGCACAAAAGTAATGTAAGTAGTAATAAATGTTATCAGCTAATATGATACTTAATTATAGAATAAGTCAAGAAAGTCCTTAATTTTAGAAAATCTAAATACCCTTTTTTAAGCATGATCCTATATTATTAAAGGCAGCTGATAAATAATTAAGAATTGCTATTAATTATATCTCAGTTCTGTACAAAGCTATGTAAATTGACAATGGAAAATATATTATGCCTAATATATTAATTAACTCTTCATTTCTTAATTCCACAGTGCTTTGGCAGGATATAATGGTACTATCTTTGCATATGGTCAGACAGGTAGTGGCAAAACTTTCACCATCACAGGAGGAGCAGAACGTTACAGTGATCGAGGCATTATTCCCAGAACTCTGTCTTATATTTTTCATCAATTGCAGAAGGTAGGAGACTTTACTTTCTAGTTCTTCTACATGTCTAGTTTACGACTACTTGATTACATTACAAAAGACTATAACAGGATGACAGGTAAGCCCTAAAATTAAAGAAAATGATGAAGAAAGCATGTAACTTAACTACAGAAGAAAATTATTAATGCTACCTGGTTGGCTTTTAGCGATACTTCCGCCTGCCTGCTTCCAGGTTTGTCTGATACTGCCTCTGCCTCTTCTTGGTGCTTTATCCTTCTATCTGCCTTTCTTATTGTATTTTCTCTAATTTCATTCCTTTTTCTCCAAATAACAGAGCTTTGGAAAGCACTTACACAAGGGGAAATTGTTGTCTGCCTCCTATTCCTAGATACGATAAAACAGAGAGAAGTGATTTTGACTGGCAAAATAAGACCCCTAAAGCCTTTGCTCACAGTGAGACCAAGCAGTTTGAAACCAGGAAAATACATTTTTTTTAATTAAAAAAGAGAATTAAATTAAAACTTTCATTTTTATTAACATTTCCTATTAACTTATTATTTAGAAATGCTTCTATATTCCCAGCTCTCTGTTTGAACAGTGCCTTGATCCCTCTTTCCACCCATTCATAGTG
The DNA here is from genome assembly GCF_000705375.1 of Tinamus guttatus. Next base: position 157,601 of record NW_010581929.1, on the reverse strand, counting down.
TGTCTTTTGAAACAGTGATCTATCATGATCAGTAATAAAGGAAATAGTTATTCAGTGAAAATGAAAACTTTATATCTCAAGGTATTCTGAAAAATAACTATAGCAGATTGGATATAAAGCTGCTACTGTAAGTGTGATATGAATACTTTCACAGTGGTTTCATCTACTGAAAAGAAGTGACTAATTTTCTTTCATTTTGAAAATCTTAGCCCATTATTTTGTGGTTTGTGTTGTTTGAATTTGTCTTTGGGGAGGAGAAAATTCTGTCTACAAAACCAGTTGTGTTAAGTTACTTTTTTGGCAATGTACAATATTGAAAAAATGAGGATTACAGAGAATAGTCGACATCATATGCAATGTTTAAATATTATGATAATGAGTGTAGAAAGCTGTATGTCATTGAAGTTTCTAAATGAAGTAAATTATGATTTTTTTTTTTGTTCCCTGGGTTTTTTCTTGAGCATAGCCTTTTTACCCATAATATGAAGGTTTACCTCTTTCTAGTAGCATTCCTTTTTTTGTCATGGAAGTAAAAAATGGCATGTTACAAAATTATGTAACCAATCTGCCACATTCTAAGTGTGTACAGACTTTTTTTAGATGCATGGAACAAAAACAAACAAAAACAAACAAACAAAAAGACTAAACATGCTTCAAATCATGGGCATTGGGATAGGGGGGTTCTGGAAAAATGTATCACAAATTGAAAATGTAAGCCATACCCAGGTTAAGAATAAGAGACAGTGAGGAAGCAACGTAGTGTAGTGAAGTGTAGTGCAGTGGAAGCTTGTAGTGATAATTTTGTCCTTTGGTCTAGCTCTCACTCCTGTTTATAGCCCTTCCTTTTATTTTCTTTCTTTTTTAGGATAGCAGCAAAGTATATACAACTCATGTTTCCTACTTGGAAATCTACAATGAATGTGGTTATGATCTATTGGACCCAAGACATGAAGCCTCCAAACTGGATGATTTGCCGTGAGTAATAAAAGTACAAAGAATTGGAATGGACAAGACCAAAAATTGTCTTTGCCCTATTATGTTTTGAGTGGATTTTTTTTGAAACTGTACTACTGTTCTCAGTCTTAATTAACACAAAATATTATTTTCAGTATTATCAACATTGTCTACAATTTTCTTTTTTGTACATATATGTGGCACACACACATATATATGCACATATATCTATATATGCACACAAACATATATGTATGTATACGCATACTAGGAAAGCTACTGGGCTACGTGAAAATGTGAAAACAAAAAAGATTGATATTATGCAGAAGAGATCTCTTGCAGCTATTGAAAACAAAAGTGAAGCCATACTTTGTTTTTTGGGGGAGTTTTTGTTTGTTTTGTTTTTTCATGACAGTTTGTCCCTCTATATGGCTTATACATGTGTTTATGTGGTGGCAACATACAGAACAGGGAGTATTTCCTCGAAAATAATAGAAAGAAAATTTTCCTGCTTATATAGGGCAATTTTTCTTCCTATTATTTTATTTCCAATTTATTTCCTCTATTGTTTCCTTCCTTCAGTGATAATTATTTCTTCAAGTACAGGCAATTATGAAGTAAGCTACAAAACAGGAGGTACAGAAGCTCAAAATGAACTCCATGGATTGCCATAACAGTGTTCCTTGATCAGACAGCGGTAGTCAAAGTTTTGTGTAGCTTCTGCACACACATATTTGCTAAAGTTAAGACTCTTACACAGTTTATAGTAAGTGTGAACCTTAAACTCTTAAGAATCTTCTGGAAAAATAAAATCTGGTCTATGATTTTCATAAAACTCAGTAAACAGTAAAGAAAAAAGAAATGACTCTCTGCATTTGCAAATGCCCTGAAATTATTCTGGGAATCATGAATTGTCTTACCTTAATGGTAACTGCAGCATGTAAATTTTATATTAAAATAACTAATAATATTATTTTATTAAACTTTTTTAAAATTATACTCATACAAAATATTCAAAGCAGTTAGAAGTTGAAATAAAATCTAGCTTTAGATTTCTAGAGAATATGTGGTGCCCAGGTTCTACATCTACAAAAAACTTTCACGTTTCATCGTTGTAAGATGAACTAGTCTAGAGTTAATGGGAAAGCAGGCAGACCCATACTATGAAATGGATCTAACATCCATTGCTTTCTGACATGCTAAAAGTACTGCATGTATTAATATATTCCGTAATAAAATTTAGGAATCTGTGATGTTTTATTATCTTCTTCATCTACTATACAGAAGTAGAAAAAAAATCTGACTAATTTTTGAAATAATTTATTTTTCTGTACATATTATGCGGGCACAAATTTCTGTTCTCAGTTGTACAGTTAGTAACAAATGAGTAGATTTTTATTCAGTTTATTAAAGTCAATGTGTTCATTTTATTAGGTTATTCAAATTATTAGTTACATCCAATAAATTATATTTTGTTTGAATTTATTCAATTTATTCACTTTATTAAATTGAATTTAGCCTAGATGAATCTGTAATCCAAACATGGTAATTTTGGGATCATGTGTTCAGGAAAATAGAATTTTTTGTTAAGATAATAATGCAGGGATGTAAAAAGGAGTAGAAGGGTTATTACATAACTAATTTTTTTTGTTGTTATTTGGATAACTTAATGTAAATACTAAATTAAACAGTAATTATATAAGATTTTAAAATTCATCAGGTGTTTATTACATGAAATATATATTTAAGTACTTTTATATCCTTAAGATTTTTCTTGTAGTCAGCAAGGCACAGAATAATCTAACTTGCCCAATTTTTTTTGAAAGTATTGAATTAGAATATTAAAAACCGGGAACTTATATTTATTGCTCTTGAAAAGAATAATATTATTGATAATTTCCTTTTGCACTTCACAGTGGGAGACCAGGCTTTTAAGCACCATGCAAAGCCAATTGCAATTTACCTATGCTTGGGTATTCGCAGTCTGTGCTTACATTCCTCTAATCGTATAAAGTGGATAAGAAAAGAGTTGAAGAAATGTGTCACTTTGGAAGATAAACAGCCTAGTGACCTAGTGAAGTATGCAGATTGTTTTGAAAGTAGTGTTGTTATACATATTCTTGCAAAAGAAAGTGATGCACTTTGAGTCAGAGATATGTACTTCTGTCTAACAAACTAGTAAATACTGACATTACACTACTTAATTCAGTGAAAGTGATGACATTCAGCAAATCGATGTACTTCATGGACATCATACATTAGAGCCATAACTAGTACTTGAAAACCAAAAGTAATGACAGAAGAATTTCCCAGTCTGTCCGAACGTGGTAAGTTCTAGAATCCCCTCCTGAAGTTCTTGTGCCCTGTGTAGCCATCTGTTGTATTCTATCATCTGTTGAGTCTGTAAAATAAACTATTCATGTGGTTAACTTTAGCAGTACTTCTAGATTTGCAAACATAAGATGGCTTACAGGTCAGGTTCATTAATTTTAATGTAATCATGTAATCTATAATCACTAATATAATTCTGATGGGCATTTGTATTTATATATTAGCAAAGTTTGTTTTTGAAATCCCTGTGAATTTGTAGTTTCACAGAAAAGAGAAAAACAGCTTTCACTGTGTTCTGTTGTGATGATATATGTAGCCCCTAGTAGATACTGTTTGATGTATCTTAATGCTTTTTATATAGTTGACAGTTACACCTTGTAAATTCTACTGGCTCGGATAATATTCAAGTTTGAAAATGCATGGTTTTGTGTTTGTTTAAGCAGAGAGGTGATGGACAATTGTCTTGAATCATTTCTTCAAAGACTGCATTTTATTCTTCACGGTTCAAACAACTTATACTTTAAATGTGTAAAATATTTTCAGAGTCCATTATGCATGCTTATTCACATCCAAGCTTTCTCTTGGTTTGTTTCCTCAAAACCGATAAGGAACAATCGGTGAAACCTTTCTGCTCTGTCCACTTGAAGTCTTAATTTATCTAAATCATCTAAGTGAAGCGATTCAGTTTAGATGATTGCTGTGGTGTGTCTTTACTTTTGAATCTGGAAGTTCATAATAGTCACTTTACTAAGAATGAGACTATTGCAGCTGTCTGCAAATTATAGCAGATTTGATATATTCTGTTCCTGTGTGATCCACCAATCCCATCATTTCAATTTTAACCGTGTCCGTAAAATGTAGAACAAGCAAACTGTATTTTTCTTGACTGGAATGTAGAATTTATTGGAGAGGGTGCGAAGGATTTTTCTACCATGTATGTCAGAAAACCAGCCTTTGTTAGTACTAATTCTATCTCACAAGTAAAGAAGATTATGCTTTGGTTTCTGCTTAAATGGAATATCAAATTTGTGTCCTACTGGAAGTTTTGCTGGGGGTTAAATAGCTTGTAATTGTCCCTCTTGAATCAGTCTCGACTCTCTCCTGTGATGTGGTATAAAGGCAGCTGTGCTTCCAAAGTAGCTTTTCTTGGATGATACATAAAATGATGATATTAGTCATTCTTTCTTAAAAGCTAAAGCTCCTTGGAACTTTCCACAAAGACTAGCTGTCCATGTCCTATTTTTTTTTTTTTTCCTTTTTGGACAACCCCCAAGATGCATGCTCATTGCTTTTCCCTTTTATCCTTTTCCTAAATTTATTAGCGAGTGTATTGTCTCCTCCTCATGCCAAAATAACATCAGTGTATTCTGTTAACACATTATTATATGGGGTGTAAAATCAGATGATCTGCCTACATCACTCTGATTACTTCTTTAGTGTTTATAAATTTATGAGATTGTTTTAGATTTCTTTAATTCAAAGCCTTGAAGATGGATATGGGACTTTATAACAAAAAAAAAAAATCATTTTTTTCCTAAAGCTCTGGGCTTTTTATTTATATTACCCAGTTTAATCAGATGGTATTAATGAACTGAGGGAAGATTTAAATTCACTGTTTCCCAGGAATTTCATATATATATAAAAAAAGTCGCTGTATAAGGCTCTCTTGCATTAATGGCAGCTGAAATGATGCATGAATAGGCATGAGTTAATAAAACTATAAAAAACGCTGATCACATCCTACAGATTTTCTAGTCAGCTGCAATTTCCATCCATTAAAATGGAAATGGAAAAGATTCTTTGTTTATAAAGAAAACAAAACCTTGTCTCTGCTTTCTCTCAGTCATTATGGATAACTTAACAGAACTTTTCCACTCTAAGATCCAAGCTAAGAAATTTAAACACGTCACTAATATACAGTATTCTATAGAAATCTACTGTCATATTATGCAGTAACTTTGTAGCACCATAAAATAAACCATTTTGTCGTCATCCAGGCGTATGTCATTTTGGAGACGATTTAACAGATACCACTGTAGATGTGCAAATTTGGACTTTGATCTGGAAATAAAATAGTTGAAAGGCCACTGTGCAGGGCAGGAGATTGTCAGTGGTTTATCATCTCCACTCTGCCATTATTCATTGTGCTTTCTGACGTAATAAAAATGTTTTGTCCAAACTAATCCAAACATTGTCTGCAAGACTGCAAAATATTTGTAACTGTTGGTCAAAATGTAGCCTGAAAAAATCCTTACAGGTTGGAGTGCAATGACAAGTGTTTGTAGTAAAGCAGCATCATTTTCCTAAGTTATAAAAAGTAGTGGATGCCTCTTACTAAGGCATTTCAAAGTAACAAAATCAGTCAAAGCATCCTGTTTTAATCAGAACTGCCCTGGCATTCAGCATGTCATACATGCACAGATGGAATTGAGAACAGAATATAATTTGACATTATCAAAGCATTGTTATCTAAGAGCCGAATTATACTTTTGACTTTAGGCTCTTAATGGCAGAAGTAGAGGTTTTTAGCTTTACTAATGATTGAAGCCATCTTGGAAAAACAATTGTTGGAAAAACAATTGTTATGACTACTAAAGCACTATGTCTACTTTTACTTTTTTTTTTTCAAGAAAAAAAAAAAGTATCTTCGTTACAATATTTTGATAATGAGGAGGTAAACTACTATTATTCAAGGGTGATAATTTGGAATGCTGCTTAGCTGCTCAGTTTCTTTCTGCAAGGAAAAAGAGAAAAAGAAAAAAAAAAAAGAAGGAAAAAAAAAAAAAAAAAAAAAAAAAAAAAAAAAAAAGCCAAAACAAAACCCAACCTCTGTGCTTTCTGAGCAGCTTGGAGTCATTAATGTGCAAGAACTATGTAGAGAGAAAATATCTAGATCAGCCCCATACTCCCTCTTGTGGTTGACATTGATGAACATGAAAAATATACGTATTTCTATATTTTAACACATTTGTATATATGAAGCATAAGTGTTCCTTTTTTATTTATTTATTTTGATGTGTAGTTGATCTATTATCTCTATTTGCAAAAAGCTCTAATTTCCTTCATATAAATTGTCTCAAAATATGTCATTCATCCTACGGATATTCAGAATTAAAGTACTTCATTCTTAACCCAGTCCTCTTTCTGGGAGTTCCCAAATCCAGTGAAACAACTACTTTTATTCCACATTGCATGTCTTAGTTAAGGAGACTTTAACGTTTACTCAATATAACCAAAAAAGCTTACCCTTCTACTACTCAGTTAAAAGAAAAATGTCTTTTAATGATAAAGAGCTATTTAAAGAAGTGAAAGGGGTTTCAGTGTCAGTAACTCTTGCAGGGCTTTGCTATGTCCTTGCTACTTCAGTCTAACTTCTTTTAACTTTTAAGGCTTAAAGACATGCACTTAGCAGCATTTCTAACCTCAGTAAAAATAAATAAAAACATTCTGTTTGTATGTTTTTAATTACAGAAAGGGATCATTTTCATTTGTAGTTATTACCATTTGAAGAAGATTGAAAGAGAAATAATCCTGACAAATTCAAAATTCTGAAAAACAGGTTGGCTACAGATGAATGGATTCTGGAATATTCCATACTATTTTTATCAACATTTTGCTATTGTTAGGTGTCATGTGCTTAAATAACTGTCACAATGGGAAATAAACCCTCTACTTATTAATGTTTGTGATAATTCATCTATTGTGTTGCTCTTCATATTTTTATTAAACCTCACCCAAAATTTTCCAAACCTTTCTCTAATTCTTCTTTATTTAAATATGGAAGCTTATAATAGAAGGTGAAAAGGGTGACATAGAAATATTTTTTGATACTTCCTTTAATGTGTATATTTTGTGTGTGTGTGTGTGTGTTTTTTCATGTAGAAAAGTGACAATCATGGAAGACCCTGATCAGAACATTCATCTGAAGAACCTGTCTCTTCAGCAAGCAGCTAATGAAGAAGAAGCCCTAAACCTGCTGTTCTTGGGAGACACCAATAGAATGATTGCTGAGGTAATAACTGCTTACTTACACAAAGCTTACTAGACGACATCAGAATTAAATGGTTATAAACCTCTCTACATAATAATTTGCTAGGCTGCACACGGTGATAAATGAATAGGTTCCTGCTTGCTTGGTGTATTTCCAAAGGTGAAATTTAACAAGCATTTCTATCGCTAAATCTTCAACTTCCAGAAAGCTTTATGTTTTCACATAGCGAATCTGATTGGTGGTGGCTGGTGTAATAATTTGCTGCAATTAAGGTAAGTAAAATAAAAAGGTTTTTTCATAAAAACACTGTCCTTTGAATATTGTACATATCAACATAAATGCATATTTAAAGATTAAAAAAAAGAAATCTTTATGACACATTGTGAAGCTTCCCCACAGGTTTGTCTTTGAAGTAGTTACAGTAATGATTAGCAGTCCCTTTTTTCTTATAAATCTGTAAAAATTTACGCTTATGTGTGAGGATGCAAATGAGGGAGTGTAGCGCATTCAAAATATTTGTTCGTATGCAAAGGCAAGAGTAATTTTACTGATTCTGGATAAATCAAGTGAATGAAGTATGTATTGTTTTCATTGCCAATTAAATATTGGGAAGAAGAGTTCTTGGAAATGGAATGTGAGTATAAAAACCATGTTATACAATGTGAGCATTGTAATTTCTGAATAGATGTATCTTTATCCCTACAGCTAATCATATTTTAGAAATTTGTGTGTTTGTTTTCCTGTTTGACCAAGAAGATGATGTGACCAAATCCATGAAGTGAAAAAATGCATTCAAAGTAGCTCTCTGAGCTGGCTGGTCATCCACACTTAGGCAGAGAGGGAGAAGCATTGATAAGAAAATATAGATATGCAAAAAAAGATCTTTTCTCCCTTTCTCAAGGAAGACTATTTTAGCAGTGATGTTTTGAGAGGCAGAAAGAGATGATGAAGCTGTAATTAAAGCTTTTTTAAATAAATATTGAGGTGAGGGAGAGTTTGATTTTGAAAGGGAAAAAGTGTGCAATTTATAACAGAGGAATTTGAAAAAGCATAGCTGTGGAAAGCCAAAGATGATGTTGCATCAAGAAGACTTGAAAGACTGATGTGATTATTATTCTGCTTTCCAGTGAGAATTAAGTTAATGAGATGGAGAAAAATGTTCAGGAAATGTGAACCTAATTTTGATGAGATGAGTAGGAGAATGAGATGGGATACCTAATGAATGATGTGCTCCTGATTGATAGTCCCATAAATCAACAGTTGTAAAGGATGGTAGCATTGCATACATAGAAAATGTCACCTAAAGAGAAAATATATCCCAAACAGTCATGATCAAAAAGCAGAACTAGTGAATATATTAAGTCATTAGAACTCCAAATAAAGTGTAGCACTCTGTAATGATATAAGAATATTCTTAATGAGCTATATGTCTGTCCCACTTTCTCTTTTCAAATAACGGCCAGTAGCAGATATATAGAGGGGAATAAAAAAAAAAAGTAAGTAAATAATGATACTTTCTGAAAAGCTAGTCTTCATTAATTTGTGACCTAGACTTTCTGCAGCCAATAATCTGTGTTGTTTTTTTCTCACATGAATTAATTCAGAAACTCTTTTAAGATATGTAATTTTATCATCCCAACTCTCATGTGACACAAAGTTCCATGAATTAACTATGCTGTACAAAGAAAACAATAGTCTGTTTTTGAATCTACAGCTTGGTAATTTTGTTTGAGGCTTGCTATTACTTGATAGAAAACACAAGAGTAGGCAGGGAGAATGTGCTGGAAAATATAACTGAACCGTAAGAGTGGCAAACATTTACAATGTGCCCATCTAACACAGAATTCAGTAATCCATATGGCTTGGATTAGATAATTCTGTGCCATTGCTGCTTCTGCTGCTTTTGCTGTAGTAAGGTTGTTTTGTGTTATATAAATGCTGCAAAGTTATTGCTTTGATGTTGTTTAATGCAGGATACTTAAGAGAAAAAAATTGTTAGCATATTCCAAGAAAACTTACTTGGCACATCAACTGTCTGTTGTAGCAATGTGTTCTTTAATTGATCTGAACGCTGCTAGAATCCTCACCACTTGAAACAAGTGAGATTTCAGTCCAACAATTTTACTTATATAATTAAGTTGTGCATTGTTGACTTGCGATAGTAGCAGGCTTGTTTCAGACTCATGTGCTTACTGAGTGCCCTGACCATTTGTTATGAAATATATCACCCATGATCCTTTGGTCTTGTGGTTTTAGGTCACTGTGGTACTGTATGTGATGACTTCACAGGACGAGAAAATTGTGGTTGCAGAAATGAGAGATTAATGTAAAGGTCTGTGAAAGAGGGTTTGTGAAATCAGCTGTAACTTCTTCAGATACTTGTGTTGTTAACACTTAATTGAATTTTTACAAAATTTCCTTACCTCAAGAATAGACCCTATTTCACTAAGCTTTGAAGATGCAAAGTGAATAAACCTAAACATATAATGAAGTAAAAGAAAAACTAGCCCTGATTTTTGTTTTTTATTGATGAGGAGTTTAGGTATAGAAAAACTAGGTTGAGTGCTGTGGCTCTCACTGGAAATCTGTGGCAGAACTCCAGTCTTCAGAATTTGTCTAATGCTTTACCCATGAGATAATGCTTCTTTGAACAGTTATAGGACCATTTTGAAAATAAGAATGACAATATAAAGTGTAAGATTTCAGAAATGATAGAGATGGGAATCTAACTTGTGTTCTGAAGGATGTATTTTGCTCTCAACTGATTGTACTGATTGTACTTTAAAAGAAAAAAAAACAGTATTTGTGATTTTAAATTCATTCTTTAGACTACATTTATTCATTAATTATAGAAAATAATGAGCATTTATGACAGAGTGCTAACAGGAAGAAATGAAAATGTGAGAAATTTATGCATAAATGCTTTATAATATAAAAATCCAGATAGGAAGTTTTCATCTCGTGCATTATGGCAGGAAAAAGTGGACAGAGAACAAATCCAACAAATTGATTGATATTTTGGCAGCTCTTCCAGCTGTTCTGACCATTTTGTCTGTTAGCTTTTATCCCTAAAACAGTCCCTTGTTGCATTTGAATACATAAGATTCCCAGTAACAGGCTATAAAAAAAATCTTTTTTAAAAATTATTTCTTGATATTTTGATTTTTAAGCCATCTTCATGATTTAGGTAGTTCAAAAATGTGCCTACAAGAGATTCCAAAATCTACTTTGCATATATGACAGAGGTGGTAGTGGCAGCATCTAGAAAAGCCCAGGGAAACGAAGAAGTGCTTGTCTGTTCAGGTAGCATTCGCAAACACTTTATTCTGGTAGATGTGCTATTAGGATGCCTGGTGCTGAGATTTTTCTTATCTAAATTCTTGTGATTGGAAGCTCTCGTGATTACTATCCTTTGAAATAATATGCCTGACCCTCTGTGATAGCCTTTTCTAGTACTTCTTTTAAAATAGCAGATCAGTGTAAAGCCAGTAGCCTCCCAAGCACGTACATCAATTTCAAAACTGTTAAATCTTTAAGCAAGATTGATAGGTCCTTACACTGCAGTTTCATGTAAATTCAGCATTTGTTTTTCCTTTAATGAAAAGTTACTTTATTTTAACAAGAAAGAAAATGTGTTAGTGCATGGTTTTATAACTATCACTCTTCAATGTTTAAATTTGGAAGACAGTGCATACACAATATTGTTACAGTCTTTAAAATCCTTGAAGTATGCATGGGACAAGCAGCAGACTTTTGGCAATCTTTTCATTCTTTACTGGCAAAAAACGTTTTTAGCTTTAAGGCATTTAACAATAGTTGTGAGGACTGACTTGTGACATCTGAGTTCAGCTCATTCCATTTATAGTTAATTTTATTGTTAATTAGCATTGTCCTGAATATGTTGGAGAACCACTTGCGGTGCCTGAACACTTCTTGGATAAAATAGTAAAAATAGGGTTTGACAACATATGTGAATATACCACATCAAAAGACACTTTTCTCAAGAGTTGATGTGTTTTCCATGTTAAGGCTGCTTTCCAAACTGAATTAACAACTTTACGCTCCCCTAAATTCCTCATTGGTGCTAATTGTTAACCCTCTCACAAACCCATGATGTATTATTACTAGCACCAAATAGCATCACAATATCAGCACAGGTGTTTTCATTATAGTGCATGGTAAAACAATCGCTATCTCTTTTTCTGAATAGTCTTTAAAGTACATTGGGATATTTATGGATAAAAGGTGTGGTATATTCTAAAGCTTAGTAATCTCCCCATGGAATAGTAATTGCTTTAAAAGTTACCTCATTGCTATGGTCTAACTGCTAAATTGTATTGGTAGTAAATATGCAAAGATGCTTTTAGAAATCAGGAAAGTGTCAGAGTTTCTCTTCCTTATATTTTCATAATAGATATGTTTTGCAACTTTATCTGTGTCAAGTGTATCTAAATGCTCCATAGGAGCCATTTGTACCATATTAATAGGAAAGGGATTTAAGGATATATAAAGGTCATCCAGGAGATAAAAAAGCAATTCTCACTGAACTCACATGCCCTTCTAAATACCATGGGCCCTGTCGGAGCTCATAGAGTTTATATCCACTGCTTTTCAGCCCAGGAATCTCTGCTTCTTCTGCCTTCAATAAACTTATGACATTCTGTGCTGTTATCCAAAATTGTTTTCTTACCGTCTGAACTGTAAAATGACTGAAGCTGTCAAAACTACTTCTTTATCAGAAGATAGCTTAATATTGTAGAAGGTCAGCTACCCAGCTTTGATGCTAAAAACAACCAAAGAATATAGGACATACATAAAATTATTGTATAGGGTGGGACTCCCACAGTTTTCTTGTAGATTTGGGATAGCCATCAATTGAAATTTAAATCTTATACCTTAAACATTCCACTTGGGCTCCAACAACTTCTACAGCATGGTTTTTGCCATTTTATGAGGTCTTATTCCTTGACCAAAGGATCCGAATCAGATGCTTCTTGAAATACAGCTGTGTTGCAGAAGCACAACTGGCTTCATTTTAATGAAAGAATCTGTTTCATAAGTTCCAGGAATTCCACATATGTATCCGTATGCAAAATGCTGAGAATTTCTGATGATCTGTCTACTAAAGCTGTTTTGGTATTAATGTAACTTGATTAGTAATGTCAATCTTTCTTTCCTTTTTAAATTCCGTTTCACATTTCCACAGGTTATGCTTAAGCTTTCAGTGGTAGTATGACTAGTACACCAGTTTAAGTCACAAAGCTTTTAAAAACTTCATTTAATTTCAGCAAACACAGATGTGTTGTGATCCTGTAGAGAAATGAGGTTGAGTCCCAATGTCCTTCACATCTCTTGTTTGTATTTTCCTACATCAGAACAAGAACCAATGCTTTACTAAGAAGTGATCTTGTAACATACATGTTACTAGATTCCTGTTTTACCAATAACACAAAGGGGCAGCATTAGGTGACCTGGAATTAATTCCGTTGTATTGTTCACGTGGTATGACAGAGGAATTGAAGTCTGTTTCTGTGGTCAATGATGTCACAGAAATCCTGGAAGAAATTAGTTCTTTGTAAGTGCCTGCAGCTTGTCTGTTCTTCTCTACATAGTGTTCACAATGGCAACCAGCTGCTGAGAGGCAGACCACTCCTCCCTTCCACTCCCCTCAACACATCAAATTAATGTGAGGATGATTGCAAATATATATGAATTGCTAATAAAGCCAAGATGAGCTCTGAAGGCGACTAATGGAACCCTCTGAGACCTTTTTCAGATATTTTTGTTTGCTTGTTCATAAACTTTATGAGCAGCCAAATGATGATACACAATGAAGTTTCATATACAAGATAATAGAAGAAAAGCCGTCTTTTTAAGACCAAAGATGGTGACAGGTTCTCAGCTCTGTTACTTTTTACCTCCTTGTGTGGTACTAGTGGCAAAGTGTGGAGGATTACGACTGTAATTAACATTTCATAATCACCTCCTATTTAACAGTTTACATTTTATTGCCTTACACTTCCTGCAAGAGTTTTAATGGAGCTTTCTATATGTGGGAATGCTGTAACTAAATACGTATGAATTGCAAAGCAGAGATAGAAAGATACTATTTAAAAGCTGTATTGGTTAAATCACAGCTCTCCTCTGAAGATTTTTTTAAAAATAGCAGTTTAAGATTCTAGCCAGTGACTTTCAGATCAGTTTTGCTCATTTTTCATGTAAAGAAGCTGTGGAGAGAAAAGCAGTGGAGTTTGTAATGAGCAGCCCAGCAGAGTCTGTGTGGGATGTGGAAAATCAAGTTGTGGTTAGTGTGTTACTGTTAGCAATGAAGACCTTACAGACCTAAGCCCTGAGCTAATTGTTGGCACTGAGTCCTGAATTTATTCTCTTTTATGTCTCTCTAACTTTGTTGCTTTTGGGGAGCTAAAAAGGTGTTATTAGAAGTGCATTTTGAAAAATTTGAGATTTTACTATGTAGTGAAATTTAAAAACGCTTAAACATGATAATTTTTCCTGCTTCTTGCTTTGGTTTAGCAGCCTTTACTGAACCCTGCGCTTCCACAGCTAGACTTATGTTAATATTCAATCTGATTTAGACTTATCTTGGATGCAGTGTGACCAGTGCCATGACTGTAATGCAGAATATCCTTATATGTTAATTCTGTTGAGGACTGTGAGCTGGAAAAATAAAATATCCAGTCCTCCTCCACAGAGGTATGAGTAGTAAAGTCACAGTTCTCCTAGTAAAATAAGTGGAAATGTGGATTTGATTATTTATGGAATTAGAATTGCTGCATAAAGTGTATTTTATCAGCATATTGCTTTTTCTTAGTATAACTGCATTTTATATATGTTTGGGATGTGCATTTTCTTACTGTTCATGCAATAACTTACTGACCTTTTGTTTAGCTTCACCCCTGAAGAGAACATATCATGTAACTGAACTTTCCTGCTCTGTACAAGGTTATGAAATGATCCTTAGAAACCTGGCTGTTAAATTGACAAGTTACTTTCCTGTATTGTTACAAAATTCCTCACCTGTATATTCTAAATGATTAAAACTCTCTTCCATCTCCCTCTGAATTTGGCCTTGTTGGGAAAAGTAGCTCATAAGAAAATAGTGCTAAGGCTGTAATTTCATTACGGAATTTTCACCATCACTCTAAGTTTAAGGTCTTCCTGCACACCACCTACTTGTTCGCATGCTGTGTGCTGCCATTTTCAATTATTCTAGCGGCACAGCTTTATAGAGCTGTTCTGTGAATTAATCAGAAAATTTATTAAGATTAAATATCTATGGTTTGGAGCTGGATCCCACAGCAATTCGGGACTTTGCAATATGCTTGCACAGTGAATGGAATGGGATGCTGCAGCAGGGCTGGAAAAAAAAATAGGGAAGTGGAAGTGGAGAACCTTAAACCAAAAAATTCATGTTATTCCTGTTATAGGAATATTCAGCTTGCAGTCTGTCTTTGTTGAGAGCTCAATTTACTTCAACACAACAACTTCAACACTTGGAAGATGCAGGCTCATTCAGCATCTAAAATGTGTAGTATCAAAGCAGACTGCAGAAGAAAAAATCTTTTGATATATCTATTATGAATCTCAGGATAATATTAACTCTGGTAAAATAAGGAATAAAGTATAAACAAGATGCTAATGTATGTTTAGTCAGATTTTTTTAATCAGTCATAAATAATTATAGATTTAGCTACTAATTGCAAATAAAATTAGTTATTTTTAAATTTATTTTTAAGTTTATTTTACTACCTTAGTTTTTTTTCAAGGAAGTACTTATGCACAAATATAAATGTGCTCGTTATAATTTATGTATGTAAAGGAAATTCCCTAAAAAGGAAAAAATCTTATTTGTGCGGCAAACCTTTAACCTCAGTATGTTTATTAAAGCTTTTTCCGTTCATGAAATGAGGATAGTAACTTCTTCTTAGTTTACTGTTTGCAGTAGCATGATATTAGTAGCCTTTAGAATTATAGCATCCTTTAGACGCTAAGATATATCTCATATATTCTAAGAAAAGTGCACATTTGATATGAAAAGCCAAAGCTAAGTATATGAGTGAAACTTAAAATGCTGTGTCTTGTGTTTTTAAAACTGGGAATTCTGCTAGCATCATAGTAAAGCAAGAAGTCAGCATCTCTAAAAATTCACCAAGAATTCCCAGATGTCAGTCTGTCAGCAGCTAAGGAAAAATTTCAGTGGCTATTCCAAAAATTGGCAGATATCGGGCAAAAAAAAAAGAAAGAAAAAAAACCAGGTAGTTCTAGTGATTTTACTGAGAAACAGACACTAGTTTCTGTGTAAAATCTTATATAGATATCGTGATGTCAAACTGATGTGCTACAAATGTACATCTGTGTAATAATTAAGTTATTCTGCAGTGCTTTTGCAGCTTTCTGTAGATGATAATATTATATTCTTCCCAAGTGATTTGGTAGATTCTCAAATCAGGTAGTTAGCATAAAACTTGCTTATCCTTTCTTTGCTACGCTTCAGAGTTATAGGATATAGGTCTTGATCTGCCTTTCACATCATACTGTTAGATACAGTGCATACATACAATACATAATGCATTCCATAAGCAAGCACTATTTATAAAATTTTTTGAAAAGTTACCTAGACAGGCTATGAGAAATAGAATGCCAATGTATAGTAGAGAGTGTATCTCAAATTTCTAATCCAACCGGTCATGCAACTAGATGTTTATTCAAATTCTTTCCATGAAAATGGTTTCTGAAATAACCTTGTTCTTGTAAACCTATGTTGTTTTCATCATTTTTGCATGAACTGGAAGTATACCAATCAGCCAAAGATCTGATTTTACACAGATTGCCAAGATCATCTGCAGGAGGTCTTCTGATGCTAATGCTGAAAGTCATGTGCCTTCTGCAAATCTAGGACTAGCAATGCATTTTATGCTCCTGCTAGAATCTTTTCTTTTTCTTTTTTTTTCTTTTTCTTTTTCTTGTCATAGACACCAATGAACCAAGCCTCAACCAGATCTCACTGCATTTTCACTATTCACATCTCCAGCAAGGAACCTGGATCTGCAACCATCCGACGCTCCAAGTTGCACTTAGTAGATCTTGCTGGATCAGAACGTGTTACAAAGACTGGAGTTGGCGGTCATTTGTTGACAGAAGCCAAATATATCAACCTATCATTACATTATTTGGAACAGGTAAAAGTAAAATAGTACAAAACATTTATCTTTGCCCTACAGGTCACCTGAGCAATGTGCATTGCTTTGGAAATTTTGCTTCCCAAGTTCAGTTATTCTTAATATTGTGTATTTATCTCATTTTTTTAAATGTCTGAGTTGATAGCTCCTCGTTTGAAATAAAATACTTTTGAAACCTTCATATTTAAAAACTGTGTAATAATCAAAACAATAAAGTCACATTAGGTATACATGCTTGTGTTTCAGGAATGATTTTCTTGTTTTGCTTAGAATACTGAAAATATTAACAAGTTTGAAACTCTGTTTTTGCTTAAAATTTTCTTTGTGATCTTCACCACCTCTCCACACCTGGGGTTAGGTTGTATCACTCAAGAGTTATGGAACTGAAGTTGGTTCAAAAAGAAATGTGATATGGTAAGGCATTATATTCTTCCCTCATCTGCTGTTTCATTTGTCTACAAAAGAGAACATTTGACCTCTTTTACACAATAATTACCTTTCCTATTGCATTTATTGAGCAACTGCCACAATTGTTTTTAAATCAATAGAACTCGTAGATGCAACTGTAATAATTGTAAATATCCACACCTCGGAGGAATTAAACCATTTTGTCATTTGCTATGTATTCTTTTTTTCTTTACAGCCATCTGGAGTTTTAAAGGAAAAAGAAATCCTGTCTGATACTTTCTTAGATTATATTAAAAAAATACATTGGGAAAGCTGAAAATTCTTCCTTGTCCCTATTTATTGAGTTGACAAAGTTCAGTATCTAATTCTTGTTTTGACGTAAAAAGGAAGTAAAAGTGGTAAAACTGGTGGGACTACAGAAGTGAGAAAAGTGGTTTTCAAACCTTGCAGCTGTTAAAGGAATGAGGTTCTCTAAGTCTGAAAACATAGTATTACTTCCATAGTCCAGTAAATGCTATTTTTGTTGCCAGACACTTGGTAATTTTGAAATTCTACTAGAAAATACAGAAGTTTTTAATTTAGTTTTTGGAAAAAATATTGTTTGCTACAATGCTAAGGTACATACTCATCTGTGAGGCTGATCATTTGGTGGGAGAAATAGGAAAAAAGTATAAAGAACAATGATTAATTATGAAATTCAAATTTGTTCATTTAATTTATTACTGTATGTGTTATTTGGTAAAATTGGAAGTTGATGAAATCCTTCAAAGTAGGAAATTTTGTCCTTGTTTATATGTATGAATACTTTAAAACTGTGATTATAATTTTTTTTTTACTTTCTATTTTTCAATTTTATGGGATTTTTGTTATTGTTAACAATAACAAATGTCTTTAGTTTTCATTTAATCTACAGTCAGAGGTATTTAATATGACAAAAAGGGAGACAAGGCACAGCAGATGGCAGTCAGTCATTTACTATTAAACTGGCTTATTTTCATAGCCCCATTTGTTTAAATTTGATCTTGAAGGAAAATGTTTGTGTTTTAGTTATGCTCACGGTAAGTGATAAAGATAAATGATTCAAAAATTGGCCTCTTCTGAGTCATAAATAGTCATAAATTGCTTATTATGTCAGCTCACAGTCTTTTTTCTGTATAAATTTACCTATTTACTGTACAGCGTCATTTAACCATTTGAGGTTGAATTTAATAATCTCTGGAATGCATTTTAGGATACTCATGTTTGAAGCATCATAGAAGAGAAAATAGTAGCATTTTGTCATGTAACTTTTAACTCCTACATATAGCATTCTGGGTTCTGCTTGGAATTGTGTATCATTAATAAAAATGTTTACTATTCTAAATAAAAGAGTAATGAAGACTAATAACTTGTGTCCAGTAGGAAGTAGACCATTCAATCCTGATTCTGCTGTGACTAATATTAAAGTGCAAGCATTCCCCAAAATAATTTATTTGCATGTTCAACTGTTTAGTTATGATCCATTGATATTTTACTGCATGTATCTGCACAGGCCCAGACTTGCTACCATAGATGCTTCAGACCAGTATTAACAGAATATGTTGTCCAGATATAAGAGTGCTTGCAGCTAGTTGTAAGATGCCTGCAGAAGCGGTGGGGCATAGTGCTGCAAGGAGTAGAGCTTAAACTGATAAACGTTCCTAGAGGTGGGATGAGAGAATGGATTGCTAGAAATTAAAGGGCAGTGGAGATATGGGCAGGGATGTGAAAGGCGCTGGAACATGGATCAAGGGCAATAACAGAGATCTTGTAACTGTGGATGGGCAGAAGCAGCAAGGGAAACCTCTGGTGTAGGAAGACGACTTCAAAGCATGCGATGCAGGTAGCTACAGCGTGGGGATGCACCAATAACTCCGTACCTCCTGGAGATGCATCCGCAAATCCTTGTCTCCTGTGCACGCCCTGCCTGGCTGCCCGGGGCATGTGTTTATGCCTTTTCTTTGCACCAAGGTTACTGTTTGCGTAGCGCATGTGAACAGTTCTCTTGGGCACATTGCAGAGGGTATTGTAATAGCTTGCGACTCTCAGGTCTTATTTTATTCTTTATATTTTTTCAGTAAAGCTGTTTGTGCATGATTGTATGTGTAGTATTTATTGCTTGTTCTTTGTTATGTTTCCTGCAGTATACAGTGCTACGCTTGCAGTTTTCACATAAGTGAGAATATCTCTGACTGCTTTCACCTTTAAAAGGTTAAAGAGGTCTTAAAGTGGTTTATTTCACCTGTTCCTTCTCCAGTAAAGCTTTATGGCCTAAGTGATGGTGATTCAAATTGACATATAGCAATTTTGGTTCATCAATAATATTAAGGCCTGTCAAAATGAGACCTGCCAGTATCGAAGGAACTTTAGCCATCATATCTTGTGTTACATGACTCTCACAACAGTAAAGGTGCTTCTGCATAGTGAGAGTGGGTTGCATAGTTTTTCACCACTAACATGGATTGGTTTCAAATTTTGTTTGGGCTATAGACTTCCTGTGTGAACTTTTCCGTAACACAGTTACCATTTTAAATAGAAATAATATTTCTTTCCCCTCGTTCTTTTCCCATGTTGTCTAATCAGAATGTAGTCTCTGTATTGCAGACTGTAAGTGTACATACTAAGGCATA
Organism: Tinamus guttatus; assembly: GCF_000705375.1. The sequence goes on along the minus strand of NW_010581929.1, from coordinate 138,069 downwards.
ATCTATATTACCTAAGCTTTTAGGCAATATGATAAGTGTATGTATATACATACATGTTTGTATGTAAATATACTTTGTATATTATATATAATATTATTCTAAAGTAATAACAACAATATATATTATATATAAAGATAGATATAACATACATTCATCTAACAAATTATAAGACGTGAAATGTTAAAACATTGCTCCAGAAATATGCTTTCAGATTGCTTTACAAGATCATTATTTTCATGTTATATATTTGTCCCTCTGAGGGCTTTTACTATAAAATTTATAAGAAGAAATTTTGACTTTCTGAGGACTATTAAGAAAAACTAGTGCCAGCAAAAATATTAACATTAGGTTTTCTAAAATAACATTTTTTTAAATGCAGTATAAACAAAATATATGTTGGTATGTAACACTTCTCAAATGAAAATCTTCTAACCATTTAGGATAGCTTATATAACTCATATAGCTACAGTTTTTCAATACAGTACTTGGCCAGATAGCAGCTCAAATCTTTTGTATCACAACAGTCCATGGGGTAATCTAGGTTTTTATTTAATAATAATTAGGTCTCATAAATGTAAACAGTTGAGAGGGAAACCGAGAATAGTAGCTGTATCATTTCCTTTTTGGCCAAGATAGTTCTACATAAACTGAATTAGCCTATTTCTTTCCAGCAGTACATGGCAACAGTGCACGATTTTATTTGTGTATGTACTCTTCAAAACATCATTTCTAGGAAATAAATTAATTGATTCCTCTAAGAACTGTGTATTTTAAGAATGTGTCATTTTTAAAGCAAGCTTTAGCAAATGTTAACGATGTTTTTAGTTGAATACTATTCATATTTTAATTTCTTGTTATGCTAGAAAACATTCAGAGAAGATTTTCAATAGCTTACTGTGTCTCAGGAAGCTCCGTGGTTTTGAGTTTATATGTGCAGTTTTCATTTTGCTGTGAAACTGTAAAGTTAGGATCTAATAAAATTAAATTCATTTAGTGTCTCAGGTCCAGCTCCTATAAAGATGTAAAAGCAGGCTCTAATTTAAGTGATAATTGCTTCAGTAAAATCAGTGAGTTTGCAGGCGTAACTGTTTAGTTTTTGTTATATCAAAAGTTTAGGCTGCTGACCATATTTTTTTGTTCTTTCTGTGTTGAATATTAACATATATGTACATTTAAAAGCCTTTTTCTATTTTTACTATTATTTCAGGTAATAATTGCCCTTGCAGAGAAAAATCGGTCACACATTCCCTACAGAAACTCTATGATGACCTCAGTGCTAAGAGACAGTCTGGGAGGAAACTGTATGACTACCATGATAGCAACGCTGTCTTTAGACAAAAGAAACATAGATGTATGTTATTTCTATCTGTTTTCAAGGGGGGAAAAAAAAAATTGTTAGGGAATCTTTTTTTTTTCTTTTTTTTGACTTTTATTACAGTTTGCAGTTCAAGAATGAATGTTTTCTTTCTTATCCTCACAAAAAAAAATCTGTTGTCTTCAGAAGATAGTTCTCTGGTAACTACAGTAAGATAGAGATTAATTCTGTACAAGAGATCTGTGTCACTGATTTTATATTTCAGGTGCAACTTCTACCAAAGGATCAAGGCATATATTTACCTAGCACATCTGTCTCTTATTGCTGTCCAATTTTCTATGTCTGAAATATTCAGCCCTGGCAATTATTTAGAATAAGATTCCAACAACTTTAATGTTCTTGCTTGAAATATATGCAGAACTGATCCAGGTGCTTGGTCCTCCCAAATTAAGGGCAATTATTTAGAATAAGATTCCAACAGCTTTAATGTTCTTGCTTGAACATAGACTATATGCAGAACAGATCCGGGTGCTTGGTCCTCCCAAACTAAACAGAAGTCCCAAAATCCAATATGCATAAGTAATATTAGGACAGATATTAAACCTATTCCTAAATATTAGGAAATGCCAAATTTGGGCTCACTGTTTAATTTTGAGCCCTGAGAGACATTATGCCATTATCAGGCATGGGTATTTTTTTTCTTCAAATGTTTCAAATGAAAACAATAAAGCATGGAACTGAGAATAAGAAAGGGCATTCTTATAGTAGACTGTTGCCTACATCATTACATTAGAGCTCCTATCAAACAGTTTGTATAAAGCTCATGTCACTTATTTCATGCTAGCTTGTGCTTGAAAGTAAATCTTGGCTTGAAATTGCAGATATTTAATTATTATAGCTGTAGCTACACTTGAATGGACTCAGTTATCAGCAGAAGATACAAATGATAATCAGAAAAACAGGTTTTTTTATCATTCTAATGTGTAATTAAAATTCATGGATATTTTTGAGTTAAATTTCCCTTCTGTATTGTGCAGTTATTCCACCCCCTTATAGCTAGGCACTACTTAGAGAGTTACTTAATTTTTGTGTGGTCCCCAGGGCCTGAGGCAATAAGCATGGTAGAAAGAATGATTGGGAAATTAGTAGTTCTCAGCATTGATTAGTATTTTAATAGCATAGGATAAATAGATCATAAATTTATACAGTGAACATTAAATTAATATATACTTCAAAGTGAATACTGCAAAATGGTCTAATGGAAATGCATATATATGTATAATGTACATATAATTGTACTTAGTGAAAATATGGAACTTAACTAAAATTACATTAACTGATTATAATTACACAGGAACTGTACAGCAAAAGTGAACAGAATCCAGCTAAGAATATGTGCAGCTGTCTTAAGCAAAAGGCCTTCCTTTCTTTTCCTAGAGAACTCATTTCATTCACTCTTCTGCTGTAAACAGCAGTCTTTCATGTTCATGTGTTTTGGGCAACTGAATAAAATTCCTTTATTTTGGAAATAGGATTCTGTAATTAATAATTTTCTATCAATGTAGGAAATTATGTTATTTTATATTTTAATAATGTCAAACTGCTGAATCGGAGAATTTCACCATATAGTTTATGACGCATTATTTGAACTTCTAAGACTGCAAGACATTTTATTGTGTGAGCTAACTGAGATCCCTTGGTTGCTTTTATCTGTTAGGTAGGTAGGTTCTTTAGTGTAGTCTGGTATTTAAGTATTTGGTGACCTCAAAGATCTTTTTCTGACCTGGAGATCTTCCATTCCTTCCATATCCTAGAAGGATGTACTAGTTGTACTGGATATACCTAGATGTACTGGTGGCTACAGACTGTCTTGCGCTTTTCCATTTTTTAGCTTTTTAATAGGACCCCCACACCACCACCATCGCTACTGCCTGCTTAGCTCAGCCCTCTCACAGTTTCTTGTCTTATAATTCTCCTGTATCCTGGATGCCTCTAGCTGCAAGTCCCTATGCTGGTTTCTCTGACTTGCATACTAGGCTCCCACTGTCCTCCCATTCACTTCTTTGCCCTTCTTTAACATGTGCTTTTCCATTTCCAGTTTCATCAAAAATGTTTTTAGTTGATTTTCCTTTTTTCTCGTGAGTCAAGCATTTTTCCTCTCGTGAGTTCCCCTCTGATGCCTTTCTTATCCTTTGTGTTAGCTGGGGAATCATTCAAAGCATAGTAGATCAGTGTTTGGTTTGAGAGTTTATATATTGGTTTCATTAATATGCTAACCTATTACTCTTGAATATTGCTGCTTTGGAGTATGAAATCTTGAATTGGTTCTGTAAAATATACAAAGAGGGGAGCTTGTTTTGGTGACTTCATAGGATCTCTGTTCCAGTTACCTGGTGCCAATCTGTTTTTTTCTTTTTTTCCTCCTTCTAGGAATCTATATCAACCTGCAGATTTGCACAGCGAGTTGCTCTTATTAAGAATGAAGCAGTTCTTAATGAAGAAGTTGACCCTAGGCTGGTGAGAATTGTTTGGGGACGGAGGGAAGGGGATTGCCTGTTTTTTAGGTTTAGTGATCTAAAACAATCAAAGAGATGTTGAAAATTTTATGATGAATCATCCTATTAAATGATTTTTAGATGTAAATTCCAGCCTTCTATTTAAAACAGCTACTGCTTTTATTTAAACTTCTGGGGATAATTACAGTTAAGCCGATCTTTATAAAACCTCTACAGGTTTTCTCAGCCCCTAAAGCAGCTGATACATTCTGGTCTTTGTGTCGACAACAGTATTGTCTTTATGTTGGTTCTTTTAGGGTGATAGTTTCTAAATCATTGTCACAGATAATCAGACGTTCCTAAAGCTCTTAAAAATCTACAAATATCACTAATCACTTGATGATGCTTGTTATTCTTCTTTACTTTGGTATCATACACCATGGATTAAAGACATTGATGAATTCATTAATTATTTCATTTTTTGAAGAAAAATGTATGTATTAAATGAGCATCCATCTGGTATTGTATTGAGTTACAGTTTGCAACATGTAAGTTCCAGTGAATTTCATCTTGAAGATACTGGTGAGTCACTGCTATAATTTTGTCTTTTGGAGATATAATCCACTTAGTTGCGGTCAAATTACCTTGGTCAATGCTAGCAATATAGCTGCTGAGCACGGAGGGCTGCACAGTTTAGCCATCGCAGCATTTTCTCATTTCAGGATTCTGAGAGGCAATTGCGGCTGCTGCTAGGGGTTAGTCTGCCACAGAGCTGTGATGTGAACTGTGGCTTCTGAGCCAGTTTTGTCCTTAGCATTTGCAGAAAACGGGCAGAAGCAGTTTATCTAGTGTCTTTCTTCTAGGTGAGGCGGCACCTGAGTTTCTACAGGATGCCAGTCAGATGGTTTTGCTGCGGGTATTTCTCTAGATAAATGCCTTCCTACTAGGCAGTTAGTTCTGAGGAATCTCACAACAAAATTAGTTCATTCTCCGGCCTGTTCTCTCCTTGACTTTACTTTTCTTGAGTACAATTGCCTATGCATCTCTTGTTTGTTGCTGTTGTTTACAGTTATATGAATTATATGAATGAATCCATGAAATTTATTTAACGTGAAATTGTTTCTCCATTTTCTCTGTCGTCATCCATAAATAACTTAAAAGGAAAGAAAAAAGAAAAAAAAAGAAAATGTGCGGAAGATACAGATTTACAAGCATAATTAGTATTTATGTCAGTGGATATTTATTATTTAATGTGGTGGTTTAATATCAAAGAATTTATGCACATTTCATCCTCTCTCTATATTTCTTAGCAATGACAGAACCTACAAGGAAATCAATACACCCGACTTAGCGTTATCATATCTTTTGTGAAGAAAAATCTGATTCTGAAATATTTTTATTGAATCAGTATCACGGTTTTACCACCTCTGCTTTTTGATAACTTGAACCCTTCAACAGAACCTACAAGGAAATCAATACACCAGACTTAGCATTATGATATCTTTTATGAAGAAAAATCTGATTCTGTAATATTTTTATTAAATCAGGATCAGTTTTACCACCTCTGTTTTTTGATAACTTGAACCCTTCCTAGCATTTATTAATGTTTTAGGATTTGTTCCTCTAGAAGTATTTGAAATGGATGCAACTCGCCTTTACTGTAAGGCAGACTCACAATCCATGCTATATAAAATGTATCAGATAAGTGGATGGTGGCCTTTTTGCTGTTTTGTAGCTAAATGCTCCCCAGATGCTTTAAGTTACTTAGAATTGCTGAAAGCCCAGGGCTTCTGAAGTTAGGATGCTAAGTCCATCCTGCAGAGCACGTTGCAGTGTTGAGGCAAATGAGCCTCCTCTGGTGCAGTGAGCAGTGTAGCACAAGAGCAGGGGACATGGGTGCAGGTTTCTGATGGGAGGGACTCTGCAGAGTGAATAAGACATTTAGGAAAGAGCGATGCACATGCAATGCACATGCACATGCATAAAACCTAATACATTACATAAAGGAAATAAACATAAAGGCAACATATTTCTTCTTCTTTGGATGTGTATCAGAAAAAAGTACTTCATTTTTATTAATACTTGATTACTTTGTTCTTTGAAATATTTTATATGCCTCTATCTTATTATGCCCCAGATTTGTTAAAGAGGTTCTCTGTATTGATGAGGTTTTTTTATGAGCTTCTGTTTTTTCTTTAATGTAATTTTCTACACCTTTAAAGTGTATTCCCCAAGTATTAAGAGCATCTACTAAGGATTGCTCAATTCAACATAGAATAGCAGATAATGAGAGATGATGCAGAAGGTGAACTGCATGCTGCATATCAAAGACTCTCATGGGAAATGCCTGATTGAGGTTAACACTGATTACACCAAATACTCTGGATAGTGGGATATAGTGAAGAAGGAATTATAGACACCTTTCAGTATACAAAACATGACAGAGACATCAGATGAAAATTCAAGATAAGTTCTTATAATACTTTGTTTATATATAAACAGACACTATTTAAAACATATAGTACTTTAACAACATAATTATGTTTATCTTTTCAGTTCTAAAGAGTACAAAATCTGAATGAACTATTCTAATTTCAGTGAATCTGTGCGCTTTTATTCAATGTTTATCTTATTTTTTTAATGGGCAAAATTTTTACTGTATTTCTATTTTTCTCCTAACTAACTTATGATTTTAAGTTTTATGTATTTTGTTCTCATATGACCTTCTGAACTGGCTAGGAAATGTATTCTCCTTGAATGGTGGGTCTCAGAAGGGGAAATAAAAAGATTAAAAGCATAAGAAACAGTTGATTTCTTAAAATTCGTTGATTAGATCATTCATTGAACTTTATTGTTACTTAATGCTAATTAGCACATTTCAGCAACTGTTAATGATTACACCTTGCTACATTTTCTCTTGTTCTGGAAGTTTAGAGGAAATAAAGGAGTCTTGCCAGGTTGTTTTGCTGTTTTTTCATTTTGCTTCCCAAACAATTTCTAACAGTAGCCAAGTCACAAACGAAAAAAGAGAAGACACTGCACAGCTTCTGTCTTTCTTTCTTTCTGTCCTCCTTTTCCTTCCTTTGGAGACTTTGTAGTAGTAAATCATGTAAAACATTCCTTCCTTGGCCACAGAAGGCTTTGATTGAGGTGGAACACGTGCAGGCTCCTGAACATTTACTACATCCTGTGGAGCACAGATCTGGTATGTCTCGCTCTGCAGGATCATTTAGCAAGTAAAACAAAAGTAGGCTAGGGAGGGTGAGAAATTCATTCCCTCTTTTGGAAAAGTCAGAGGGAGCACAGTTACTTGGGCTTTATATGGCTCTGTGCTCATTGTGGAGTTTGCTGCCCATCTTTACTACCTAAAGGATATTTCCAGGGTGCAATTATTCAGTAAACACTGGACTAACTATTTTTTTCACAAAACCAAATGCCATTTATTTGCATAATTTATCAACTGCAAGTTGAATACATGGTTTATAAAGGGAGTGTGTAATACCTTTTGACAGATCTGAGATAACTGACTGTTCTATAAACTTTATTATTCATAATGGACACCTCTTCACTATATATCTTCACTAAGAGGATGAACATGCATTAATTCGGCTTTTAAGCAACTCTATTTTGAAAACCAAACTGAAAACTCTAAACTGAAAACCAAACTGTTCACTTTGATTTAAATTGAATCTCTTCTGATATTCATTTATATTACATTGTATTTCTCCAGATTTTTGTTTGTTTTAATATTATTTAAAAATCAATGTTTTATTCCTGTTGTTAAAATGGCATTTCCATTGTTGTCAGATTAATGTTAATTGTTGTAATAAATTGGAATATTGAACAAAGGTGGTATATAAGTCCTGTTTTTTTATATTCCAGCCCCAAATAGTATTTTATTGGCTCAAGATGTGGAAAAGAACACATCAGAATGTAGCACCAAAATGATGTATCCTAAAATCGCCTTAAAGTGCTTACCTTGCAATATTCTTGAAGCATTCTTGCGATATCTGTAATTAGCAGTTCACCACTCTAATAAAATTCCTAGATAAAATATTTTTGAACTAGAGTAATCTTTCATGCTTTATGGTGGCAGATATGTTACCAGTAAGTTTAGAGAACCATTTTAAAGGATGTTTAGAATGTTACTTTCTAAAGTTATTTAGCGTTTAGCAATTCATTGTTAAAATAAATGATTAAAAGAAATCCATATGTTTGAAGGATTTTCAAAGTCCAGTGAAGATGTGTCAACAGTCTTAACAATCTTAATTCTAGGAAGTATATATAATCAAGTATGATTTGTTTTTTCCTGAAAACATGCCTCTCGGTGTGGTGATTTGCACATGGAATCAATGTATCCATACTCATCTAAAAATAATGTTGTCCTTTCCATGTGTTTATACTATCATAGGTCATATATCATTGATCAGTCTTGAAATAACTAAGTAATTGTTCACTCATATTTTAGACTTATGGACTTGCATGTGGTCTTTGTTTCACAGAAGCACTTCTTTGAAGTGCTGTGAAGTGAAAATACACTTCTATTTGACCATAGAAGTGTAATAAACTGTAAAATATATTTTTATACTTTTTTCATTAATGGAGAATTAAAATTAAACAATCCAGTATAGTTCTCCAAATCATGTTCTCAAACATCATTAATGTAATTAAATTCTCTTTATGTTTGTTTATAGCATTCACTCTTTAGCAACTGATATATCTGGGATAGGATGCTATAAAATACTAAGGTACAGCTTTGGTATTTATCTTTCTTGAGGAAAAATATTCAGTTTTAGACTGCACTTGTTTTTCTTCTGTCAAAGACATCAGTTCTATTTTGAATGTGTTTTTATCGCTAACAAACAAAACTAATGAGGCTCTTCTACTCCCATGGCATGTTATTTTTCTCTTTTGCAAATAATCTTTTGAACTCTTACTCTATTAGCCATGTCTTATAACACACACAGTTTACTGAATTTGGAAGACATTTCTTGTTACTACAAATGGAAAAGGGAATTTTTTTGAAAGAGAAAGCCTTGAGTATTTAAGGAATTAGGACAAGAAAAAATGAAGAAAAGGGTACTATTTTCCTGAAATTCAGCTTTCTAATGCAAAAATCATAAACTAGCTATTACATGTGATGCTTGCTTTGTTGCTATGTTGCTTTTAGATGATTGCTCAACTGAAGAAGGAGATCCAGGATTTGAAGGATGAGCTGGCACTAGTGACAGGTGAACAAAGAACAACAGAGCTCTCACAAGAAGAGCGACTTCGGTAATTCCTTAATTATTTTTATTTTCTCTTTCAAGATGAACCTTTTGTGAGCTTGTTAACATAAAATTTAAATTCGTCGTTGAGTTCTAAAATTCTTAGAGGTAATAAAATGGAGTTAGGTGCCAGGTTAGAATGGCAGCTCTCCATGAAAAGCTGTATGAGGCTGCTGGCTGTGTTTTTGCAGCCTCAGCTTTGAGGAAGTGAAATGAAGTAAATATAAAAATTGAGAGGGCCTGTCAGATGCCAGGAAAGAGTCTTGTATAATAGTGTAGAATAATAATAAAAAAAAAACAACTTGCTTAATCCTAGATATAAGATCTGAGAAAATCTAATAAATATTCTTTGTCCCAAAAAGTTTTTTGCTGCTGTGCTAGTTTGATGTAAGCTCCCTCTCTGCCAAAAAATGCATTTCTAATACACAATATATCAGTATCTTAAACACTGAGTCTTCAAAGTTTTAACTGAACATGCTATTCAAAATGGACATATGAGTTTTTTAAGAGCTTGTAGCTTCTCAGTAACAGATCAGTACAGAATATAAGAACATTCTGTGCATAGTGAAAAAATATTTACTGAGTGTAAAATTTCACCATAGCTAAATTCAATTCCCACTTCTGAAAACTTATTGGTTCTCTAGGATGAACCTATTTAATCTCTTTGCCTCATCCATATTAAAAAGAAAAAAAAAAAGTACTAACTTACAGAATCACACAGAATCACAGAATGCTTAAGGTTGGAAGGGACCTCTAGAGGTCATCTAGTCCAACCCCCCTGCACACGCAGGGTCACCTAAAGCACGTGGCACAGGACTGCGTCCAAGCGGGTTTTGAAGATCTCCAGAGAAGGAGACTCCACAACCTCTCTGGGCAGCCTGTTCAGTGCTCTGTCACCCTCACAGTAAAGAAGTTCTTCCTCATATGGAGGTTACTTGAGTTTTTGGTTGGTTGATAAATTAATGGCAACTAATTTGAAGCTCTTTACTGTATAATCTTTTTTTTTTTTTTTTTTTGGAAATGATCTAGAAAAATACTACTTGTGCTGAGTATCTGCCTTGACATGTAGGAGTTCTGGGAAAAATGGGACATCACTACCTTTAATCTTGAGTTTCTTATGTTGAAGATGGTTATTGCTTGCTATTTTGTTTTTTAAATTCGGAAACTAAATCATATTTATATAAAGGATGAAGAACTAGGTAGCTTTATGTTTATTTTACAATGTTAATCTGAGTAATTTTCAATATAGACAGCTGCCACTATAACCTGTCAACTGGAAATACCCAACTTTTTCCTACAGGATGTGCTATTTATCATTCTGTCCCAAAGTTTTCCTTCCCTACATCAACTGCACGACGTACTTTACAGGGTAACACTGGGTGTGAGAAAATAAAAGCATAGAAAGAAAATGTAAAGAGCAACAAAAATAAATTTCTTTTTCATTATAAGAGAAATTAAATGCTCTTTACCCTGGCAGAACTAGTCCTTCAGAATATGAGAGTGACTCTGACTCACTTTATTATGATATTCTTATATAACCTGTATGTTATTTTGAAGATTTTCTTTGCTAACTTTATTGTAAACATCTATCACATGAATTTTCCCCTATGGTTTTGCTTGCTGTTTAGTTTTGTGGGGAAATCCTGTTTTGGGAAATTGTTAGGCTATTTTTAGACTGTGGTCATAACTCTCACTTCCTGAGATTCTCTACTGGCTTTTAGCCAAAAAAAACCTGGCAGTCTTATAGGTGGAAATGGATTTACAGTAGATGAAAAGTCTTAATATGAATGTGCAAAGGAAAACAAGAATATAAAGTAATGGATGCATTTGCAATATAGCATACCTCCATCTGGGAAACCTTGTTTTCACAAATATGTAATTTTTAAAATCTATATAGCACAATAGTTAGTCTATTATTTTATCAGAAAAAGGTTGCTTCTGAAATCATACCAATAACTTTGCTTCCTAGTTCCCAAGAAAGAAGCAGGTAGAAAACTTTCAGCCTTTAGTAAGTTTCTGCCTGTTGTAAAACGCAGAAGAAAAAATCAGTTACAGAGACTTCAGTTATATTAAGATAACTCTTTTAGTTTTTTTTTTTAATTTTCTTTTACTTACAATTCCTCAGGTTCATGTACTACTGATTGAGAAACAAGGCATTTCCTGAGAACCAATAGTCAACTACAAGGACCTCAAGCATTTTAACTCAGCAGTCATGTAGTGTAGTCATTATAAATAGTGAAAGATAATTATTTGGATTGTAGACTTAGAATTGGCTATACAGATTTTTTTATGAAAGGTACAGTCCCAAAAAGTGCACAAGATATTTCTTAAGAATTCCTGTCATATTCGTGGGCCGGATTCACTTACTAACATTATGTGCCAAGTGCAATGTTGAAAGATGGGTCAATCTCTTCTTTGAAGGATTGCAGTGGAGGAAATATCAAATGGGAGAATCTATTTATTACAAATTTTACATTTGTATGTTTTTGCACATGGAAGATTCACAGCTCAACAACTACCAATATAAAAATTCACTACTTTAATGAAAATATCTTTCTGTGCCTTGGAAAATGTGCACATTTTGAACTTGATTTCATATGGAGTCAATCTTTACATGAGCATATTGGTTTCAATAGGTTTGAACCTCCTGTCGTGATAATTTTTGAGCTCCTAAGTATACGAGCATCAACAAATAGTATCTAAATGTTCTGTCTCCGTGTAGAAACTATTAATGCATAACATAGCAAATCTTTATGATAATTCTGCTAATTGAGACTGACCATCTGAGTTTAGAGCTTCTCATTACCTGGAGAGTTTGCATGAATTAAAAAATAAGTAGTAGTCCAGACATAACCACTGACTTTGATGAAGGCTGATAAAAGGATTTTCTGTTTCTGAAACATGTCTATGTTGTGGTTTGCATCTCGTAATTATATAATGAAACCTAAATAATACTACTTATTAGGAGACATATGGAGCAGATTATTATGACACAGAGTACTGGAAAAGAGACATGGTATAAGTAATAATGCAATATTCTTATTCTCATTCATTACGCATATTTTAAGGGAGGTCAAGGCAAAAATAATCTTCTGAACGCATTCTGTGCTAGTGTTTGCATTAATTCTTTAATTTTTGGATCCAGATGATCAAAAGTAAAGAACACAACTGTTAAAAACACTCCATGTACTAACTATTTATTTTATTGTCTCTGCATGATTCTTTATCTCAGGCACTTTTCAGTAGAGGTTAGGACAGCAGACCCAGTGAATACAACTGCAGATCCAGGAATACATTTTAGTCTAATAAAATGGAATTGAGAATACATGGCTTTTTGCCCTGTATATGTGTTGTGGGAAGCAAATGTTAATCATTGCCTTGAAAATAAATTTTAATATTATGTTGAAAGAGTTAAGTAGTTTGTATATTTCATAATATACCTAGATATGCCAAACATTTATTGCAATAATGAGCCTCATTCCACTTGCTCAGTTGTATACTCCAAATTAAGTCAGTGGGTTACTTGATGGAGTTAAAATTGTTAAGTTTTTAAAGCTAGTATGTAAATATATTGTAAGTGAGTCTTAATTTTCTTCATTTATCTTTTTTTTTTTTAACTAGAATCAAAAAATCAATCTAAGTAGAATATTTTTTTTGTTGACAGAAGAAAAAACATCTGTAAAATAGGCTTTCATAATAACTACTATGTTGCCACATTGTCGTTTACTAAATTTACAATGAAATGGAAAACAAATGCTTGTGATTTTGCTTTTGAATACTAAATTATTATGCAATACAGTCTCTCCTGAGAGTAAAGCTACAGCTGTCTCTGGAATTCTTAATTCAAAATTCTATTAAGTTGTTAGCATTTACATTACTTTATAATATTTTTAGTTTTATTATTCTTTTCTCATAAATGTTAAACATATACATATTCTGCTGCTCTCATATTGTTTATTTAAACACACACATAAAATGTTCAGCTAGATTATCTAAGTGCTTCATAATGGAGTTCGACAAATGCTTCCAAAATCTGAATTGCTTTCTTTGGATCTCTGCATCCTTGTCCTCAACAGGAGTGATTTCTAAATATTTCTTTGAGCTCGAGAGTTAGTCCCTTGTTTAGGGAGAAAAAAAAAAAAAAGTTGGAGCACAGAAAATGGTATCATGCATCCCAAATAGAAGGAAATTGTAAACTCACAGACTTCTATATTATACTTTAGAATAGAATTTAATAACATTCAAATGGACTTTTTTTTCCTTTTGTGAGAAGCATGCCAATAATAAATTGGAGATGCCTTTTTGTTCGGATCATTTGGGATTTTTTTTTGCTGCTGTTGTTTGTTGTTGTTGTAAATGAGCTCAATAGCAATTTACAATATGTGCCCAGAAAGTCAGGACTTCAAATCAAAAGCTTGTGTTTCAGAGCACCCACGCTTCCAGGGCTTTTGCCAGTTGGAATTCTCTAGTAACAGCACTGGAAGTACTGTCTTAGCACTTTAATTTATTAATAACTTTACCTTGTTTCTTTCAGATACATATGTTATTACAACTCCTTTATTTTTTATTTCAACAGTCATATATTGTTCGTCTTATTCTAGTGCTGGATTTCTCATTACTTCTTTCTGCCTTTCATTTTTCTTTTTCAACATTGTGACATCTGTATGCTATCATGGTATTAACAATATTGCACTGTTGTATAATATAGAGCTTTAGCAGTTACTCATACTTAAGCTGTTTAACAAATGGTTTCACTTACAAAGCAGAGCAAATGTTCCTATTTGCTGATGTCAGTGTTCAATTTCACTTGTAAGGTGGAAGAAGCAGAAGCATATTACCTTGCCTTATGTCAACACAGTACGTAGACAGTGGATTTGTGCAAGAGTTATGAGACCAAATGACACTGAGACCCAATGCTGTACAGCATGATCCTGAAGGAGAAAAGCTACATTAAACACAGAGTAGCTGTAAAACACCTCACATTAACGCTTACCTTAGGTGCTTGAATTAGAAGGATATTAAATCAATGTATTTCTGCAAAGGGCATTTTTTTCTATTAAGCGATAGAAAGTGTTTGGCAACTGTCCAGGAAGTTCAGATTCCTAATTCAAGTAGTTGAATTGGATGCTTAGGTCATTGACCTAAGTAGGATTTTTTAATTATTATTATTATTTACACTGGCTGCCATTTATATTGGAATTATAGTAAAATAATTTAAAATTCTTTCAAAGATTTGCAACTTTATTTTGCTGGGAAAAGCGGACAAGATGCTATGTCCTGTTTTTCAATACTCAAAAGTATCGTAGTCATGTAATGCCCTGCTGTTTAATGGAATATTCAATAATGTATAATAGGGAGGTGTATGGAGAGAAAAAAAAAGGAGGAAAAAAAAAAAGGGAAAAAAAGGCAGCTATAAGACAATAAGAGAATTTGGTTATTTAGTTTAAAAAATGTTTTGGAGTGAATTTCCAATTTTCCGAAGTATCTGGTCAGAGCAGATTTTTTGGATTTTCACTGATATCCATTGGATGCCTGGTCAGCTGACATGCTTCTGAAAATGTCACTGAAGGCTTGTTTACATCTTTTGGTGCTTAGAATACCTTTTGAGCAGCTTTTTCTTCTCAAGTTACATCCTATTAAAAACCTATGAGAGAGACCCTCTCATAGGGGGAGACAACCTCTCTCTTCTATACTGTAGGAACACCCAATTTTCAGTTGCCTGATTCCCTTTGGCTTTACTGAATATTTTTTATTCTTATCCTTTGCTCTTTCTTTTTATTTAAGGTTCCTGCTACTTTCTAAAGAGAAGTCATTATTTTTTCAGATTTTGATAAACTGAAGCTTAGTCTCCCCCTTGCTTAGTTTCCTCTTCCTACATAAAGATGCTTTGTAGTGATTAGATTATAACAATCATTACAGCTGCAAAGATTTGTTGACAGGAAGAAGCATTTTTTATGTACTTGTTTTAGTTTTGTTATTACAAAGTACTGTTAAAGAAACAAATCATGTGTCCTGCAAGGCACTTCACATGTTTCTTCTCTCCTGGCCAAAACTCTGATGTTGTACTATCGAAGAGTTGTTTTTTCTTGCCTGTTTAAGACAGTCTTGGTCCTATTAGAGTCCATGCCAAATCTGCCCTTGTCTTAGTGGTGCAGAGATTTGGATTTGTGTGCATTTCATCATTGGCATGAGTGATTTTCAACTGTATAGAAAGACTTTACATCTGTTTGCCATATTCCAGCCATCTAATTCAGAAGAATCTCCTTACATAAGGAGGTTGTAAAAATAGCTTTGCCCATATGTCTAATAAAAAAGGAAAGAGACTGATTCCTATAATAGGAGCTGTGTGCTTCTTTGTGCAGCGCAAATATTTGATATTAATTATTTGTGTGTAGGTAGGGCACTGTCTGACTGCTTTACAAATAAAATGTTGTATTTGCAAAAACTTTTCCCTAAAATAACTTAGCAACATACAATTCAGAGGAAAAAAATGAATTCTACACCAGCTTGAATTCAGATAATCTATTGGATGCCAATCTCTTGATTGTATGAAGAAGCTGTTTATAAATGCTAGTTGTTGCTTTTAATATGAACAAAATGCATTTTACATTAAAAAGCCATTTATTTCTACTCATTTTCCATAGAGAAGGAATGTGCTTTTGCTTTATTGTCATTTTTTAATAAGCACATGTCTCCTGTTGAAAATATTAAATAATTAGGAATAAAGGATTAGGAAATAACCATCTGGTCTAACAAAAGTGTTCCTATTAGACCTGGAAATAGCAAGACATCATTCAATACTTGTGAAAAAACTTTAACTCCTTAAATGTGATTATTGCTCATAGTGTTTTGTTCTGCATTTTTCTTTTTTTTTTTAATAGTTCTAAACATGTAACATGTATGTTTTAGAATTTCAAATTTTGACAATATCTATGCCTCTTTTTTTCTCCTTTTTTTGTAGAAGACGTAATGGCTTAATTTTCTTAATATTTTCTTAATATTTTTCTTAATGTATTGATAACCATATTTAAATCTTATTCACAATTTTTATTTCCACAATTTTAGAGAATTGCTTTCTGTGCAAGTTTGGGAATAGGTTTCATCTTATTATACTGGTTTCTTCCCCCTCCCCCAGCCCCACAACTTCAAAAGGTAAGGAAAAAAAAAATCAAAAATAATCTTTAGGAACTTTCAATATATAGTAAAATTTTGAAGATCTGCAGCATTTATTTTCAAGAATAATTTGGGCTTTTAGTAGTGCACATTGGGTTGATTGCCAAAGGCAATCATTGTCTAAGGCTTTTAACCAAGTTAACACAGTCACTACCAATATTCATATAATATAATTAAATTAAAAATTCTGGAGTTTTACCTGGTTTCAAGAGCATCTACATAGTTCATCTAAACTAATATTCTGTGAAGCTCTGTGAAATACCTGTCTATGTAACTTCGTATAATTGCCTATTTCATAGATTTACAAACTGAGGCAAAAATAAATGAAGTAAACTTGCCATTAATTTAATAAATAAGTAAAAATTGTATGTCCTTATTCTAAAGTCATTATTCTGATTATTTCTGAACTATTCTTTGTCATTTAAGAATGTACTATGAAAAAAATAAAAATTAATACTACAAATTCATTTTAAAAAATATCCCAGAGCACTGTGTAGATATTTAAAGTGACAAAAAGTATTTAAATCCTCTGATATATGGAAACAAAAGAGACTTAGAAGCTCAGTTTCTCTATTTCCCTGCTCTAAGACATTATAAAACATTTACAGCAGTCCTGCACTGTGTTATAAATAAATAAATAAATAACTTTTATAAATGTATCTAATGAGGGAATTATGCTGGACTTAAGTAACTAGTCCTAGTAGTTAGTAGCCTTTATTTTTATTTTACCCAAGAGTTAACCTGTTTTTATTAGAAGTTAAATAGTTACTTCTGGATGTGGAATACATTACCTTCAATATATATCACTTATTCATTAAGTAAAAGATATCTAGTTGTCATGTCCTCCGTCATGTACATTTTTATCCCTTTTTTACTAGACCAATTGCTGACTGAAATGGAGCAAGAGGGAGGAGATCTATTCCAGTAAGATCTGAAAATGCCTACTTCCTTTTCCCAAAAGGATATGTTTCCCAGTCATGCTAACACCTTTTTTTTTTTTTTTTTTTTTCTCCTCGCTGGCAAAAATAGCTCAGCATTTTCAAACTACCTGACATGATGAGCTGTTCTTTCTAAATACCTCCAGTTTAGATTTGATAAAATACTGAATTTTATCAATTATGCTGTGCTTTGGAGCCATAAAGTAGGCAAATTATCTTTTGGACCAGTCTGACCTGTAAGAAGTTCCTTTTGAGTTCAAGTTACCCTGTATCATGATTTTATACTATTGCATTTGCTCAAGTCAGTGATGGTGAAATTCTTATTTACCTTCTGGATCTAGACTAAAACATAAAGCCCTCTTGCCTAATGAAAACTCTACTTGAGATCCTCAGGAGAGCAGGAATATTTGTAATTCCTTTTTCCTGTTAAAAAACAACAACAACAACAACAAAACCCACAAAACAAAAACAAACAAACAAAAAACCCACCCCTTTTCTGGCCTCGATTACTTTCTGCCACTGGACGTAAAGTTAGGAAGACTTTCCAAAATGTGTTGAATGTCAATAAAGTCATTTGAAGCGAGAGCCAAGAAAATTGTGAATGACAAAATGAATTATTTCTTTGAGTACACATGGGCTGATGCAAATCTCATTCATCTCAATGAAAAGACTTCCTTTCAGTTAAATAAGAATTAAATCAGACTTATTATTTCTTAATCTCTATTAAAAATAGGCTGCATTTGTCTATAGTGATGTGTGTAAGCAGTACCTGCATTCTACATGCAGTCTCTTTTTGACAACCTAGTTAGCCTCCTTTTTTTTTTTTTTTCATGTTATCCTTCATGACATGCTTCAGTTTGATGGTTGATGTTTTACAGTTCTTCTTAGGACAAACTCTGATGCATTGTGCGCTCTATCATATATGCTATGACATTAACAGCAATGCCTGGAAATACTTCCCATGTTCTGTCCTGCCTTTCATATCACCATTGATAAAATTTAGTTACTGAGAATCCCCAGGGTTTTCTCCTATTTATACACAGAAAACATAGGTGTTTTTTCTTATTAAATATCTTCAACTCTCATGCATTTTTAGATAAGTCCACATATAAAGTTTATTGAAGATATGAATTGAGAAATAGTTTGCATGAACCTTATTATCATATGTAAAAGAATTTTCAGAATGAATTTATAAGGGGATTGATATGGCTAGGAAGGTTATTGAAAAAGTCTAGGTAAGCTAGCTTTTCCAGCTGAAGCAGACTCTATGGTGACCTCAAATGTTTCAGTAGCTTCTTTGCAGCTTGTTTTCCGTGATCTTGGATTTCCATGTTTCCATGTTGCATGTCATGAAGCTCACAGCTGATGCACAAAATTAGTTATTAAGTTAACTTAATTTTGGTACATGAAATACATTGTTAGTGATCAGGGGTTAAAAGGCAAGTTCTCCCAGAAATGAATCATGGCACATAAGGTCAAAATGAGTCCTTCCAAAATCTGTGTTTTGAGACCCTGCATCTTGCATGCTTTTGAGAGCTCTAAATTTTAAAAGCATACTCTCAGTGGCTAGGCTTTTCTGATGCATTTCAGCTGTTTGATTTGAATCCTCCTTCATGCAGACATAAGACTGATACAGAAGTAGGATTGTGTGTTTTTTAACAAGTCTGTTATTTGATGAATGAATAAAGCTGTGGTAGTGCAGCACTCATTTAATCATCATGGAGTCGGGCTAGGGAAAACTTGTATGTGATATAAATAATGTGGATACACAACTTTATGGTTCAGGTGTGGTAAATGGAAAACAGACTTCATTTAGAATCACAGAATCATAGAATGCTTAAGGTTGGAAGGGACCTCTAGAGGTCATCTAGTCCAACCCCCCTGCACACGCAGGGACACCTAGAGCACGTGGAACAGGACTGCGTCCAAGGGGGTTTTGAAGATCTCCAGAGAAGGAGACTCCACAACCTCTCGGGGCAACCTGGTCCAGTGCTCTGTCACCCTCACTGGTAAAAAAAAAAATTCCTTAAGTTCCTGTGGAACTTTTGGTGTTCCAGTTTGTGGCCATTACCTCTCATTCTGTCAGTGGCCACCAGTGAAAAGACACCAGCACCATCCTCCTCACTGCCTCCCTTGAGGTACTTATAGACACTGATCAGGTCCCCTCTCAGCCTTCTCTTCTCCAGGCTGAACAGGCCCAGCTCTCTCAG
>NW_010581929.1:80361-117451 GCF_000705375.1 Tinamus guttatus | reverse complement strand
TCCTCTACCCAGGGCAAGTCTTCCTCTCCACCGGCTTCTTCTTTTGTCCCTAGGGCCTGGGACTCTAATGGGCTGCCCTTGGTAAACACCGAAGCAAAGAAGGCATTGAGCAACTCTGCTTTCTCTGTGTTATTTGTAACCAGGGTACCCACTCCGTTCACCAGTGGACCCAGGTTTTCCCTAATTTTCCTTTTGCTGTTAATATATTTGAAGAAGTTTTTCTTCTTATTTTTAATGTCTCTCGCCAGAAGAGTTAAAAAGAGAACTCTTTAAAAAGAGTTCCTTCAAGGGTGGACAGAAATTGAAGAGATAATGTAAAAGCTGTCTACAACGCAGAATGTGTTTGCGTTATTCGTGACAATGCAATAAAGAGAGAAATGATAGACCAAAGCTTTGTGATCAACTTGCATTCACAAAAAAGAAAGCACAGGTACTTTAACACATCTCCATTCCAAGTGCTCTTTGTTGCTCGCCTGTGAGGAGTTTTCATTCCAGCATCAAAGTAAGAACAAACTTGGGCTTGACAAAGTTATTTTCTTCTTCATAATATGGTATTCATGACTCCAACTCCACTGCGTTAAAAGTGTAATACCTTTTTGTTGGCATGCTTTCTTTGGAATTGCCTTAGAAAATAACTGTTTATGGGAAATTTCTACTCATATTGTCTGTTATGCTCTATTTTTTTTCCTCTGATGCGCACTGAGAAAGAAAACCTTGTTCTTGTTTACTGCAGTTTTTCACAGAGAATAGGTCTTTGTCTGATACTTTTATGTTTTTCCTCCTTCAGGGAGTTTCTGTCAGGGAAACTATTCTTCCTGATGCAGCAGGGTTCTGGCAGTAGTCTTCAGCACATCCTTGCTCCCGTTAGGGTACGTTAGGCCTGCTGTTCTTAGAGCAGAGCTTAGCAGTCCTAAAAGGAAGATGGAGAGGTATAAGAAGAAATTTTTTTTTTTTTTTTTAGATCTGGCTCCGGTTACATTAAATATTAACTTTGAGCAATTCATGACTTCCTTTACCTAGAAACATACAGAAGAAAGGTTGATTCTGGTTATCTAGGTTCGTCATTTGATTAGCATAAATTCTGCTTGGAATCACTATTGCACTAGTAAGCTAAAACAAATGGAAAAAGCAACAGTCTGCTTGCTAACGGTATCATTTACAAGAAATACATTGTGTATATGATATAAAGACTGTACTTCATTCTACACTTGTTTCTAAGCGTAACTTGTGGTGATGATACAGACTTATCTACACAGAAATGAGGATTTTAGCATTTCTAAAGCAGACTTTTTTTTTTTGATAGTTTAGTACCTTTAGTGCAAGTATCTACCAGAGTAACCTTTTCAGATGTAACACACCAGTAACACTCTGTAACACTCTTCACTCACACAATTAAAAAAAATAGTCTCATTTTAAAATAGAGCTTCACATTCTGAAACACACTGTCTATTTCTGCTGAAGCTGTTGCGTGATTTGTGATTTAGTTATTTTAATTTTTCTCTTTGTAGCTAATGACATTCTGTTGAATTTCACGTAGTTAAACACTGTCTCCATCAGTTTTTTGCCATCAAGCTAAGTACTTTTCGGCTTCTTAAATTGATCAATGAGAAGGTTACAGGCAACCTTTTTTACAAGAGTTTGATTTGATGGTTTGATCTCGTTGATTTTTACAAATTAAGCAAAGATGAAAAATTCCTTACTGCATGCAGCAGTGTTCATAAACACCAGATTTAAAAGTTTGTTTGTTGTTGTTTTTTTGTTGTTCGTTTGTTTTGTTTTGCTAGAGCATGTTTGGTTTTCATCGTAAGCTTCAAAATGGCTTTTTTCTGGTTTATGAATTACTTTGGAACCTTCAACTGTGTCCTAGTACCCAAATACATGAACACTTTTGATTTTTCTAGATTATTTTGCATTTGCTTTTGGCAGTGTGGTAGAGAGATTGCATACAGATTCATTCAGAGAAGCAAAGGTCAGTCTCAAACTTAGAAAATTTTCAAATATGTAGTACGTTCTGTACCAACACTGCTTACTGCTTTTGTAAATTCACCAAAATGCATTATTTTGAACACTTTTCATTCCTAAATGAAAAGTTCTCAATTTCTACATTTCTACAATTTCTCTCAATTTCTCTATTGAGAAATATAGAAATTATAATTTCATTTTTAATTTCTATATTGCTTGCTATTTTTCTAGAACCATCAAAACTTATTATTTTGAGCATTTCTCGTTCCTGATTTCTAAATTGAGAGGGCATGCAAATATTAACTTTTTTGGTGAAATGATAGAACTTGGCCTTTAGAGAATTTAAGGATTGAATTTAAGACAGAAAAAAAAAATCCTAGCAGTTAGTATTGCTTATTCTCCTGCTCTCTGTTGCTTCTTCTCCTTCCTCCTGTCATTCTTTTTTTGTCTCTTTAGCTTTTTTTTGTGAACATTTTTGGAATGGGAAATACTATTTTTTGTTTTTCATTTGTAAAGCTGCAAATCTTGACACTTTATAAATTTATAACAGGATGTTCAACTATTTTACAATCTCTGAGCTGATAAATCCCTTAGAAAGAATATTTCAGTTGACTAGGATCTATTTAATAAAACGAGAAGCTGCAAGTTGCATCTGTATTACATGGACAGTTTACTTTTTACCTTTCTCTAATACTTTAATATACTGGAAGAATTCCCAGAACATCCAGAGTGCAACTCCTGTTAGTTGTCAAACAGTGTGTTTATTTTAGAAATGTGCCTGGTGATTTTTGCATAGGAACCTAAAAATGTGAAGGGTGCAATCATTTCTTATGCTTGAATTCAGGGGGAGTTTTTTTCTGTTTTTACTCTTTCAATATTCAGATTAAGGTTGGTCTAGTTCTTAATTAGGAATTGTTAGAATTGTATTTAACAATACACTGAAGATTCTACTGATCCCCAGAACTGACGAGATTGAATTGGTTAATAACTTCTGTTTTATATTCTGCTGTTATAGACTTGACTCGGTCTTCTGGTGCAGAAATCTATTTTGACTTCCATGTCCTTGAGACATAAAAAGTGAATCGGGCTGTTGTGTTTTTCTTAAGAACACCCAACATATTAAATGGATTACAGGTAACGTAAGAGAGAGGAAATAGCAGCCCGTATTCCTAAACACAGCTCGTCTGATGTTTTACTCTTGACAAATTAACCTTGGCTTCTGACTCCTAGCCTTGCAAATAATGATACCTTTCAAAAATGATAGAGCATTATTTTGAAACGATTATGCTTTTTTTTTTTCTTGAAATATTTTAACTTTCTGCAGCGTTGAAGTGGTAATGGTAATAGTGCAGGTTAGTATATTTGTGATTGATTTCTATAGGCTTAATTCATGGTAATCTGAGTACGGGTAAGTCCCTGACAAACAGGTAATCAGAGGTAAAATACCTCCTTTCTGACTTCTATTTCAAGATTAATGGACCACTTTTATAGCTGACTTCATATAGTCAGTCTAGACAGTCTAGTTATAAAAAAAAGTTTTACTTTTTTTCCTCCTACTAACTGAAATCAATACGGTGCTTAGGATAGTGGTGAATAATGATTTCTTTGTATCTGTGTAATCGCTATAGTATTCTTATTAATAGTATAAATGTCTCTCTTTTTCCAGTGCTTACAAAATAGCTACCTCCATGTATGGATAGTTGGTTCTTCTGCTGAATGTGCTTAGTTTTTAGGCATAGAGAATGAATATCCTCCTGCACTACTGGCATTTTTTTTTAACTCTTCCTGAAGAAGGATTCATGTGGCAATAAGTAAAATTCTGGTCTCTCTCAACTAGTAATTTTTGTAGTTTCTGAACTTGGGACTTGAAGTGCTTTTGTAAACATTATTTCCCTTTAAATATCCTTTTACAAGTCCTTCACATTTACACATTGACTTCAGCAGGTGTTCCATAAATTCAGATATTATGAGTCTTACATGTACAATAATTGATTAATTAAACATATTTGTTTCTTGCTCCTTAAATAATAGAAATGAGGAAGCCTACCTTATGTGAAACTAGTTTAGGGTTGCTGTCTTCTTTCTATCCTTTTAGCTCCTTCCTCCAAAATTCACACTTTACCATGCAAAAACTAAGAGGAGATACAGTTAAATAACCAAATGTGTCTGATACACTTGCCAGTTATCATTTCAGTCACACAGCTCCAAATTTTTCAGGATTTACCTTCTGAAGATAATTATTCTATTTTTTTCTGTTTGTTTTGCGTTTCGTTGTTTTACTCTCCATCAGGGAATTGTTTCTACAGTACAGCAATGCTGTATAGAGGAAGAGAAGTTTTCAACATAGGGAAAATATCCAAACTACCTACTTACAGGTCTACTTAAAGTATTTTGACAATATAATGCCTCAAATTTTGGTATATGGTCACAGTAAAGTGATGCAGCAAATGTCAACAAAATTTCCAATTCCATAATAATGAACCTCAGCCCATTCAGATTCAGAGCACCAAATCATCTTCTGATGCTTAAAATCATAGAATTACTTTTAAAAGTTATGTAGCTGTCATCGTTGCCCACCGTTTATATGAATAACTTTAGTGGCTACAACATTTTTCAGGATATAGGAGACCTTTATGGAGTTTGAGCTTGCATTTGCCACTTTCCACAAAAATATCTTATTAGGTAGACTAGGCTTGGTTTAGAAAACTTCTGCTGTTTCTATTGAGGATGACGCACCATGTGTCCTGGGATGCAAGACCCCATCCTAGGCATGCTAGATAAAATCTGACACTATCCCTATATCTGGGACATTCATCTCAGAGGAGCGATGGTCTCTACTTCTCTAAATTATTGCTGTTTATTAAACAGCACAAAGAACAGGTTGAAGAAGCCTCGAGCCTGTGTAGCTTTCCTACTGGCAAGTACTTTACCCAGTACCCTCAAGCAGAGGGTGGCTGCTTGCTGCTATTGCAACACGGTCTCTGGTTCCTGCAGGTAAGAGTGCAGGCAAAGTTCTGGCAATGCCATCTTTGAGCACATGTTTGCAAGGAGCATTTGGAGCAGAGGGGACGGGGGATCATTTTAATTATGAGATGGTAGGAGAACAGAAGGTTATGAAATAAATGAGTAAAACAAAAGATTAATTTTAAAATGCTTTTAGTTCTGGAACTATTCATAAGCATGTACGACTGTACTTTGTTGCAGATTTGTGCATCTCCAGTATCAAATGCAGGTTCTATCATCAGGAAATAAAGATTATTGCAATTGTGTGGACCTTGAGGAAAAAACAGAAATTCAAAACCAGAATTGTCTGTTTATTTGAGATTTTAAAAGAATATATTTAACGTATGGTGTATTTTCAGGTTGGATGAGTTAATTCAAAGATTTTTGGAAGATAATGATCCTGAAAGCACTCTAGATGTTGGTCCTGACATGCGCAAGATCAAGTATTGCTTCGTTCATATGAAGGTATATATTTAAAGCATATATGGAGGTACAGCTGACACTAGGAATATGAAGAAGACATTCACAGCTGAAAAATGTCAAAAGGAGTGCAGTGCAATTGAGAGTCATTGCAAAAGAGTAACACAATTTAGCAATGCTGTGAAGTGTGTGCTTAGAGACTGATACAAATTTGAAATCTAATTAGGAAAAAAGTGGCAGGATTGTGTAGAAACCCCAGCAAGATCTGAGCATGCAGTAAATAATAACAGAAAACTAGAAGCTACAGAAATTATCACAGATAATTGTAAATGAATAGAAGGATCCATCTATATTCTCAGGGCTGTGGAGGCTTTATTTTGGACAAGCTATGCTGAAAAAAAAACACAAGCATAAAGTTACTATATCCTGAATTTCTTTTACTGACTGTTTTGATGGTTGTGAGTCTTTCTAGACCATTGAGCAAGAAAGATATGAAAGAAAGCAGGAAGAACAAGTGAAATTGATAGAGAAAAAAAATGAATATAGTGTATTTTTTTCCTCTATTTTCTAGTTTTCCCATGTAGCGATGTGTACGGAAGTTCCTGACTTCCACTTATTGTCCTTAAGTTGTATGGTTAATGTATGGTTACTACTCAAAGCACAGTGTTATCAGAGTATAGTGCATTTTGTATATAGAAATGTTTAAGGAAATTGTATGCTTGTTAGTGAAGATGAACAGATTCAGCTTGCTCCAAGCTTAACCCAAAGCATATAACTTGGCAGTTAACTGGTGATATAGATTTCCTCTTTCAAGAGCCTAGAAAGACTTTTAACTTTGCTATGATAGCTAGACAGTGATACATAGTTTAATATAAAGTTAAATGACCTTTTTTTTTTTCACTTCTGTTAGCAGCTGATGAATCATTCAAAGATTTCTGAAGAAAAACTGCTCTCACAACATGTTTTGGAAGAAAAAGACACTAGCATACAAGTGGGAAAAGAGGAATTGAAACTGAAAGAAATTTTGCAGCAAAGAGACGGTGAAATCAGTATCCTTTGTGAGGAAAAGAAAATATTCAGGTTTGAGCTGATCTGCCTACAGCATTTTTTGTATGTATGTATGTATGCAATGGGAATTAGCTGTAGGAAAGGAATTATTCTCTGCTGGCTCCAATGTGTTAAAGCAATTACTCAATTTCCAACTTTTATGTGGTAGGACCCCTGCTTTGCACCTGCTTCTATTTCAGTTGCGACCCAAACCAAAATCCTGGATCCAAGCACCATTTAGCTTTAGAGAGTTCCAGCCAAGATCCAAGTACTGGACATGGGGCCATGCCTAGAACACTCTTCTCCATCTAACAAAACCTACTGTAGAATGGGAAACTATGATGCTATATAAAGAACAATTTATTGCCTTACAAAGAATAGAATTTCCTACAAGTGTTATTTTTAGCCAAATAAAGTGCTGCTTTGGGGCCTATTGGACTCTGTGCCTTTAGAATAAATATAAAACTTCTGCTCTTTGCGTGCAATTTTAAATTAAGACTGCCTCTTCTTACATATAAAAATACTAAGTTGTTCAGATGGGCTTTGTCCATTTTACTCCAGTAACTGCAGCATTGCAAAATGTAGGGAGTGAGTTATTTTTAGCTGGTTGACAGATCTGTGGGCAGACCACGGTATCACCGTGTCCCTAACTCTGTGGCTGCTTTGTGGGTAAAATTTGAATAATGTTAGAGAACTGAAAAAAGAAACTTTTAAGTTTATGCAGAGTAGAGATTCTTTTACAGATATTAGTAAAACAACAACAACAAAGCAGAAAAAAAAACCCCACTCAGTTTCATTCTTTCTATTTAACAATTCCAGGTCAATTTTATATGCCAAATATAAAGTGACAGGAAAGCTTCTTAGTTTCTACTTCATCTGTCACAGAAGATAAGGTGTTTGTTTTCCAAAGGATTCTTTCAAATAAATTTAGGTATAATCTTATTTATCATTTATTTTAAAAAGTCTTTAATATTAAGATCTGGACTCCGAAAAGCATTTGTTCCTGAAGTAAATTGTTTAATTGATGTGATATTGATAATGAAACAACAGCAAAATAACTCTTTAATTGCCAAATGAACTTGTGCTTGATAGCTATGACTTTCTTTGCCAAAGTACAAGCAAGAAGCTTGTTGCTGAAATCTACATTATTTCGAGATACACGGGAGAAATTTAAGAATTAAGAACTGGAACAGAAAACTAATTTACAGAAAGAAAATGAATATTAGGAAAATAAATATTAGAAAATCAATATAATGACTGGTGTGAAAGAGGAGTGATCTAGCAGCAAATGAAATATGGAGAGGTTGTGGAGTCTCCTTCTCTGGAGATCTTCAAAACCCGCTTGGACGCAGTCCTGTGCCACGTGCTCTAGGTGACCCTGCGTGTGCAGAGGGGTTGGACTAGATGACCTCTAGAGGTCCCTTCCAACCTTAAGCATTCTGTGATTCTGTGATTCTGTGAGAAGTGTGGAAATTATGTAGGCATTGAGCTATGAATTTCTTCTTGTCTGTGGTAGCTGGCAGCCAATCATAATGACTACTTTGCAAAGTGTTGTTATTATTGCTACTTAGTCTTGTAAATATGCTGAAGATTGCCTAGATTTTCAGCTGTTCATGTAGGATTAAAACAAAAAGTGCATTAAAAAAATATGCAAGAAGTCATGTGGTTTTTGCAGCATGCAGACAGGATTTTCATTTTATGCTGTTGAGCAGAATGAATTTTTACCAAAGTAGTCTTCAAGTAAATACACAGCATTACTGGTGGATATTTCCTAAATACTGGTTCTCATTTTAGTGAACTTTCTTTTTGTGAAAAGCTTACAGATACACTTGCCAATATGCTTTTAAGGTTTTTTTTTTTCCTTCGCTCAGAAATTGTTTATTATAGAATTTAAAAGAAAAAAAAAAAGGAAGGTCACAAATGGCTGTAAATTACTGGAGATGTCACTCTGATTTGTCTATAAGCTACTATATTTGGCTACTTTTATCAAAGAATTGATTAAATGGGATCAACAATTGTGATCAATGTGTGAATTTGTTCGTGCTCAGGGAAAATGAATCTGCTGTTTCAAAAAACAAAGGCAAGTGAATATAATTACAAAGAATATTCCCAAATCCAAATTCACATTTGCTTAAATAAGCTTCCTATGTGAATTGTTCCGCTTGAATAAGAAAGACTTATTTAACCTTCTGGTTTAACACAGGTGATTGTTGCCTTAATAGGAAAGAGATCCTTGGTTAATTCCTTAGTATATCTTGCAGATATTCTTGTAAATATGCTTAAAAAGGAAAAAAAGAAAGCACAAGATGCTCTTTTTCAGCTTAATGCTGTCGCGAGTGGTTCTAACGTCCTGGATCAGTCTCTTTCTATAAATCTGGAAGAACGTCGGAGCCCGTCTAGTTGTGCTCATCTGAAAGAAGCAAAAGATTTCAGCTGTTCCGTTCGCAGACTGCCTTTTCTTTCCAGACAAATAGGTTAGTACAAGTATTTAAGGAGCGCTTACTGGATTATTGCAATACGAAGCAAAAGATTTCAGCTGTTCCGTTCACAGACTGCCTTTTCTTTCCAGACAAACAGGTTAGTACAAGTATTTAAGGGAGCGCTTACTGGATTATTGCAATATGATCTTCAACATTCAAATGTATAATGGAATAAGAAAGTTTTTATTTCCAGTATCAGCAATATTATGCTAGTTTTGTATCCACAAATCCCTCTCAGCATGTTGGTGGATTTTACAGACTAATGTGAATCCTGTGTTGAACAGGCCTCTAAAACGAGAATATCAATTGAGTTTCAGACCCTCATATCTGCAAGTAAATCTATTTTTAAAAATGATTTTTAAATATAGGTCATAAAACATACTAAGAAATAACATTTTTGTCCATAGAAGTTTGAATGTATGGACTTTTAACAGAAAAAAAACCTTAATCACAACACTAGCTGTGATTTAAAAACGCTTTCTTATTGCTGTCAATATGGCCCATGTTTCCCCTTTCAAACATTTTGTGTAAAAATAAAATTAGGTGGTACTCACAGTTCACTAGAGACTGTGTATGATGTGTGAGGTCTCAAAATATTCAACAAAGATAGTGAAAAGTTATGAAATTCTAGTTTATTTTATTCTTTATTTTACTGAGATAATGAGAAAGCTCCAGTGCTGCGAAGAGCCATATTATTCTCATAGCAGTAGACAGAGTGTTTTTATATTGCTGTGTGTGTTCTGTTATTCTGTGCAATTCTGGTATGTGTTAAGGAACAATGATTCTATTTGTATCCTGAGTTAATCTTGGTTACTTTGCTGTTTTGGCTCTATCAGCTCTTACCATTGGAGTTTCTTTTACTTTTATGCTAACAGTATTTGTTTGTTTGTTTTTAAAAAAAGTTGGCATAAGGAAACTCTTTGTGTTTTTGATTGAAGGGCCAACGAGTATATACACTGTATAGACAATGAGTCTATACAGTAAATATTTTAATTGTTATGCTATAATGAGAATGTAAGTACATAGCACATCATAGCATCTGAAAACATTATTATGAAAATGCACTAGCTATAAAAGGCTGTTTTTAAGTAGATATGCATAAATAGCTAGTAGTATTTATATCCATCCAGTCTATTCATCATTCAGAGTGAAAATTTTACTTATACCATATACAGCATTACAGTATACAGCTTTTGTATACTGAAACACTAAATAATAGCTAAAACTAAAATAATATATATTAGTTCCTTAAAAATGTTGGATTGCAGATCAACTGTTCATGATTGGAAAATCCAAATCTAAATACTGTTAATAAAAGCTGATGAAGATGTGCTTGTATTAAATTGATGTAGCTGAATGTATTGCAGCTCTCATGACCATGAATTCTCTGATTGAATCATTTTCTTTAGGTTCTTAGCTAGTCTTTTTGCAGCAGAAAGGGAGGGGTTCAAAGTCACTAGCTTTTTAGATCATAAAACCATCTGAATCTGCTTAAACTTCTAATGTTGGATTACAAAAGATGGGCAGTGCCCTGGTTTTAAATCCTTATCTACACTTTATAGTTGAGAAAAGCAGTTTTCATTATTTAAATAAACAACAAAATGCTTTTTTTTCTGGCAGAAAAGTAATGATTAAAGTAATGGTTAATGATTTGAGTGACTTTTGTTTTCTACTACCTGTTATGAAAATTTCCAAATAGTGAAAGTGCTTGCTTTTGAAACAATCCATTTTAGGTTAGATTCCAATATTCTGAAATGATATTCACATGGACATGAAAGGTCCTCAATAACCAAAATTCTCAATGTGAACATGAAAATGAAAACCTCCTCCAGGGTCACTTGTTAATTTTCTTTGTTGTTGTTATATTGCTCTAAGCTCTATGTATAAATAAAACATTATTTTTAGGCATTGCATGGATAACCATTACTGTAAATGACTATGTATGTTGAACTGCATTACTTGACTAGTTTGATATTCAGCTTCAAGTCTAAGCAAGTCATGTTGTCAGCCTATGGATTTCTGTCACGTGTAGCTGTTATAATGGTAATGTCTTATATAATTATTTCTTGAAAGCTTTCTGCGTTTGTTCTGGGAAATGCTTTAGAGCTAGTTACAACATAAAAATTAATAAGAACATTGTTAATAGTACAATCTGTACAGACCTGGCAGTGTGCCTTAAATCCACCCGTGGGAGACCACTTGTCTTTGCTAGAATCAGATGAAATTAATTCCCTGTGTCTCTACTGAGAATAATTGCATTTTCTCCTTACAGTAAAAATAACTTTATTTTACTCTTTGTTCGATTTCTAAAAGTTCCTAAATATCAGATTTCACTTGCACTTATCTCCAGTGATAGGAAATCTAGGTGAGTTCTATAGCAGAACCTTTTTTCTGGTTCACAGTGGGTATTTCAGATAATCTCCTGAATTATCCAGCACTGCCATACACACTGCCACTTATCATACAAAAGGCAAGATGAGATGCAAATGTGTGTTTTTTTTTTTCCGGTGATCTCCTATAAACCGGAGAGAGGCTGAGAATTTGTTTGGGAAGTCCTGTCTTACAGCTTTTCCAGTTTCTGTATAGAATCCCCTTTCATATTGCTTCTTTTCATCCCAAGTTGCTCAGCAGTTGAGAACATCTCTTGGGCTGCTACTTTTGCTATTTATCATGCTCCTTGTTCCCTGTTTTATAGAAAGCTGTTACTTGATTTGGTGTCATAATGATACTGACGGAATGGAATTATTTCCTCATAACACATAACTTTTGGTAATATCAGAAATGTGTAGGCAAAAAACAACTGTACTTTATCAGTAAATGACTAGTACAATTACATCTTTTATGTAATGTTGTTTATTCTTCAGTGTTAACAAATTCTCTGCCTTGATATTATACTCTCACTTCTTACGCACAATTGTGTGAGTATGTGAGACTGTTCTTTGAACCTGGTTCTGGGAACTAGAATGTCAGCTCAAATGACTGGATCAGTGAGCTCTGTCTCCTTCATTCTGCTTTGGCAAAGACTGATATTTCAGAAAAAGATTAGACGATGATGGTCTTTGAATTATGTCCTGACATTTCATTAGCCATGAAGGGAAAAAGAGAAGTGGACATGAGGCACAATTCGTACATATTACAAACCTGCAAATAATATTCATAATTATAAAGCTATCTATTTAATATAAAATCCATCTGAACTGTGTATACATATATATCCTTGTCTGTAGTCATTAAGGAACTGCTAAAGCTGTGCAAAAGAGCTTGGACCTGAAAAGATGATGTGGAAATCCCAAGTAGAACCTTCAGTGTAATATTAAAGCTATCCTTCCTCATTTAAACACTTTTCATACCTTACATCATTTATGAAGATTGCAATTTAAAGCATGTAGGATATCTCGTTCTTTAACTATTTCAACAGCTTAATTAGTTTGCAAGCTTTCTCTTTTAATTCTGTTGCCTCAACTGTACAATCAGCTAGTTTTAATGCAACAATAAGTGATGATTCTAAAGCCTTGCAGAACGCTTAACTAAGTAATCTTAATGTTATTTACCAATACTATTCTAAACTGAAAATGTCAGATACATGCAATATTTTCCATTAAATATCAACTTGTGAGTAGCTGATTTCATATGAAATGGATTTTTTTTTCTGATCAGAAACGTCTTTAACTTTTTATTTAAATGTTTCTGTAGCTCAGGGCTGATATTTGGTATTTTTCAGTGTGTGTCAGTCTGTTTCAGGGACTTCTCCTTGGTGTTAAGAGCAGAGGAATATTCAACTGTGGTGCCCTAGCAATGGCAGAGGTTTTGCTGATGACAGTGGGTTACAAGTCCATCTGAAAATTAGACATTTATGTGCTGACCAATTTGTTGGTTTTGGATCCCTAGAGGCTTATTTTAGGAGAGAGTGGTAGGTATCATTCGGCTCTGATTAGGCAGCAGAGCAGCAGTATTTATTTAGACTGGAAGGTTGCCATCGGCAGCTGACATTTAGTTAGACAGGCCAGCTCCTGTCACTGAAGAGGCTTCACAGGTTGCAAAAGACGGTCAGTTTAGAGTGAACAGACCAGGATATTTTAGATCAGTCCAGCTGTTATGCTGTGACAGAGGAGAACTTATTTTGTAATACTCATTTTAATCAGAGTACTGTAAATCACAAATACATAACTGCATGAGGAAGAGTGAGCAAAACTGCAACGTAGTAGCTGGGCTGGATGTCTGCTATTATTTATTGCAGCAGGATATCTTTCATAAATCTGAAACAGACATAACTCTTTGGCTATGAATGTAATTAATGTTTCAGATGAGCATTCCAGAAAATGCAAAGATAAATCATTGGCACAATAAACCGAGTTTTACAAAGGCTTAACCATTTTTATATTAAATCACAATAATCTTGTTTATTTTAAAGTTTGTACTTTAGTTCTGATTTTATTCATATCTACTGCAGTCCTTGTCTGTGAATTCTGATTGCCAATATAGAGCTACATATCATCTTTCTGATCGTATGAGGACATTATTATAAACTGATAGTTTGAGGATGAAGTAAGAGTGAACCTAGCAAAGTAAAAAAAAGTCAGACTTCATCATGCATGTGACTGGAGTGACTAATACTGTGTTGAATTTGACTTTTAGTGTATACTAACATTTTTCCCATATAGATAAGTCTTATTTTGAAATGGTCCTCAGACTTCTGCTTGCTTGTAGCATAATTCTGTCAGAGAGAGAGACATATGCTATCATTTTTCCTCCTGCTGGATTTATTTTACTCCTGAAATATAAACAACTTAGTTACCAGAAAACAGTGCGAATATTGTGACATTCAAAGAACACAATAAATCTTGGTAATAGCTTCAAATAGTTATATTTGCTGATGGGCTTGAGAGGGACTCTCTCTCTCTCTCTCTCTCTCTCTCTCACACACACACACACACACACACACACAAATTATTAGGATCATGTTTTGACCATATTTGCAATTTCTCTATCTTTCACTGAGGTTTTTGAGTTTGAGTTTTTCTTGAGAGAGAGTTTGGTGAAGAACTTACATGCTGTGCATC
This sequence comes from Tinamus guttatus, assembly GCF_000705375.1. Next base: position 103,479 of record NW_010581929.1, on the reverse strand, counting down.
CCATTCAAGGTTTAAGATTGTTTTTTGCTAGGCAATGTGCAAGTATGTATAAAAAAGAGAATTCCTGCTAAAGGGATGACAAGCTGACTTGAGAATGAAAGGCAAGAAATGAATTTTCTAAACAGATGATGATTATGAATAGCTGGATAATAATGATGATAACACACCAACTGCTAAGTTCTGAAAGCTAAATATTTTCATCTTGTATTAAGACTTTTCAAAATATTTATCTTGGCTATTTTATATATTTATGTAATAATTTAGAGAAAAAAACTTCCTTCTATTGTTGAAAAAAACATAAAAATCTCCCTAATGGAAAAGTTTGAATTAGGTTTTCCTATTATAATCTCTTCTGCATCCTTCAGTTCAGAAGAAAGAGGTCTCAATCAATCAGAAAAATTAAGTGCTTAGCAATCAAACCTATTTTCTTAGGGTCTTGTTGGTACCCTGTTGGTACTTTGAGATATCTCTTCATACTGTGACCATAACTGAGGTAATTTGCCTTCAGATGTACCCATTTTACCACTATTTGGTCAGAAGAAAAGAGCTCAGTGACATTATTCAGAGTCATGGTTGATCTTTCTCAGGTTGATTTTGACATCACTCAGAAAAGGAAGTGTGTAAGACATTTTCTGTTATGCACCTAGGCAAAAGTATATATTCTCTTCACTTTCCTGCTTTTTTTTTCACTAAATTGTAATTAATATTTCATTACATCTGTAACTAACACTAAAAGTGAAACACTTCATGTAGCTAATTTCTTAAATATGTGTTTGCTATAACATAGGGTGGTTATTTGCTGCAAGAAAATTTCTATCATTGGCAAGTTTTAGAATCAAGAAGTGTCAGAGTCCACTGCTTTAGATTTAGCTATTTGTAAAACCTTGATAACTAGCAAATATTAATAGCCAACAAATACTTTTGAACAATTTTATAGGACTCTATTTCTGATACATTTAACAGTTATTTTCTGGTATTTCAAGTTACAAGGTAAAGCATATACTGCTAGGTCTCCAGTCTTGGTTATAAATATGTATGTATGTGTAACTTCAAGTGCATGTTTTGTAGCATGTGTTCATGAAATTAATTGCCTTTTTATTTTTTTCTTCTGATTTTATACCTACCCTTTGGTGTCTCTGACCATTTTAAAGCTCATTGTTTTAATTCTTTTTTATTCTAAAGTAAAGGAAGATAATTTAACAGTCAAAATTATGAAAGAAACATTTATATAAAAATAGATTTATTTAAAAGTTGGTAGTTCATATTGCTCACATTTATAGCTTTTGTAAGAGTCTCAGCTAACTTCCGTTTGGGATTTTTTTTTCCAAAACCTAGGGTTCTAACTTTGCTGCTTCCAAAAGTTTTGGTTGGTTAGAGCTTCTAGTGAGTCGGTTGCAAGATTTGCTCAACATGAATTGAATTCACTGTGAGGAGCATGCAGTAAAAAATCAATACTTTAGTAGGTTTGAAACTGCATAGAAACATTTATGTAAGCAACAATGGATGACTATTCTTCATTGCAAAGAGATATAATATAAATACAGGTTGTGAGATTTGAAGTTACGTGAGCTCTTGCAATTGGCTTTCTAAGATAAAACTAAGTAGCATCACTTTTAGGAGTTGAAGCCCAAATTTTGCCTTTTGGAGCTAGATCTCTGTTTGCAACATCAAAGGTTGATTTTGTAAGTTGGAAGGATTTATGTGAGTGGGGAGTGTATCATTACAGTACTTCATTACTTTTTCAGAGACACTTAATTACATATTAAAAATACTCTTATGCAAAACCACTTGCTGCTTACATGGACATCAGCATCTTTTTCTTTCCCCATATTTATTTGGTTTTACAAAAGATTTCTGGCTTGTCTGAGATGCGCATTGTGTCTTTTTCTCCATTTCTCAGCTGGGAATCTCTTCTGATGTGAAACGTATGTTTGGAAGCTTGTTAAAGATGCTTTTGGCATTTTTTACTGCCTTCCTTTTGAGCCTGTTTAGATGGGAAAACTTTCCATTATTTTTGTACTAGTTTACTCTTTCCTTATCCAGATTACTCCGTTGAAAAGTAACTTAGTGTTCTCTGGAAATTCTCTGCTCTTTCAAATCTTTTAGCCTTCTTGATTCATTAGACATATTTTGCCTGTCTAAACATGCCATTTGATTTCTTCAGGCTAACTTCTCAAAGATGTATTTTTCTTTTGTGACAGAAGGAAGCTCTTCAACGATTGGTACTTTAGCAATGAAATAGACTTCTGAAAGTTTATGGGTACTTGAAGGGAGATCAAATTCCTTTATTTATTGGCCGTCAGATTTGGCAAATACATCTCTGTAACTTCTATATTGCTATTAATATAAACATGAGTCCTAAGAGACTGCAATGCCTTCTTATAGAGCTGTTATGTGCGCATTATCTATGTATATGGATAATATAAGATATAAGGAGCTCTTCTCTTTGGCTTAATATGTGTTTTTTCTTTTTTTCTTTTTTTTTTCTCTTTTTTTTTTTCTTGAGCAGATATTGCTAAATCTGCTAAATAATGAAATGGTAAAGTTTGCTTTCTCTTTTGATCATGGCTTTAATTTTGAAAATTAAATTAAATTTAAAAAATTGAAAATTAAATTAAAATCATCATATTCTTTTCTATACAGAAGCAGGAATAGTAAAGTATATGTAAACAGTCTCAGCATTCAGTATAAATCCAAACTCTAAATTTTGGGAATGTCCCACAAAACCCTACTTTTTCCTGATATTTGCATATATTTAGCAGGCTAAGCTAAGCTTCAGACAAATACTTCAGTTTAGCTTTTTGCTTCTGTAAGTGCAGTTTTTTTCTTTGAAATCATTGAGACTATGAATGTTTGCCTCAATGACAACTCTTAAACCTTTGGATGTTTCTGTAAAATAAATAAAACACAGAACAGTTCACTGATGCATCATCCGTTTGTATCTGACGGTTCTACCTGAAATATCTGTTTTTTCCCCTGCCATGATGCCATGTCAACAGGGGTTTCTGCATTTTTTAGGTTCATATGAGAAAGTTTGGAGTGCTATTGGGTTTGATGTAAGGCTACACAGTGAGAGCTAAGGTGATACTTGTTCCTAGTCGCATCTCCACATGATATAGTGAAAGATGAAAGCTAGTCATGACAAGGTTCAAAATGTCCACTTCTGTCTGGTTGCATGCTTATGTTTCGTTTTCTCCCTGGCAGTAGTTTTACATTATAGTGGTAACATCACTTATGTAAAATTTAGTTGACTGGTGATTTGAACAATGCATTTTCAAAAGTATATTTTATGATATTATTTTAAATAATTGTACTCTCTTTTCTAACGAGTTTTCTTCTTAATTCTTTTAATCGTTTAATCTCAAATCTCAAACAATCTCTTAATCATTTTTAATCTCAAAACTTTCCCATTTGGTCACTACCTGGCCATTGAGCTACTGCTCCCTCTGTGTGTTGTTGAACTTGCTTACTGTTACTCTCCTAGTGTTTTTAAGGTTTGTTGTTATTCCATGGTTCCTTCTGCTAATGTTCAGCTTAAAAAAAAGGATATTTTGAAGTTCAACTTTAGGCAAAGATAATGCAGAAAAAATATCTGGAAATGTTAATATGAATCTTAATATGTTGTTAATATGAAGTCTGTTAATCTGGATTCTGTGTTTGAAATCTATACTTTCTTTTATTATACCTGTTGCACATTAGCTACTGCTTCTGTTACAGGTTTTTTAACACCTGATGTTAAAAGCCTTCAAGAATATCAGGGTATCATTGGAGAACTAATGACAAGCTTTCAAAAAAGTCTGAAAAAAGCAGAGATTAACTTTCTTTTATATTTATGACATATTTGTACACTGTTTTAGGAAGGATTTAGGAAGGACTGCACACTCTCTGCCTTGTGCTTTTCCCACAGTGAAAATCAAACCACTTCAGGCCTATTCTACTCTCAGTAGAGTTTCCAGCAACACAGACTATGGTTCATCATGACAGTAGTTGAAAATTATAAAGTTTTTGGCGTTAATAACTTTCACTGAAAATTTGAGAACTGATTTCTTCACATCCTTTAGAGTATGTATATATCTGCTTTATGTTTTTCTTAAAGTTAAGACAAACTTGTGTGGGATTTTTCAGTAAAGAACTGGAGCATTTAAATTGTAATGATATCTTCTCTTTGCACTGGTTTATACATTTGAACATTCCATTTAGCTCCTGCATTTTCAGGCTCTTTTTTTTTTTCTCTCAAAATAAAGGTATATTTTAGTGTGCATTTACTGCCAGAAAAGGGTTAGGGAGATAATATACCCTAATATATATATATATACATATTTATAAATGGACTGGTGAACATTATTTGACCATTCATTAGTTTCATTTATTCTGCAAATTTGTATTTGGTTTTGGGAGATCTCATTATAGCCTTTTGACTTCAATTGTCATAATAATTAGTTTAAACTTCTTTTATTTTTTTTTTCTGAAGAATTTCTAGATCTTCAGAAACATCACAGAGAAGACCACTCTGTTAGAGAATTTCTTTTCCTTTTCCATATAGGAAGTCCTTGCTACTTCTGACAGCTAAGCTGCTGGAATTGCTTATTTTTTCTTGTGTGGCTTGTGTTCCTTGAAAAGGGAAAAAAAAAAAAAAAAAGGAAAGAAAAAAAAACCTTGTTTTTTTGCTGGTGCCTCAAAGCTTTCCATGCTATTACAAGTCTTTTCCCCAAAAAGGAAGGAATAGCTTTTGAAGTATACCTACTATGAGGGGAGATTAATATATGTGTGTGTGTATTTAAATAGAAGTCCTGTTGGTGATGCTGCTAGTTTTACTTGTTAATATTAGACCATTGAACAAATATTTAGGTGGAAGAAGCAGAGTCTTTTGGATAAATTAACATTAATTTAATTGTCTCTGATAATGTCAGAAGCACGGGATGAAGGACTTAAGAAAGGAAATGCAGGAAAAGATGGGCCTTTTAATTTCTCTGTGATATTCTACCCCTGGGCTTTTTTTATTCATCATAAATCTGTTTGATCTCTTTGTTGAACATATTAAGAGACCTTGTGTTGGATACAAATAGCAAAAGAGTTTCTGAAGTGGTGGCTGCTAGGAAACTGCTAGGAGTGGAAAATGTTGGCCATTGATACAGTAACTTTGTGCCTCACAAAATTAGTATAAATTGTGAGAGGAGAAAATGATTGTCGGGAAAGGGTAGCGAAGAGAAGGGATGGATAGAAGGTATTTTTAATAAGCAGGAAGAGAAAAAAAAACAAAAAAGATAAAAGAATAACATGACAAATGGCATGAACAATAAAATAAAAGCAGGAGTTGGAAGGTGACCACTTTTCACTCTTGACCTATTTGTTCCCACAGAAAAAGAACTGAAGACTGAGAGACAGGGACCTGAACTGGAGCATGCTCAATGGCACTTTATAAGGATTTGAGAGATTGTTAGAAGACAATTTATAGTTGTAAACAGCTGCTTATCTAATTGTGATGCCTTAAGCAATTTTATTTTTTTAGTCCTTAAGATAGAAAGGTTGGTCTGGAGTCCAAGCAATCAAAATAAGTGCAGATTATTTTTTCCAGATAACACTTTATATTTTTATTGTCAAAGAGCTAACTTGGTCATTATAGAGACTATGCAAAGTAAAGCCTAGTGAAACACTTACCTTTAAAAGTCCAAAATAATAATATTCAGTCAGTGAGTGCTCAGTTCACTGATGAACTCAAGTTCATCTAATTGATATCATGTATTCATATTTCTGTTATAGCAGTCCAAGTGTTTGTTATAGACCCTTTCTCATCAAATTTTTCTTCTCTATTTACTTCTGAATCAGGTGTAAGTAGTGCCTATGCCAAATATTACATAGACCATGTTATGCCATGTTCCAATCAATAGTCTCTTTGCAAGCTTTTTATAAGTTACTCTGTAAGTGCCTTCATATGGTAGGTAGTAGAGAGAGAAGAGGGGAGCTAAAAGCAAAATACCAAATTGGAATAATATCTGATAGGAGATGAATGATGAAACAGTTTTTCTTCTTGTTGTTTGGGACCTGTTTGGTGCTATTTTTCCTGACACATGTGAAATTGAATTTATTATTACTGGTCTGTAATACTTTGAGCAATCAAATATATAACACTGGCATACCGTTCTGGGGCTAAATTGAGTTTTTGTGTGGCTGAATGGAATGCCCATCTTGGTTGGATTGAAAAATGTCATAAGGCTTTTTTTTTACCAAAGCATTTCTGCCAAGTGCATACAGGAAGTGGCTTTGGCAGTCATATCCAAACAAGTAACTTAATTTCCTGGAATTTGCTTTTTTGCAAAATGTGGACTGTAGGAAAGAAAGTGTAAAGAGGGATACTTAGGGGTAGAGAAAGGATCGCCCCCAAAAGCATCTAAAAAGAAATTTGACCAAACCGTCAAAATACATTATCTGTTTTCCTAGGTTTAATCACAATACCTTCAAATAGTTTAATTTTCAAATTGATAATTTATTTATATAATAATACTGAGAAAAAGCTATTGAGCATACCTATGCATAATTATTTTAACTAGGATCCATTTTACAGTGGTCCATTTAATATCAGGAATGATAGGACATAGCATTTATTGGCAATGCAACCATAACATAGTTGAGATGCAAGAGAATATGCTGTATGACTGCACAGGTTATACAGGCTGATAACCAAGCACAGCTTTACTTACACTTGTATTTACTGACATAATTTTCAGTCTAAAAGGCGATAACCATGTTCTTGTAAGCGTATCGACAATTTATCTGGCTAATCAGATGCTTTTTTCTGTTCTATAGCAAGTTCCTTTTTCCTAGTCTGTCTTGCTGGTTTTGAATCACTTATTATTTTTTGCTCTGCTATTTCTACCTGCTCTCTTCAAACTAGACCAGAATATTTCAATAGCACTACCTGCAAACTTCATCCGAATGTGGATAGCTATAGTATAAGCACAGCCTTGATGTTCTTATGGTCATTATAGAGTCTAATCATAAATCTTTTTAAGATTCTAGAATAGTAGTAGTTTGATGGTTGGTTTGTGTCAGATGTTTTTAAAGGGTTGTTGCAAATAAAGCACTATCTAGCAAAGGCTAATAGGGAAAGCACAGTACATTTGAAAAAAGTAGAAGTGATGAGTCATAATGTAATCAGATGGAAATCTTGGAAAAAATGCCATTTTCTTGTAAAAAATATAACTAAATGCTGAAGTGTAGAGAGAAATGTAAATACTTATGATACAGGAAAAGTCCTACAGAAAATAATGCGATACAGCTCATAGTTAATGGAGAAATCAGAAAATTGATTTTTTCTCATACCTTTTAATAATTGGTTTAGCTGATTCCTAGTAGAGGGACAGCATACTAAACTGCTTAGTGTAACTGTTGATTTTGTAGAAATTATTTCAAGTCATTAAAAATTGCTGTTAATGGCTGTAGTGTAGACGGGAGGAAAAAATATTTTGTAAGCAGGTCAGTGCAGTAATTATGGTGAGACTAAACATAGGCAGTCACTGTGTGTCCCTTTCCCAAATGGCAAAACCTGTACATCTTACGTGATAACAGCTGCTACTGTAATTGTAAGCTGAGTCTTTTTTTAAATTCCTTTAAACATTTTACACTTAGTCTAATCAACTATTATTGATTCTGAGTTCTCATGACATCCTGCAGTGTTCACTCTTTCCTTTTTTGCATAGAGTTGTTATTTGGCACCTCCATAAGTTGGCTTGTTTGCAGTTGTGCCCTCTTATGTCAGTCTTGTTATTTCTGAATATACAGAGCTTTTAACTAAGAATACTTTCTGAAAAAAGCCTGAGCTCACGCTGACATCTGTCTCAATATGCTTCTGATTTTTAACTGAATACTAGGAAAAGTGTATGGTCTGATGATGTTGCTAGTTGACTTATGTTTGCCGTTTGCCATATTTTTCCTTCATGTTCACTGTTATTTGTAGGCTTCCATTGCTATGCTGATCTAAATAATAAATAAAACAGTTAGACTCTCCATTGCATTATGGAAGCAATACATCACATTTAATATAAACCCAGACTGAGATGCAGGGCATGTGTTTTTTATTTCAATCTTTATTATTTACTAAGTTTGTGAACTTGTGCAAGTGACCTCCTCTCTCTGAACCAGTTTCCTCAACTGTAAAGTAAATTAAGGTTGCTTATCTTTCTTGATCACTTTGAGATTTCATATTCAAAGGCCATCTGTAAGCGCAAATTCTTGTTTTTCTAACATTGAGGAGCAGGTCAAATGACTTGTGAAAGTAACATAGTGAATTAGAAGCAGAGCTCTGTATAAAACCTTGGAAGCATTGGTTCTTCATTTTCAATCTGCGTAACTTATTAACTGCGTAACTGCAAATTTATTGATAATTTCTCTTTGTTGCTGGCTAATCTATTTGGGAATCTTTGGTGAAAATCTAGGCTAGATTGGCTGTTTAGAACTCTGTGCCACTATGGGCAAATATTTCTGGTTTAAAATCTTTCATATTTCTTGTAAATTCCAGAACTAATCTGTGTATGAATGTATTTCATGCAAAGCCGTCTCTGCTTGCTCTGTGCTTACTCTTTGCTTATTCTGTTTACATCCAGCTTTTGCTCTGGGGGGAAAAAATTCTGAATATGTCAGAATTTTTTGAATACATAACTGAAATCAGCTTAAAGTGATGGCCAGTGTTTGGAAACAGAAAGATAATGTTTCAGTTCTCTGTCAGGAGCATTAAAAATACTTAACATGAGAGAGTACTAGAATAAAGTCGGAGTGTCAAGCAGATGTCCCTTTGATTTTAAGCAGGTTTATTTAATTAGGTAAAGCCTAATGCAAGTGGGCTCATAGCTCTAAGATGCGAAACATTTAATATTGAAGTAAGTTTGTATGACAAGCAATTTCCATAATATATTTTGTCCAATTTTGATCTTAAGTAAAACAAATAAATTATACCCATCAAGTAAATATAGCATACTTGGAATTTGGAAAGAATTGTCTTATTTTTTAATACATAGGTGTATTTTGATACATATTTCCAGGATGCAGTAACACTCCTAATTCTATGTTTTGATATAAGCAGATTTAGTTTGCTTATGTAAGATTACATTCAATATGTGATTGAATTTCATTCAAATAATTCACATTCCTTGTCATGACAAGGCTTTTTTGTTGTTGTTTTTGTTTTTGCCAAATTTAGCTGCTGAGAGCATTGCCATTTTCAAAAACCCAGAGGGTTACTTCTGGGTATTTTTTCTGAATTTTAATGCCAGATCTGGTATCCACTGAACATCATAAGAATAATTACATTTTCTTTTTTTAAAAAAAATATACTGTGGATGGGATATACAGAATAACTAAACCTGAAAATAATTTACAGCAGACTCTACAGAATATTCTTTCAACCAAGGGTATGAAATTGGCCAGATGTTATTGTGCAGCTGTATGTATGTTTTATAAATGAAAAACAACCTTAATAATGAAAGTTGTCTTCTAATATTTTTTTCAGTTGTTCCTCATAAGGGCAGAGAAAGACCATTTTCACCTCTGTGCTTGTGCATGAGTGTATGTCGGTGATTTACCTATCTAATTTTTATGACAGGGTTTGGGCACAAAACACTTTGCCAATGATTGTTCATTTTCAGGATCAGGATCTCAGTTTCTAAATTAATTTACTTCCTATCATCAGTGTCTAGAATGGCATAAACTGCAAAGCCTGTAATTGTGTCAAGTACATATTCATCCAATAATAAGCGGCCTGTAAAATACTATAAACTTTTGGGGCAGCACGGAGTTTAAAAGATAAAATACTTTTCTATCCTTTAGTCCTCCTCTAATAAAACCCCCAAGAAATTGCTACAGATGCCCTGATAGTGTTCTGGAAAACAAGCAGTCTGCATATTATTATAAACAAATAGAAGTTGCCAAATCCTAGGCTCTGTTTTACCACACTGCAGTATCAAATTGCTCTCCGACTCTTCTTTTATGGGGAATGGTTGCTGCAGATAAAGAAGAGAAACGATTATTTTACTGAACGTGGCTGTGTTTCTTATTGTGGCAACAGGACTTAATGTTAATGGGATAGACTACACCAACCCATAACTACAGGATAGAAGGCACTTCCTGCCACTACTGTCAATTTAAGCTGGAAACCTCATCAAAAAGTTGAATTAATTTTATCTTGCTGAGGTTTCAGGGATTAAGCTTGAAGTTACTGTGAATGATGTTGTTTCCAAATGATAGTTATGAACCCTAACATATGATAATTTCTGATGTGTTCTCTTAGGATGTGAAATAATGTGAATACCATAGATCTCTTGCTCACCCTATCAAAAGCAGAATCAACTGCTAAGACAGAGAATTTCATTCTTTGCAGAGGACCTGCTTTCATAAAGGGATCTTAATACTTTCAGTGGCCTACTATCCATGACTGGATTTCGGGTACAATGCACGCCAGTCAATCTGAAAATTCAAGGCCCAATAATTCTGCAGGACTCTTTTTTTGTCATTATGTAGTGATTCTTTATTGAAAGACACTAAAAATATTTAACAAAAAACTTTAGCTCCAAGTTTTTAGAAGAAGCAATGACATAAGCTCGTGATTAGTGTCATGTTCATGGCCAGTGTCATACCTGTGCTGTTCCCAAAGATGCTGTATGCCTGAGGTATGTGGCTGTTGTGGAATATTAATTCATAATGAATGTAATCCTGTTCCACTCAGTTCTGGTAGCAATGCTGTAATTAAACATAAATAATCTTCTTTATCTACTATTCCTATTCTAGAATGGATATATCATGCCCTGAAAGTGGGTGTACGAAAAAGAAAAGGTCCAAAGGAATTCATGGTATGAAGGGAAGAAACATCGAGATCTGTCTGAAAACGACTAGAAATGCTGCAATAGCAAACAGCCATTTTTGGCTACTTGCAGATGAACACACAAGCAATGTGGAGTTGTCATTTTCAGTCTTACTGTTTTAAAACCTACAGAAATATATATATTCAAGCGGATATTTTCACAATGGAATATTGTGTTTCAGTTTGAGTATATTAAATACAAATTTCCCTGATGTAAAAGTGTACTTCACCATCACCTTCTTAGTAGTCAAGATTTCATATCAAATCACTGATTATAACTCTTTGAGGGAGCTGGATTTTACTAAATACGAAATAATAATAATGTGTGTATATACATACACATTTCCTCTTGTAATGCAAGTCTCTTTCTCTCTTTTCTCTCATGAAAAAAATGCGAAGTGGTAAAATACATAACATGAAGTTGTGGAAAATGATGGAAATTGTACCAAGGCTAAATTAGGGTCATGTTTCCAGGCTCATCAAGCAATATTACTAGTTGGGGAAGATAACATTCCTGAATTAAATTAGGTCCTCAATTTAAGCCTTAGAGAGCTCTGAGTATTTCAAGTAAGATGGGTTGTTAGAATCCTGCTGGTTGTTTTTTTCCAAATGTTTCTGGGTCTTCTGTGCTTGTGCCCAAGCAGAATAAACAAGGATACTTACTTAAATTCCAGAAATATCTGTGGAATGTTCAAGGAATTTCACTGTCCTTTTTTTTTCATTTCCTTCAGGCAATCTAAACCAGAGATGTTATAAACACATAGTTGTTATCACGTTACTTTTAGACTTGAGATAAGCAAGAATTTTCTTGCTTGTGTCATTTTGCATGAATTAAATCTTACAAGCTACAGTTTGTCCTTATACATAGGAAATTCCAAAAATACCTCCCACAAATCTTCATAGACATTTAGCTGATGCATATGATGAGGTCGGCCCTCTGTACAGCACTAGCTTTCATGGCCACTGAGAACACTTTAGCTCAGTTCTGTCCATTCTCCTTCTGTAAAACATGCACAAACCTTTAGTTCTTTGAAATTAACTCCGTTCTTGAACTACTCTGAAAAGAGAAATCGCTTTGAATATTCAATCTATTATCTATCGACATTAGGAAAATAATATCTCCACATAGTTAACTTTCAACTACAATTGTGCTGTGGATTTACGATGTCAGCTTTTAGTCTTTGATTTTTCCAAGTCAGAAATCTATTCTTAACAAATAGAGATGCCTAAAGAAAGAGATCAGTGAATAGTTTTAATATAGTCAGATGATAGGAACTCTCTTGGCAAATTAGTAATTTACAAGCATGTAAATATTTATTCTGCAGCAATAACTAGTTCCATATTTATAACTAGCAGAGAAAGAACATATCACGAACACCTCAAATACTACAGACATTAAAAAAGAACCTAAAACATTGAAATCAATACATCATCCACTAAACAGAAGAGGCATAAACTGATTTGAAAAATCAGGCATGCAGAAACCAATTGCAACAACCTATTAGTTTTCCTATTCAAACAACTTCCAGGCTTTACTTTATTCTTCTGTCCCCAAACCTATCATCATGTTTGAAAATAACTTTTTTTAATATAATTTTAGCCTTGGATAAAAGTAAATCTCAAAATCAAAATATCCTAATAAAACATTCTTTAGATCTTTTTCTTTAATGTTCCCTCTGAACGAACTCTGCCTCGTCCCTATAGAACTCATTTCTTGATAGTCATCTCCTGATGTTGATTCTAGTCCTTTTGGGGCCATTGTTACATGGAAGTGCTTTGAACAATATTTAAGTTCAAAGTATTTTTCATTTTTATGCTTTTTTCTGATTGATTTCAATGTTGGATTGTATTGTCAGCACTATTCCATTCAACATATATGATTGCTTCTTTACCCATGCAGATATACTAGTAGAGTCTGACTGAATAGTAGAATATAGTAGTAGAATATAAGTTTTCGATGTTGTCTGTGAACGATTATGTAAAGAAAGCCACAAGATTAGAAGTTTTAGGATTTTTTGAGCCAAAGTCATACTGGAAGGACGGCAAAAGCAGCATACAGCTGGAGCTCATTTCTCTCTCATGTTGTCCCACAGGCATCCAACACATAGATTCATGTGGGACCATAGGCTCCTTACCCACTCTCTCAGTCCTGTTGCTTGAGGTTATAAACACATCTCCATCCTGCTGAGCTTACTGTCCCCGATTATTGATATCAATAAAGTGCCAAACTTCTTTCTCCTTTCCGTCTGTCTGGGGTTTAGACCCAGACTAGATTAGCAAAAAACTTGCTATTTAAGATAAATTGATTAATTTTAACTGAAAACAGGGATCATTCCAATGAAAAATTCTGCTAGCCAGTACAGCAGAGGAGTGGAAATGAATGACTGGAAAGCTCTATTGGAGCCTTTTCTTGCATCAAATTGCAAAAGCATAAGTCTTTAGCAAACAGAGCAAAAATGTGATATATGTCTGTGGTTGGAGTTGCATGTGGCAAAGACATTTTTTTGTGTATTAAAATGTTATGATAAATAATGCAGTGATTTGGTGAATTTGGGTGGGAAGGGAGAAGATATTACAAATCATAAATATTTACAGTTGACCTACCAAAGTCTTTCTTGGTCAAAACCAGTAATGCCCTTTCCACTTACTGGAATAGTTCTCTATACATTCTATTTCCAGTTAAGCGAGATTTATGGAACTATGTTTTTACACAACTCTGTTTGTTTTAGGTCCTTCATCACTGTAAAAGTTTAGTGCCTGCTAACATACCACTGTGTTAAGAAAGGCTATCAGCAAAGGACTTTTATGTTACATTTTTAATTAGGAGATGATTTATGCAAAATGTTTCTGAAGAAACACAGATTTCAATATGAAAATGCAGAGTTCTTTACAGGTGAAATATCCAGTGGACTTTTATTTTTCTAGCCCTCCAGTACAGCAGCTCTCTTTTAGAAATGTGTTGTGTTATAAAGTCAATTTTTTGCTATTTCTCCTCTAACGTGAATTTTGACTGTGACTTTGTGTTTTCAGGACCTTACTAGGACCAAAAAAAGTCTTTTGTTCTTGACTGCATATGTGTTACTAGTCAAGAACAATTGATTAGTATAAACAAAAAGCTACCACTCCTTTTAAGAGTGGTGACTTGAATATTTCCCCAAATGCTTCCTGCTAGATAGCCTGAATATTTTTGCACATATATCATCGCTCTGAATCAAAATCCTGCAAGATAGTAATTAATTCTGTGAAGCAGACTTCAAGAGCAAATGACACTCAGGGCATACACTTATCTCACAACAAAACAATCTGACAATTCAGATCAATTTTGATTTCTGACAATCAGAAATTGCAACCAGTCAAGCATTTCCTGGAGCTGGAATTATTTTAGCTGCATCACCAAAGGACTGAGCTGCACAGTTTGTTTACAACAGTTGTATGTCTGAAATTAGGTGTTACACTTAGAAAACTCCATTGCCTCAGGGTCTAAATTAATATCTCTGCCCAACACTATGCAGAGCATGACTATCCCTGCAATAGTTCAGAGATTGTTACTCCGTACCCTGTAGTATTGGAAGGGAAGGGTAAAACATTCAGGATCGTGACTAGTTTCAGAAAATATCTGGTCTGATTTCTTAATTCATTCTTTTGAGAAATACTGTCATCACATAGATTATAGTTTTTTAATCCTATGCAGATGTGTATAATCCCAGGAGTCTTTGGTAAAGTAATTGCAGGAATGTATCTAGGAAAAAAATAGGCAAAAATAATACTTTTCATGAGTATGAACTTCATCGTAAATGGCATCTGAGTCAGCTCCATACGGTGTATAAAAACAAAATATGAGCCTAGATTTTAAATGAATCATCTGCCAAGGCAATTGCATATAAAAGGTCTAAAGCAGATATAGCTGAAGGATCAGTTTCTAGATTGTGGAAAACTTTTTATTTCATATATTTTTTCCTAATCCAAAATGAGAGTTATTTAATTTTACTTTTTGAAAGGTAATGATAGGCATTTATCCTTAATGTAAAACTGTACGTGAAACATAAGAACGTGAGAAATGTTCTACTGTGGTCTGTCTAGTCCTATCTATCTCAATAGTGGCAAAAGGCAATGCTAATTTGGGAAACCACACAAACCTGACCAGCTTCTGCAGTCAGTTCTCTTTGAACTCTCCAGTCATTCTCAGTTAACAGGCTGAAAATGTTAGAGATTACATCCCAGCCTCTTCCCTTTGGTATCTGTTCGTGGACATATCGTCCATTTATTTATCCAATCCCTAATCAAAGCTGCTGTTATGTTCCTTCACAGTATAGAATGGAACCAAATTCCAGAAGTTCACTGGTTGCTCTGTGATGTGCTCTTTTTAAATGTTTTGAGCCAAGCTCCTGCTGGTGAATGAATAAATATTACTTTTGTTACTACTGAATATAATGAATAACAATTCTGCCTTCACCTTATTCATGGTCTTTGTGATTCTATAAAGCTCAGTATCCTCCTTTTCTAGCTGAAGACTTCATGTCTTTTTAGTCTTTCTGTGAAAGTCAGAAAGTCAGAAGCTCCACTCTGATGTTGCCCTTAGCGATGTCTTCTCCAACTGATACAATGTCCTTTTGTAATGTGGGGACCAGAGCTGCAGATGGTATTCAGTGTGAGGGTACCAGCATGGGTAGACACTGCTCAGCAACAAAATGACTTCTATTCTAAGTACCCTTCCCCATGATGACTCATATTTTTGACTTTTTTTTTTTTTTGCGTCTGCTGTACATTCACCATGATTTTAAAGAACTATTAACGATAATTCCAGGATCTCTTTCCTGCATCATAACTGCCAGAACTTATTTCAGCATCATGTAAGCATAATTTGCATTATATTCCCCTAAATGCATTACTTTATATTTATCTGTACTGAAGTGAATCTGCCACACTTTTGCCCATTTTAATGTTTCTAGAGCTCCTCACCATCCGTGTGGTCTTTGACTACCTCAAGGAGTTTAGCATCATCTGCCAACTCTGAGATTTCATTGTGCACTTCCTTCTGCAGGTTGCCAATGAGGATACTGAGTGAAGCTCTCATTCATTAATCTCTGGGGCCACCCCACTATTGAAGCGTCTCTGTCACCATTGAACCCTACCCAAATTTCATTTTGAAGAACTTTCTTCCAGTTGTGCCAGACTTTATTTTCTTTATAACTAGAGATAGCTGCATCTCAGACAGAAAGTGGGAGAAAACAAACAAATAAACAAAAAAAAATAGTAAAGATCAGTACAGTTGAACTGAAGCTTGCAAAGGAACTTAAAACAAGCAAAAAAAGTTTCTTCTAGGGCCTAATGCTTACCTAGGAAAAGATAAGGAGTGAAGTGGTGCTGCTATGTACCAACAATGGGTTGGAGTTTAAAGTTTGAAGGCAACTGTTTAACTGTGAGCAGGGTGTTTTGTCCAAGTTTTCAGCAAGAAAGAGGATGTATATAAAGCTAATGAAAGGACACTTAACTGGAATTCAAAGAAAGTGATAGAAATTGTTGTATTCAGTGGAGAAATAAAACTTAGAATATCTATTCCAACAAGTGTTCACAGGTTTATAACAATGAAAGGAAGGAGCATGTGGCACCCCAGTGAATCTGTCAGTTATATAGTAGTATCGTGTTCAAGGAATAATAAATAATATGTTTTCTCTGAAAAAAGGAAATATAATGTTGTTCTCTGAAACCATTTCAGATATAATACCAAACAGAGAGAAATATCATGTAATAAATGATAATATGGATTACAAAAAGGAAGTTGATGTAAAAGGGTAATGAGTACACTGAGACAATAAATCAGAAGATTTGTAACCATCACAGGTGAGAAACTCAGAAGCAACTTTCCAAGTAGAATAGTGGGGAAGTGAAGAAGTTATAGTGATAGTGTAAGAAGTGGTGTGGTAGGAAAGAATTGATCTTGTAATTGGAAATTAATGCCTATGGTTATGAAAACTTCAGGGTTTAATTTGTTAGATGCAACTAACTGCAAGAAACTAACTGTTTCTTGACTGTGATTATTGTATTGATTTTTAGGGATCTCATTGGTCATAGTGGATGGTGAATCATTTTTTTCTCTCTAGTTGCATCATTTGATTTCTGGGTAGTTTTATTTTTAGTTCTGTCTTTTGCTCTTTACTTAAATAAAGACTCGTAATACTCCTTTTGAAGTGCTTGGCAGGTGCACTGTTTGTTCTGGTAACTTCTGAGAGGCATCTCAGATGTCTTTTTGGTGGGCCAAACTCCTACATTCAGAGATAAATATAATTGCAGATTGAGAATCAAGAAGGACTTTGCATGTTGGTTGGCAAAGCCCACTACAAATTTTTACTGTCCTATATAGTACAAAGGATGCTTCCATTCCTAGGTTTTTTCAGCTAATTTGTTTTTCAAAAATTAAGATATTAGTGATAGTGATTAGTGATTCTCTTTGTGTCTATATTGTAACTTTTAAGGATTGATCCACCTTTACTAAAACTTTGAAGTTCTTGGTAGAGTGCTTGCTTGGAAATGCTGTGTTGCTTCTGGAAAATACATTTACTAAATTATCATGTATTTTGGCTGCAGACTGGACTTAATGACCAAGATCATTGAGTCTTCTTTTCCATGTAGCACTTTATGTAACCCAGTACAAGAATGTAACAGTTAAACATTAACATAAGATTAGTAGATATATATATAATCTATATCTAGTTTAAGTCAACAAGAATATCCATTGCCACGAAAGACAAGCAAAGATTTCAGTCTTGGCAGGGAGAAGAATCTTAATAAAGACAAATGACAGATAGTTCATTCTTTGCTTCTTCACACAAAATAAGATTACTGTAGTTGGATGGAAATGATTTACTGTTTTCTTGTTAACAGTTCTCAGACTTATTCGAAAGGTCCTGATATAGTTGCACTTTGTTATCCCAAAAACTTGATCAACTCTTCATGTTTTGTTTGTCACAGCGATTGTTACTACTTAAAATATTTTCCAATTTGATTAATTTAGTATTATTTCCATTAAGTCAGGATTTCTCTTGCTGCAGAGAAGGGTTGCTAATGGTCATAACTCAAAACCACGTACCTTAAGTGAACTTTCTGTGGCATCTGAGGAATGTTCAAGCTAAAATTCATCTTTCTGCTGAAGAATTCAGTTTCTGAACATTTTATTTTTAAGAGTATTGAAAGTACATATTATTAATGTGTTGTGTAATTTTGTTCTTAGAAATGTAATATACATGCTGGTTTTTATTATTGTCAACAAAACTGGCTTTGAGTCCTTATCTGTCTGTTCTACTTAATCCTATTTTTAGTGAGCAGTAGGATTTTGGTGAACTATTTAAAAAATAGATAGAGGCATTTACCGGAATACTTTGTTAAAAATACAAATTGTAGTTTTATTTAAATCTCCTCAAGCTTTTTCTGGACTAAGAGAACACTGTGATTCATATGGCAAATCCATTACACTTTTGTTTTTGAAAACCAAGTTTAAAAAAGGTATATATAGGATTCAGGGTCTTTTTGTTTCTTTTACAGTGTACCTGGTTTTAGTGTTCCCTTAGTTAAGAAGATAGATATTTTTTCTTCACAACAAAATAGATACGGTCAAAGGAATTAAAAAAAGAAAAAAAGGTTTACCTTAAAGACATTAACAACTGAGGACAGACCATACCAACAGAAAAGCAGCCAAAACCTTTTGCAAGAATAATTTGTTAGAGATTTGAAAAAGCTGAAGAGTAAATTCAGGGAATGATTTATCCGGTTTATTCTTATATAGCTCCAGGACCTATTGTTTCCTCCTCTTGCTTTCTCACCTTGGCTCCCATTTTATAACTGCTGCAAATAAAAATGCAAAATGCATATATTTTTCAGGTACAGCTCTTTCTTTCTATGTACTCTATCAACTGTTTAGGGCCAGAGCCTGTTTTAGGTTACCAAAAATGCAGCCTTTATACAACAAAAAAGCACCACGTACTTAATTCAATAGTTTCTCAGATGCCTGCACACTCTTAACCAGCTATACTTTGCCAGCAAAGTTATGCAGGTCGCTGCTGTTCTGCATGAATAGGTCTTCCATTCTGACTGTGTGGAACTTCCTGGAGCTGGAAGGCTGCCCACTCCCGGAAGTCTGCAGTTCTGGGGAGACAGGCTAACAAACTCTTCTCTCCTGAAGGCCCAATCTTTTGTATATGTTGTTCATTTTGTACAGTTGATATATATTAACATTGAGCACTGTTATTTAAAACTTTAGCAATGATATGCAAAAGTAGTGATGCTGTCAGTAAGGTAATGGTTGCAGTATTTCTTCAGCAAGAGAGCAGTGTTGCTCTAAGAGCTGAAGGCTTGAAATTGATTGTGGTCATTGATGGGGAATGACAAGCCTACTAGTTTATAAAATGTGGCTTTTGATACTCGACATATTATCATGTTCATTCTCAGAAGTAAACTCCCCAAAATTTTCAACAAAGCAAGAATCAAAGTTCATTCTTTTGCAATCATCTGCTCACTCATCATCTGCTAAACAGAACAAGCAGAAGGATTGATAAAATTGATTTATCTTGGATATAAATAGCTATCAGATTTTAAATTTAGTTAATCTAGGATGTTGAATGGAGAGAAGAGATGGCTTACCACCGTCCTTCATGTTTTCTTCTCACAGATCTCTTTGGGCACAACCCTCCTTTTGGTACTAATGTGTTCCTAGTGTTGGAGGAAAAAGAAAAAATAAGAGGGATCTTATGAAACAGTTCTTGTACTCCCACAGTTTATAGCCTGAAATATTAAGAACACCCCAAACTGGTACCAATTCATTGTAGGCCCCCTATGGCTTTTTTTTTTTTTTTTTTTTGACTACCTAAGGTTTAGGACACGCATGACTTCAGAAAACCTCAGTATCTTAATAAAGAATAAGACTAAAATATAATATGGAATTAAAAGTACAGTAAGTTTCCAAAACCAGATTCAGATTTATAACAAGTCATTTTCTTCTGTTGAAGTCCAAACTTCTCTGAAAATAAAATACTCCTCTTTTGTGGCTTATGGTGTTACCAGCAAGATTGGTGGTGGAGCTGGTTCTTCAGGCACCAAAAATACATTCAGATCTGTACAGATGTTCCTGACAGAAGACTTCGGTTGCATTTGGTCCAAGCTGTCATGACTTCACTGATGTAGGCTGTCATTTGGCAGAGTTTTTAAAATATTCTTATCCCACCCTTCAGAGTCATTTTTTTGAAAGTTGAGAAGGATACAGGATGCCTCCTCCTCTTTGGTTTTGCAGAGTGTTATTCCTCTTAGGTTCTATACTTTACTCTTTTACCAGAAGAGCGAACAACCACTTTTTCCAAACACTGTGTCACTTAGCTGAATGATAAAAGACTATTCAGTCCTAGGGAGGTGTTCGGTTCTATCCCGGACTGCATTAAGCTACATTGGGCCAATGAAGTAGTAGAGTACAGTAGTCTCTTACAACAATATCATCTTTCCAAAGACTGTTAATCACTAAGGAATAGAAGTTAGTGATCTCACTTTTTATTAAAGCTTCCAGTAATAAACCTCATGCAAATATCAAGTGATATGGAAAGGAAGTATACAGCAGGATACGAGTGTTGTTTTTCCATGAAGATGTTGTAATATCTGAATGATAGCCAAGAAGGATTTACTGTATGCATAAATACAAATAGTACACTTCTAAGTGTGCTACAGTACTCTGTGGGTTGGAAGGTGATAATTTATATGAAGATGCAAGATAAAGACTTGGGAAGAATGAATTAACCTTACTAAGACTTTAAAAACAAACTTTCAAGTGTAACTATGGTACCATTTTAGTTATAAAAAGTACTTACATCCAAAAGCAAGGTTTAGTTTCACAATATTGCAATGCACTGGACTAACATATTGGCTCTCTTATGTTCTACCTCTAAAATTTTTGCAGCTATATGTATTGTTCAGGGGTACAGATTTAGATTCTCACAAAGAGAATGTAAAGCACAGTTTATTTCTAATGTCCAGTGTTTAATATATACTGAGCAATGAAATGTAGTATATCCTGTTTTGTCAGAAACTATGTGAAATGTATGACTTCTGGAATAGGCATAAGTGAGTCATATTTGTTTAGATGTGGCAGCACTGTAGGGTGGATCTTCTAAAGGTTTTGTGGGTTTGACTGCATAGTTTCCTTTGTAGCCACCCTCCAAGCTTATACCAGGCCTGCCAAATTTCAGATTGGGCGCTCTTTCTTTATACCTACTAATCAAGGATTATCTTTCAATATGTATGTATATTACATAAATATAATATTACAGGCAGATTTGAATAAGTAAATTGTTACAAATAGCTGCAATTTAGATTTGTCATTCTTTTTTCTTCTGAGATGCACAAACCCACATACATGAAATGTAGAACGTTTCTTTAGTAATATTAGTATCAGAACAAAAAAAAAAGCTTTGAGGTACCAGTAGATACACAACTTAATTCTTCACTGCTGTCATTTGCAGACATTTAGTTCATGGTAAATATTTTATGATTTTCTGTATCATTACTATCACAGCTCCTGTGCCTGCTCTTTGAACTTGATAGTTCTGTTATGCACTGGCCCTTAAAATATATATATGTATATAAAACTAAAGTAGCCAAATTGTAAGTCCTTTATGTTAATGCAGGTATTCTTTAGCATCTAGAAGCTATACAATGTCAAGCTAAGAAATTATTAGAATCCATAAGTGAAATACAATCAGACAAATAAGGTTTTGAACTTGCTACCTGAATCCAATACATCCAAGTTAAAAATGTGGAATTCTGCCATGTGAAAGTGATGATGGTTTACTAAGTTGTCATTAAGAGTTTTGCTTTATGTTGTAATTCACATTAGCATTGTGTTTTGCAAGGTTTGACAAGTAGATTAAAGAACATGCTTATTTTTCAAATAGGAAAATGAAACAGAGAAGAGATTTCAATAACTTCAGTCCTTTTGCATTCGTCACTCAGTTTAGTCTGGTGTCACATGTTAACTAGGGTACTAAAATGGAATTTCTGACTGTTATTGTTTAACCTGAAAAATCTCCTTCTTACCTGCATTTTTTCCTGAAATTTCTCATAACAATAATTGAAGTTATGAATAACATAGTTAAATTCAGTTATCATATTCCACTTCATTTATTTATTTATTTGCCCTTGTAAAATTTTAAGATAGCTTCATTTTGTTATAAATTAACTTTGCGTTCTTAGAAAATGCAGTCCAAAAGCATTTTCCTTAATACCTCTGTAAAGGAATGCTTATTACTGTAAAAACTTCTTGCTGATGCATTTTCTGTAAGTCACCTTTTGGAAGCATTCCGGTTTTTTTTTGTTTTGTTTTGTTTTTTTTGTTTTTTTAATTGAGTTTTACAAGTCTGCATTTTACATAATATTTTATTTACATTCTTTTGTTTTTGTAATCTTCAGAAAATATTCAAAGTATTGTATATCCTCTGACAAAATTAATCACAGTGAACATTGTATTTGTCCTTTATTTGTGTCCTGTATTGTACTCTGCAAGTTTGTTCTTTGCAAGTAAGTATACACAAGCATTGTTTCATTTAATGTTGACTTCTATTTCAAAATCATTTCAATATATATGGAATTGTTTGTGTTGTACCATCAATTAACTTTTTCTGGCTATGAGTCATGTCAAGGTAAATGACCCATGCACAAATTAAATCAATCCAACACAGCTTGAGAGTTTCCATGTAAGACATTTTTAACAACTCGTGGAGTGCAGCAGGAGCTGTCTGCATCAGCAGATAGTATCATAGTTAATATGCTCATAATTTCAAGAAAATGTTCTTTGTGCCCTCTCCCTCCCCCATAAATTAACAAATGAAACTCCAGGGGAAGATAAATTAAATTATGCCATGTTTTATTTAAAGCATTGAGTCTGAATATTTTGTTTTTTCTTTAAGACTTTTAACTTTCCAAAAGATGGTGTTTTGCAGTCCAACACTGCAGGGGTTCCACAAGCAACCTTGTTTTATCCCATTTATCCCACCTTGTCTTTCCCATTTTTGAAGTGCAATCTAATGAAGGTAACCATTTGTAGTACACATGCTCTTCATGAAGAAGTTAGCTGAGTTTTACAGCAATATTTGTTACAGAAATATTTTTGTGTATTGGATTTTGGTTTTGCTTTCCTCTTTTAAAGTATTTATTCTTTATTGATTCATTATTCCCAAGCTCAGTTACTTCTACTTTTTTCCATTCTGAACAGATGGCTGATATCCCAGGGATCCTCG
>NW_010581929.1:65112-76804 GCF_000705375.1 Tinamus guttatus | reverse complement strand
TTTTCAACTTAGAATTTTTAAATTAGTAACAGATGTGCTGATTCTGTTGACTAAAACCAAGTATATTTTGAATAAAAAGTTTTAAAACTTTTGCTGATTATTGAACCACATGTGCTAGCTTTTGTTATTAGCCTTCATCATAAATAGTGTCTTTTACTGCAGATATCTTGCTGAAGCCAGTGAGTTTTAATCTTGAAGTGGTAATTATGGCAAGGGGCTGCAGCAGAGTGATTGTACAACAAATCTTTCTTTCTACATACTGAATTGGATTGCAATCCCAGTATGACATAGTCAAAATGTTCAGATAAGTTTTGGTAATATATATTTATCATCTCCATTTACACCAAAATTGCAAAGCAGGTAAGGAAAACAAATTCCATACCTTATATACTGGTTATGGTTATTCCATACATTGTATGTTGATAATGACGATGCACTGGCACAGCACATATAGAAGTCTTATGCAGCAAAGCTCCCAGGAAACTTTCTATCTATCTGCTACACAAGCATTTGAGGGTCTTGATAGCTTCAAGGCAGGAAGAAAGGCTTGTGGTTGAAAAGATCAAGGAGAATCAAATGCCAATTAAGGGAACATTATTCTGAGGTTTCAGTTGCAGCTATGAGGCTGAATTAGTAGCAGAGCTGTTTTACATCTTTCACATATTTTGGGTGCTAGAATCCTTCCTTTTCTGTTCCTGAACTGTCTTCACTGCTGTCATTTCTTTAATTGTAAGTCTCATCCTTTCTCCATGCTTTTTTATTGACACATACATGATAAAACACATATTGACACACACGCATGATAAAACAAAGATACTTGTATCATCTTTCATTCTCCTTTATCTGTTGAATTTTTTTAGTAATAGTGTCAGCAAATGATTTCTTATATGGGCCTTTAAATTATCAAACATTGAGAATTTATAAATAATGTAGACTATAATGCTTCTGTCTAGGTAATGCTTCTGTCTTGGGTGACAAAAGGAAACACAACAGTGAAACATAAAAGACAAGAACAAGTCATTTTTGTAGGTACAATTCCTGATTTATAAGAACATTCACTAAGGGAGATTACAGTTATGCATAATTAAGTGAAGCTCAAAATGTATTCTTCCAACCAAACTGAAAATAGTGATAGCATGTTTTATGGCAAATATGAAACATGGATGAAAAAAATACAGAGCAAAGTGCATTTTGCTATTGTGAAAATACCTCCAACTTTCACTCAAGATATTTCACGTATTTTAGATTTTTCACAGTTTGATTTTATTTATGAAATATTTTAATTTTCTTGAGACAATTACACAGTCCACACATTCAGGCTATAGATGAATGAAGTGGAACTAAATTAGGTTGTTGACAAAAAGAGCTCTTTTCTCCAAAGTGAAGCCTGCTCTGTTCTTCAATACCCCTGCACTGATTTGCTATGTATTTTTTGTAAATAGGAATAAAATAAATGTAAAATCGGTTTCTGTTGATGAAACTGAAGTAGTTCCCTTTTTTTTTTCTTGGAACAGGAGAGATGTCACTTGGGTGTCAGGAGGCTTTCGAAGTTTTCAAGCGGGACCATGCTGACAGTATAACCATTGAGGACAACAAACAGCTTCTAAAACAGAGGTGAGTCTCACAGCAAGATGCAGCTGGACTCAGGAATCTGCAAGTTTGTTCTGTGTGTGGGTAAAAATGTGTAACTTTGCAAAAGACATTCCAAGGTTCTAGAGAAAACTTGGTTCAGAAGTGTGACCTTTTTCATAATGGGGACATGTCTCACTCAGAAAACATTGAGTGTTGACAGAATGAAAATGAATAGAATATGAAAATGGCATGTTCTTAATGCATCTTTCTTCTGTTTTTACTATTCTTATCTTCTTAGACCTTCTGTAGAAGCAATGTGGTAAATGGCATTTGTGATCATGAATTATGTAGAGGAAGTTAGATTCATGTGGCTAAATTGATTACTGTAATTTCCACTGTTGAAAACACTTTATCAGCTTCAACACTGAACTGGACAATAAACTAAGAGATGTGTAACATATGCTTTTGTCTTTTGTTACAAACTTCTTTGCCAAGCAAAGTTTTTCTCCACCAGTTTTGCACTCTAAAATGACAGCAGTACTCTCCTACTCTGCATTTATTGTTAATACTGACAAAGAACTTCCGAATATTCTGGTGAAGATGATGAGATGATGATAAAAACATTAAAATATGAATGTTTGGAAAGCCAGTCTTGAGCATCTCAGGAATTATGGCACCAACATTTGTCTGTGTCACTTGGCTAACAGTACTGTTAAACAGAGTTAGTTTTGCAAGCATCAGCCCTCCTTGTACTGTGGGAGAATTAGAGAATTTTGAGACTTGAGATAAGAGAAGCCAACATTTGGGACATAGGGGAAACTTACAATTCCCCTAACTGCAACTAACTCCCCTTTCTGGTTTAAGAATATGTAGATGGAGATTGGCAGAAGCCACAAAGTTTAAAACAAGATTTGCTTTCCTGAAAGGACAGAGGTTCAGATCCGCATTTTGGATAACCCCTGTCTAATATGCAGCAGCTGATTGCTGGAATGAATGCTTTGTGAATGTTGATACCCTGGAGCAAGAAACTTTCCCCCTGATACTTGCAGTGGATTTTGCCGAAGATGCCTCTAGCTCCGAGTTTACTGCATTCATGAAAATGGATTTATATCAAGTCCACTCTGTAATTTGAAATGCAACCTCTGAACTACCAGTTGCATAAAAACTCAGTTACTCAGCCAGTGTTCAAATTGCACAGTAAGAAATATGTAGACACCAGATGTTTAAAGGATCCCATAAATTCCCTTTGTAGGCCTCTCATGTTAATTTTTTTGTTTATAGTTCATGCATAGCCTTTTTATGGAGAGGTCCCTATTCATATAGGAGGCATACAACTTCTTTACAGCTAACAATATAATTGTTGTCTCATTTTTATTAGCAACAAGATCTAGATTTATTAATTAGAGGCTAGATTTTTTAATTAGAGGAATATCAGAAATAACCTTTTCTTTTCTTTCAATAGCGTTGTCATATGTCTTTGTCTTGTTTATTTTGCTTGACTGTGATTCATAGTCACAGATGGAATTTGTTGTGCTGTCATAAATTACTACCAAATTTTAGTTTATGTTATTATGCCAGTTTGTAAGCTGTGCTGTTTGAGAAACAGATGTGTGGCCCATCCAACTGTTTCTGTTTTGAAGGCAGCAACCTATGAGTAAGGCCTGCATAGGCAACTGGCTTCAAGTTCCAATCTATCCATAACCGTGAATCAGAGTCAATAGTCAATAATTTTGCCTGAGTAACTTCTAAGTAATCGATGAGCTTAAATTAGCCCATGGGAGCCAGGGGAGAGAAAGAGAGAGATACTTTGGGATTTTTCCCTTAGATCTGTAAACAATCTCTAAGAGACCTTTTGGGGTGCTGTAAATCACCACCAGTGGAAAAAAACATATTCAGAAAAGTCTCGTGGACTCTTCAAAGATTTGTGCCTTTCTTGTATAGTCAGTGGTAAGCATAGGGGAATCTCCCAGCTAGGACCATTTACAGCTGTTGAATTCAACCATGAAAACAAGTGAGAGTCCAACTCCGACTTTTAAAGGGAAACGGACTCAACTGAGAAGGGGCGGTTTTCCAAACCCCACCTCCCCAGGGGAAAGCCACATTTCTTAACTCTGTTTTGATGTAATTTGAATTAGACAGAAACACAATTTGTGGATTTCCTCAGCTACTTTGCCTAGACCAACACTAGTCCAGATCGACTGAAGGATTATTTAACAATTATGTTTTGCTTCCACACTCGACAAGGTTCAACTTGTACACATCTGAGTAACCATTCAAAGTTTCTTATCATGTCCAATGCCCCACCACAAGTCATGAGGCAGCAAATCATCCTTCTCATATTTATTTACATACTAGAGTATTACAATGAAAATTTTCTTAGAGACACCTCAGTTCTCTCAGATACTTTTCAGAATTTGCCATTGTACTTTGAGTTAATTATTTCTATTATTACAGCAGAATACCTATAGCATTTGAAAATCTGTTGTGTATTCCATTTGCCCTAAACAGCTTTGTATAGTACCAACTTAAAATGGTGCAGGGCAATAATTATGTCAGCAACTAATGTACAAGATTAGAAAATGATAGAAAATGCATGAAAGGAGAAGGGATCGAGTTCTAGCAGGATATAGGGAATGTAGAGAATATAGTGGATTTTAAGATTCTGAGGAAAGCTGGGGTTTTTTAGCAACTATGTTGCATACTAGGGAACGAGATATGGAGGAAGCACAATGCTAACAAATAACACTGAAGCGAGCATCATTGCCACATCATGGTGCAATCTAAGAGAGTAAATTCTGATAATTAGAATATTTTGCAAACCATGTGAGAAGTTGATGATTTTAATACAATGAGGAGTGCTCACTGAATTGATTTAGAAACATACATGGTGGGAATTGGTGAGCATTGCAATCGTGCTTTAAAAAGTGACATTTTTTATTATGAAATTATTAATATTTTCATTACTATCACCTGAAAGCATCCTAGTCATGGAATAGGATATAATTATGCGTGGTTCTGTTCAACCATGATACAGAAACACAGTCTTTTGTCCCAGAACATTTGTAATATCTTCTGGCATGCAAACTGGAAAGATACTTTGCATGTATGTACATGATTTACATTACTGCACCTTTAGTCATTTGGGAGAGATGACTGTGCTTAGAGATAGAATATTCTGCATGGGAATACATTTTCTGACAAAAGTCAGAAGTTGCTTGATCTCACCATATGTTACCCTTTTTAAGATGAATATAAAAATACTTTGCTCTCAAGTATGCTGTGAAGAATATTTATTTAGTTTTAGGCAGTGCTTTGGAAATTCTATACTGTTAAAGTGACTATCTTATTACTTATATCAAAGAAAATCTCAATTTAAGTATTCATCTTATTAGGAATAATTTCCTATTTAATTCCAGTCAACTTCAAGAGAGAAAAAAATTACAGTGAAAAAATGTAAAAAAAGCACTTTTCAGCAGCAGCTCTGAGCTGAAGTCTAAAAAATGGATATTTGCAAGAGAAATGTAGTTACCAGTGCTAGACGCATCTGGGCCACTATGATTAACAACACTGCTTTGTAGAAAGGGCCAAGTGATCTGTAAGTGGTCAGAGCCTCGGTTTTCTTTTTCAACACACTCAAGAAATATGTGAGTAAATTAGTTGAGTAGATATTCTGAGAGAAGAACTACCTACTGAATCAGCAGCAACACTTCCTGTGGCATGCTGCATTTCCTTTGGTATCTCCTCCAAAAGTTGACCAAACTCATTTTTGCTGTCAAAATACTATCCCAAGACGGAAAGGCCTCATTCTGTTCCAGAATAATACAAATGTGTTATATTATGTAAAAGTAATGTTGCATATTACAAAAGACAGTTAATAATATTGTTGAAAGAAATCACGCTTCACTTAGTCTGTACTTCATTTATTTATTGTTCCTTTACAATGAAATTTCACACTTTTAAAACATCATTTCCAATTTGATTTGAGGCCCAGCTGTCAGAATACTGTAAAAAGAGGAGGTTTTTTTCCAAAGTCTGATTCATTGATTTTTTTCCACTCTGCTCAGTCTTCTTCTTGCATACTATTTTTAGGTCTTCATGTGGATTGCTTTGGCTTATATCAGTGTTTGAGAAGCAGTTGAATATCATTTAAATAACAGCATTCACACAGAGAATCTGTAGAAGAAAAAAGTAATTTAGTTTTGATATAGTTTTTATTTTTCTGTTTGTAAAGTTTCTCATTAATGTGTAAAATGTGTTTGGAGTATAGATTTTCACATAGCAGAAATACTGACACTTGTGAATATGCAAATTACTTTGGATTTATTCTTTCAGCTTTGAAATAGTAGTAAGTTAAAACATTACACATAATTTAACATATTAAAATTAATCTTGTAGTCTAAGATGGGTATTTAAGAAATCCAGTCATTAGCTTTAAAACAGCATTATCAGAAGAATTTAGATTTTTTTTTATTTTTCCATTTAACCTCTCTGTTGCATTCAGAATGGTTTGATTTAGACCAAACTATCTTTTCTGCTGGAAAATGGTTTCCAAACAGTAATTCTGCTTAGAAATAATATACCTTTTGTAAAGATCTGAATCATTTTGAAAGAAATTTGCAAGAAAAAATTACTTGAAACTTTCCATATTTTACTGTGAATAAATAATTTAACTAGATGTTCTTCTGAATAAATCCATATCGTTGTGCTTCTACTACTAGGTTTGCTGAAGCTAAATCTCTTGGAGAGAAAGTAAATGAAGTGAGAAATAAAATAAGTGAGTACATTTCAACTTCATTTTATATCAGTAGTTAATATAAAATCACAGCATTCAAAGGATGTGGGAAGTGATTCAATTTTCTAAAGAAATGAATCAATATATTGCTAAAATTTTGTCTACCGGTTTTGATTTTTACAAATAATCTGAAAAGCAAGATTGTTCTTTACTTGACAGATCATATGAAATTTATTGAAGGGAAAAATTAAGGTATTTACCTCATATTTTCTGAATTTTATTGTGGGATAAAAGGAACTAAAAAAATACCACATAGTGAAATCTTTGGATTAGGGTTGTATTTACCTCTATATTTATACAGCTTCTGGTACAAGAAGTTCTCAGTGTTGAATTACTGCTGTGCACAGCTTTGTAAGGACTAATTGGAGGGACTCTGTAGAGTGCCCAACTGGATAGCGCTTTCTATGTTTTTTTTGTTCTAGGGCCACATGTGGCCATACACCTTGCTTCCCATTAGCCTTCCAGTTTCAGAATATCCAAAGCAAAAAATCACATACAGACAAGTTCAACCCCAAGCAATCTTCCCCAATGCATTTACCAGTCTGTGGTGTATTCCTTGATGTTTTCTGAGTTAGTTAATTCCAACTCAGTAAGTGCTTTCCTGACAATTGGCTATCCAGCCTCTCCATCAAATGGAAAAGCATAGTTTCATGCTCTGGCCCAAAAGTCCTTGGGGATTAGGCCAATGTCCACCTGCATACGTACGTTCTGGTGAACCGAGTCTCCTCAGGCTTCCAGATACAGGCACAGAGGGCTGTGAGGGACTAGTTTTAAAGATAATCTAGCATCCACATCCAGTGGTGTAGCCTCTGCCCTAGATTTCCATCGCCTTCCATATCTCCCTTTGCTAGGAAGGGCTGGCAGACTGTATGAAAATTAGTGAGGCAGTGTCCTTGATCAGAATACAGTGTATATCAACAGTGAAGGGTGTCTATTGATGGTTTTCTTTCCCACCAACAAAGCTTTTCTTATCTTCTCATACCTGTATACCTTTGTAGACTAAGCTAAAGTGCAGTTCAGTTTTTCCATCCATCTTGCTTTGGTGTTGAATCAGCACTGGGCAGAAACTCCTTGCTAAGTAAGTGCCAGCAGCAGCGGTATATATTTGATGACGAAAGAGGAATTCAAAAGGGTTTTGAGGTGCCTGTGGGTGGTACCAGCACAGACACACACAGTGGAGTCATTGTCACCCCTTCTTGTTTCATAACACAGCTGATTGCTGGGAAAGGACAGAACTCTTCTCCTGGCAGTCCTGGTGGTTTCTACATACTTTCACCACAGCCATGATTATATTCCTTGTGGCCATGCATTGTAGCTCCTGCCAGATGCCCCTCCCAATGGTATACCAGAAGTCTCTTGGAGCTGTTATGCAGTATATTTAGAATTATGTCATCTGTGAGGAAAAAACCATACACAGACACCTGCAGGCACTGTCAGTGGGAAAAGGTATGATCATGAATTGTCAAATCATCTCAAAGTCCGCATGCTCCTTGTTTGCTTCTATCTCCCATATTTTGTCATCCGTGATAGAAAGCCCATGTAATTTCTTGGCCTGAATGAGTTGGGCTCAGCAATGGATGTCAAATTTGTTTCTCTTGCTGAAGC
This sequence comes from Tinamus guttatus, assembly GCF_000705375.1. Next base: position 68,835 of record NW_010581929.1, on the reverse strand, counting down.
TGAAACCCATTTTGGAGCAGGCATAGTGCCTGCAATACACCATCAATAAACAGTTGGAGACAAGCTCAGCTTTCTCAGTGCCAGGGGCTGTGGTAATGCCACTTGAGGACAGGAGCCCAGCAGCCAATTGCATGCACCTTATACTTGCTGCAAACATCTTGGATGGCGAGCAAGTGCCTGCAGAATGCAGGAGGTGCTGCAAGAGATGGTGGGACACATGGCAGTCCTGAAGGAACCACTTGTATGGTACTGGGACATGACTTGGGTGGTCTGGAAGTCGCTTGGGATTTACAGGGCTTGGCAGTTCTCAAAACTAAAGTGACAGGTCAATGTAGATATAGCTTTGGAAGACTGTTTACTGCAATTAAAAGCATCAGTCTTAAAATTGTTTTCGGTGAAGTTCTTCGGTATTAGGCATGAAGCACTTAGTAGACTAGATTTGAGCAGCATGGCCAATACCAAAATCTGAGTGCATATTCGTATTCATAGAGCAAAGCAGAGCATAGTAGAACAAAACTGTAGTGCTGTGCTCTTGACAATGTTTACATGCCTCCTATAGGAAACCGTAGTACCTTGTAGACAACACGAATACTGAAAAGCTTAAAAAAACAAACTGGAAATATCTCTATAATTCTGAAGCAATGTTAGAAAAAATGGCACATTCTGGTTTTGTTTTTATGTTTAAAATGCAGTCGCAAGTTAAATGTTTTTGAGTTGAAAGATGAATTCTCCGTTTTTTCATTTCAGTAGTAAAATGGAAAAATAGTCTTTCCGTTTTGGCACCCAAACAAAATATTTTATTCATGTAGCCCAACCATATGAGCAAGAGATTCCATCCCCATTGAGTCCTTGCATAGATATCTGTCTGCAGATTTATGCAAATTACGCAGTTGTATGCTACTCTGTGGATGTTTAAAAAACACCAGTACAGACTTGAGAAGGATCATAGTCTGTACTCCTTCCTTGAATTCCTTCTGTGTAATTTTATGCCACATATGAAAATTTGTATTCTGGTTGTAGAAATATTGTATTTTATTCACTTATTCTTTTCTCCTTTCCAGGCTACTGTTGATCATAGTTGTCAATGAATCTGCCTATTAGCACTCCTCTAACAATGATTAAAACTTTGAATCAATATTTTTTTTCTGACTTCTCTGGGTCAGCCAATGCAAGAGTGCTGCTTTACATAGTTGAGCAGCCTCAAACAATTTTTCAGTTAAGTGTGGTTCATCATAGCGTGCATACTCAAAAGACCATTAAAGATGCCACGTAAGGTTGCTAGCCTGCCAAGTTCATACTGAAAACTTGATAGGAGGAATAAGAGTCATCTGTGGCCTGCAACTAGGTCTTTAATTTACTTTTTATTGTTGTTTTGGTTTTCTTAAGCATTCCTGGCTGCCTTTGCCCAGTCCAGAAGAGATTCCATCAATATCAGTTTCTGTTATTTCTAAACTACGCTTAATTGTATAAAACTATGCACCACAGAGGTCATAGGGGAAGCCACTTCATGCGATGTAGAGCCCATTTCATGCGGTCTGATTATATTCTGAGACATTGACAGCAGTTGGCTGTAACATATATGTCATAAATATCCTTTCATTTTGACTTTGGAAATACTAGAGTGTTTTGCAGTAAAAAGTACACAAAATAGTCCGAACACTACAAATACACTAGAATTTCAACAACACATTGGGACATTGGTGCTGAGCAAATAAATTTGCAGTAAATTTGTTTCCATAAAGGAAAGAGGATCAGCACAGATGCTTGAACATGCTTCTTTAATATATAGAAAAGCTCTGAGAGCAATTCTCAGTTTTAGAACTTACTGCCTAGTTAGTCTGCCAGAATTCAGTTTCATTAGTTCTGGACATCCTACCCAGCCTGTCGGTTTTCCTGGAGGCTGTTTAGGGGTCTGTGCTGAGGTGTCTCAATTCACCATCAGTCTTTTCTTGATTTTGTGATTATTTCTGTATGGCTGAGGTATTTGTGAAACGAGGCTGATGCTATAGTTCCAGTTAAGAAATTGAAGGCCCATAAACAGAGCAGTATCCTTGAGAATGGCTGGATCTATCTTTTGGAAAGCCTGAATGGAAACTGGGTGTTCACAGAGCTGTCACATGTGACATCTTAGCCTTAGGGACAAAGTCAAGCATGTCAAGGCTGCAGAACCAAGCTCTCCTGGCTTTTACTGCCTAAGCTTGCCTTCTGTCAACTACACTGTAGAGCCAGATGGACCCTTCATTTGGTTTATCATGTGCGCACCAGTGTAGCACTGAACGTTGCTCACTGACAGTGAAAGACTAGCCCTTGGTTATTTGCTGTATGGAAGCATTCTTAAAGTGCTGGTATATCTATTCAAATCTCTTTTAGCTCTGGATGTTCTTTTTCCCTCCTCTAATCACAGTCAAGGAAAAGCTTTGAAGGGCTTTTCAGCTTGCAGATGTGCTATTTTTTTTAGAGATGAGGATGGATGATCTGAGTTAGTGGTAGGTTTTTGTTTGTTTTTGGAAAGGAAGAGAAAGTAATTATTAATCAAAGCAGTTGAATAATTTAGTTTAAAAAGTAATTATTAAAGTGTATGCTTAACGCTGGTAGCAGTGAAAGAATTGTAACACCTCATTTTTGTTAGTATGGTGACAGATTCAATACATGCTCTTTACTCTTCTACAAGATGATCAGCATAGGAGATTAGGTTTACACTGCCATAATGCTCACCATGACCATCAATTTCTGCATGAGGAAACTGACTTTTATGGAGCAATAAGAGGACTTGTGGCAGCTAGTATCTCTGCATGGACAGTCTGGAAGTGACTAACTATTGCAATCTGGAAGCTGGCTACCCCAGACTTCAATAGTCTGTCATTAATCCAGTATGACAAGTTATCTCTTGACAGTGTAGTATCACTGATTTATAAGGTGATTCGCTGAGGTGTGGGGAACGTAGCTAATATGACTGACATAATAGATGGTTTTCAGAGAACAAGTTTTCTAAACGGCACTGAGGATATCAAAATGTAAAGGGTGTTGGCCAAAAATGTGCATGTTTATTCCAACTGCAAAGAACTGAGTTGCTATGCAGGCCTTGGATGACCCACAGAGGTAGGTTCATAAGCAACTTCAAGGAATGTCCAGGGCAATACTTTACAACAGAGTGCTGCTGAGATAGGGCATTGAGCTGACTGGAGTAACAGGAACTTTACTTCTAGGGTATGATTATAAGCAAAATATTTTTATCCCTATTACCAAGAACAGTCTGTTTGGAAGAATTCTGGCAGTAGGTTACTTCAAAATAAATTGCAAAGCAGCAAATGATTACAAAGAACTGTGAGTGCTGCCTCATTGGTAAATGAGTAAATATTGTTCCCATGAAAATTAAGCCAATATATTCATTCAGAATTTAGTGACTAAAAGACTTGCTCATACGAAGGAATGTGCTAGACACATGCGTGTTAGATGCAACTAAGATTAGTAAAGATTTCCAGTTCATCCCTATAAATGTCTGTCTGCCTTGGGGTATTTATATCACTACTAGGGCTATTTTTTTCCTAAAGAAAAAAAAAAGTACTAAATGGTATTTAATGCCCAAAGGGAAGCAGATGTTGCTTTTAGTCTCTCCAGAAATCATCTAACATTGTGATGGAAGCTAGGAAAGGAAGGGCAAACTCATGTGGGAGTAATAACTGTGTCCTCAGCCCTCTCGGAATGAAAAGGGGTAGGTGGGTG
>NW_010581929.1:1595-65075 GCF_000705375.1 Tinamus guttatus | reverse complement strand
AGATGTTGCACTGCTCTGTCTCACTTCAAGCTTTGATTTTAGCGCACAGGATCATAGGAGATCAAAAGCCAGGGTAATCTTTAATGAGAGAATGTCCTAGTATTGTCAAGCAAGATTATTCCTAAATCTCAGTTTAATTTGCTTGCAAGTAATTCAATCAATTGCCATTAAAATCACAGTTAGTGGATTGCTACACTGAAATGCTAAGGACTAGGACAGAGTGAGAAGGAGTAATAACAGCAGTTGAAGAAAATATTGATCTTGATTCTCTGCCTTGTATCTTGCACTATCATTTTTGCCAATAAAAATTAGCTGTAAAACCTAATCAGAACCTTAGTAAAATGAAATGTGCATCAGAATTTCTCATGCATGGCAGTGATAGAGTCGTAGTTTATATGACTGTGGAACTTTATTTTGATATAAAATGAGCAGGCAGAGTGCAGAATTAAAATGACTGTGTAAAAACATTGTTCCATTGATGGCAAGTTTCCAACTGACAAATTTCTGATTATGGCTACGGCTTTTGCTTATTCACTCCTGTATATATGTGCTGCAGTATGTCATCTTTCTGACTGAAAACCTCTGGGGAACAGCAGTATCCTGAATTAGGGATGGACAGTGTGAACCTGAAATTTTTGTTCCTTTATTACATGTGGTGAGTTTCTCCTTGTAGAGCCACAGTTTTCTTACTTCGGTAAGCCAGCATTTTCTCTCTCTTTCTTTTTCCATAGCCTGTACCTTACAACCACTTTTCTACATATACATTTACACACTCTTGCACAGAGAGAAAATAAGTGATTATAAAGCAATGACGCAAGACAGTTACAAAAGTATAAAAACAATGATAAAAACAGAGTAATGAAAATATACTTGCATAGGTATACTGGTAACTATTTATTTATTTATCTATTTATAGAATTTGAAGGTATCATATCATCTTCAATTAAATAAATACCTCGTTGATGAATTCCTCCACTCCCACAGATTTGGCACATTCTCATATTTGATTAATTTTTACTATACCTCATAGCACAAATGAAGGGCATAAGTATATGAGATTACCATTGGATCTTGCCGCCTACAAGAAATTCTTTTATGGGGGTGTCAGATAAGAATTATGATATGGTCACTCTACCTTTATATACAGAGAGGCTATTTTAAACATGAAAGTAAGAATATTTTGTGCAAGGTTAATAATTATATCCGTACAACTTTATCGAATAGCTAAAACCTTTTTTTTTCAATAGATAAGAACTGAAATGAGAAAAAAAAATACATATTTTTCAGGCAGAGATGATCTGAGAGCAACATATTAGCTCAGAAGTAAATCCACATTGTTTTAGCTTCATTTGCTGGCATGAACTGCTTGCTTTGAGAAGGAAAAACCAATTACTTATGAAATGGAATCCCAAAGATGATTGTAGGAATGCTATGTATATTTCAGGCCATGATTATATGGATTTAAAGAATTGAGGGAAGTCATGCATGAGCCAGAACATTTTTAAAAATTTTCCTGAAGAGGTATATGTACTTAGAAAGGATATAATTTTTCTGTTGAAACAGAAACTAAATTAAATGCAAGTGTTCTGATGGTTTGCTGTATAAAAAGGAAATTCATCCAGATCAACCCATTGCTTTCTAGAAGTTCAATGTTATCACTAGTATTATCTGTTGATTTTGTGTTAGTATAAATGTTGTAAATCAGAGACATTAGTTCAATAAACATTGTTTCGGCCACATATGAAGTGAGACTATAGTAAAGAATAAATTATTGTGCTTTGAAATGTATTCCTTTCTTCAGTGTAACATTCTGAAATACATATTCTTTTTATAGAAATAAACATTGAGACTTCAGAGCTGCTGATTAGTATAATTCACTGTTCTAGTTTGATTCTAGAATATCTGAAGTACTTATATCATCAGATATAAGACTGAATATACACTGAATTTTATTGGAAATGACTAGAACAGAAAAAAAAATAATACAACTGGGCTTAAAAACATTAGAGAAACTCTAATAAAAAAGGTTACATTCCAGAGATAAATCTGTTTCAAATGAAATACAAACAACTCATAAATAAATTATTTCAGTATGAAGATTTAATGAACAGATAACTCTGTAATATTCCACAGTGTTTCATTCTTCAGGTAGCTTAGTATAAATTGCTATTCTCAGTAGAGACCATTAAATTCCATGGAACAAATCTTGAAATCCTCACTCAAGAGAATCTCAAACAGGGGTCAGTTTGAGTTAAAGAAACTTTGACACAACTGAGGTCAATTTGAGTTCTACTTGTATCAGGATTTAAAAGAAATTCTGAAAATATTTCCAGATTTGGCTTTATCATTGTTGTTTTATTTGATGAAGAGCAGCAAGCATTAGGTATAGTATCAGCATAAACAGAGAAATAAAAGCTCTGCTATTGTGAAATGTATTGCAACATGTTCTGTTTCTGAGATGGCCAAAGCGGCCTCCTTGAGCTTCAGTTGCATTTTCCCCGAGCATTACGATACTGCTGGGGCTGCTCAGGCTTCTGCCGCTGCAGACAGCAATCCATCACTCTGCACTCAGCCAGTCACTTTGGGACTGTCCGCTATTTAAGAGGTAACATAAGGACTACTACTGTGAACTACAAATAGTATTCTGTGTAAACTACAGTATATCTATAAAAATTAGGAGGAAAAAATGTTATTTCTCTGAAACCATTCTTTTAGGCATGCTCATATATACAGATACAACCCATCCTTCTATTGTTTCCTGCCAAAGTTTCTGAAGAATTTGTAGCTATACTGAGATTGATAGAATCTGGCAAATGCTGCACATAACTCCTACAGCATGTAGAGAGACAAATGTTTTATGTCTGCTGAACAGGTTGGCTGAGGCAAAATGTGTGAGCATATGTGTATAGATGGTACCTCTCAATGAAAACCAGGCATAGATTAATAGCCATTTTTTGTGGTTCTGATTTTTTTTTCTTTTGTTTATTCTTTTGTTCTGTTTCAAACCTGTCCTAGAAACAAGGATATAATGGAGCATCAAGGGGAAGAACAAGCCATTTCTATGGCAAGTTTTAGTTGATGTATTTTACTTATTTGCGTAATATTCATCAGAAACATCTCTCATGTTTAACAACTTAAAACAACAGTTAAACGGGTATATCCTGGGGATATTCAGCAATGAGAAGTTTCAGAAGTGTGAGCCTCTCTGCCAACACTTAAGAGGAATTTTGATTGTGATCGTATTTTTTAAGAAAAGAAAGAATATCCTGGGGATATTCAGCAATGAGAAGAAGTTTCAGAAGTGTGAGCTTCTCTGCCAAAACTTAAGAGGAATTTTGATTGTGATCACATTTTTCAAGAAAAGAAAGATGCAGCTGTGGCATAGCTCTTAAAAAAAGTGACCAGGGTTTGTTTACAATATTGTAATTGCTGAAAAAAAATATAGTGCAGAGTAGGTTCTCTGACAATGGATCTTGTCACTAGATTTCTAACACCTGTTGCCCTAGCATGTGCGGTGTCCAAATACAAGGAGATTCTGTGGATTGGAAATTAATTTCTACTTGATAAAATGAGTGGCTCATTAGATAATTAACGTATATAAGGGATATAAGAAGATTTTGTAGCAAAATGAAGGACCAAATATTCAAAATCTATAATTCAGGTATTCAGGAATGACATAACAAGGCAATGCATGGTCTTTCAAATTCTTTTTCTTATTATGCAAGCAATTTTTTCATCTTACAGAGATATCGTATACTGTCAAGCATTATGCTAAGTTCTGTGTCATTAGAGAAGAACCTATATGAAAAGCAAGAGAATTTGCTCTTTATCTTATTCTTATTTTATTATATTATTTATAAGAGTCCGTTCTTGATTTAGAGAAACTCCCTGGAAACCAACCATTAGCATATCTAACAGAACTTGGTGTTTAAAAAATAAGGGTCCCAGATTTCATTCACAAAGGAACTATGTGCTGTAGCAAATATAACATGTTTAGAATATGCTGCACAAATGCTGCACAAGTGCAAGCCATCTAGCATGTTCTGCAGGTGTCCAGCTTACTGTTTGTGCACAGGTGAATTCTACACAGTGTGCTCCGTGCTACTTTGCATGCATGTATCATGATTTTTGAGGTGAGCATTTCTGGGTGCCTGGCAGCTACTACCACAGCTTGGACTGCTGAATACCTGGGCAATTCCTGTTGAGGAGCCAAATTAGTCATCTAGAACAAGTCAGAACAGTAATTTATCATGAGAAATAGCCGATTTGACAATCACACCTTAATGTAGAATGGAAAGGAGAAAAATAAAAAAAAGGATTGCCTGGGAGCTCCTCACCACTTCTGCTCCAGCACTGGGCTATCCATGAAAATGAAGCTTTAATGCATTTCCAGTGGTTTCTTCCCCCTTGGGAAGCTACACGTTGCAGATATCCTCTGCTGCTTAGCAGGTGGCTAATCTTGGTCTCAGCATACAACTGATGTGTCAGAGAAAGGAGCAGTTTCTAGCATAATTAATCTCACGTAGGCAACTATGCTGTTTACTCCGGAGGGATGTCATTTATGACTAACATAATGAAGCAGATTAGCTCTGCAAAACCTGCAGCCATCTGTGAGAAAAACAACAGAGAACAACAGGCCACAGGGACAAACAGTCCCCCAAATGTAATTTCCCAGCTGGGACGTTATTCAACGTGGCCCAGTGCCTAGAAGCTCCAGTCTGTTTCTGATCTCCAGGTCAGTTTCAAAGTAGTTTTGTAATAAACTAGGCATGTTTATGTGTCCACCAAAAATAGCAGTAGCTGTTAAAGCTGAAGCCGTTCAGCATGGCTGACACAATCTTCAGATTCTTTCTCTTTAATTTCTTGGCCCACTTGTTTTGCAACATAATACTGAAAAAGCATAGTTCCTGTGTGTATTTGTTTTGGATAGATATCTAATCATCATGCCATATGATTGCAGTTTTGGAATCTGTTTTTTTAAACATTACATTTTGATATTTGGAAACGTGGAATTAAAAACACAGAAAGACAACTGAGTTTCTGCAGCTTTTATTTCTTGACCAGCTCTTCACCATCTGCAGTTTGTTCTTTGTTAGAAATGTGATTTCCTTTGCTCTGCAGGATGCTACTCTTATTCTTCTGTTTGGTAACAGCCATTTAAGTTCATTTCCCTTCTTTCCATAAGGGAGTATCACTTTCCTTTACCCTGATTCTGCTAAAGTTCTTTTCCTGCTGGTGGCCAGCTCATTTCAGCCATGATTTCTGAGGTTCAGTTTAGCCAGGAGTCTATAGAGAGCAATGTATGTAAAGGCTGTGACCTAAAACAGTGTCTTTCATATGATCTTCTTTCTCAAGGTGCTGAAATGTTGAATAGATGTCATGTGTTTTGCCTAGGCTTGGCAGGCAGCTACCTAATGACAACGGGTTGCTACTCCCTTGGGACAGACTCAGAGGTGTGGTGAGAGCCTCCATGATCTGTTTTTGTTCCCCAGGAGAAGCCAATTGGCTTATAATAAAAAGCGATGAATGACAGGAGTGTATATTTTTTTCTCACTGGCAATTCAGTGGAAGGTTCAGGTTACTAAACTCTTTGCTCATTCAGTGTTCCCAGCGAATCAGAATAATCGATTAATGCTGTGTTTGTAATCAACAAATCATGTTTTCAATTTATGTGAGAATTTGTGCTTAGAGTCTCAAGAGAAGTCATTGCAAGAAGTCATTCAGGTGCAGCATTCACGTTGTGGAACTGTTGGAATTGTGTGGTTGCATTTATTTAGAAGTGCAGTTTTTAAAAGCTATGATTAACCAACAAAAAATAAAGTAATATCTTTAGATCAATGACACTCCATAGGAAACTGCTAGTAGGTTGTGCAGACAAGTAGGAAAAACAGACGGGTATAAATCTGTTAGAATAGCCTTTTAAAGTATTACTCTAGCTTTCTGAAATCAGGAGAGGCATTCAATCTTCATTATATTTACCGTATGCAATGTAAATCTCATACTTGTCTCACTCAGGACATACACCTAGATTGAGAGCAGCTGTAACAAGAGCAGTCTGTCCTACCAGTACTCCAGCATGGGGCCATGCATGCCAATTGTCAGCAAAGACAGAAGGAACAACGTAGAGGCTATGTGTCTGCCAGCCCTTAGCTGAAACAGGGCTTGTCCTTCCTATCTCAGTTGGAGCTGAGGCTGAAAAGAGAATCAGCGAGTCCTAGCAGTTTGCTGACAACCATTCTCTCTTTTCTGCTTCTCCCTGCAATAACAGGATAGAAGACAGCACCTTCGGTAGTGTAAAATTGTCTTTGCAGTAACAGTAAGGAAATTTAAATATGATTTTATTTTGGCAGAGCTGTAGACTTCTGGGGAGAATGCATATGTTTATGCCAGTGTTGAATATTGTCCATTGTTTCAGAGTAGCTTCCATGTGTTTGTTTTTACTTTCAGACAATGGGCAATGCCTTTCAGTGACAGTGCATAGCCTGAATGCATTCTTGGAATGAGAAAATGTGATTTGTCAAGTGATTTATTCAGAAAATACCAGACTGAATGAATTAATGTGAGCAGCTCTATTATGTTCCCCTAATGTGTTTTTCTTTAAATAGAGAAACCTTATTAGTGTAACAGTCACTTTACATCCTAAGATGTTAATGTTTTCATTGGATCCGAGTTGGAATCTGAATATGTAGGAAACGTTTTTGTTTTCTAATTATTACAAATGATGTTCTGTTCTTTAGAAACAGAAGTATTTTCGGGGGGAAATACACTCAGGAAGAATAAAAATAAACACTTTTTACTTAGGAGTTTCAATAAAGCAACTAAAAGCAAATGGATCAAGTTCTTTGGATTTACTCAAGCTATGAGCTGCCTTGCCTATAAATTTAGAAAATTTACAGTACCAGAAATTTTCTACTCATAGGTTGGCTGTGCCCTGAAAACGGGAAGTCATTGCTGAATTGCATCACTACTTTTGCTGCTTCAGGTGGCTGGGTTTTGATGTAGTCAGTCTATTCATTTTGTTCTTTGAGAGAAAAGAGAGAGACTAGGTGATAGTTATTATTATTGTCTTTTAAGAATTGCAGCAGTCTTTTTTTATACAAAATCTTTATACAATCTAATCCTTATACAAAAGGAATCTTTGTTGAGTCTTTGTTGAGTACTGGATGGCCTATATTAACCACATTTGTCTTTGAACCATAAGAAGTAATTCTGCATTCTGTTCCATTATCTTCAAAACTAATGTAATTAATCACAACACTGAGATTTCAAGAGTGAAGAGTCAGGCCCTCAAACTCTAGAGGTAGTAACCCATATTTTATTCAGAGCAGTGCTGCCAGTGGATGATTCCACTTCATGAACACACCAACTGAACATTCTCTTTATAGGCTCTTGTGATTCATTTACTCTCTTGGCCAACATTCACACAGATTTGCAGTATGTGCGTGCATACGTACGTATGGTAAAATGCAATAGCTGCTTTTTTTTTAATGTTAAATTTTAAAATCATGTAGGGCTAGTGATGTCACTATAGCTGGTTGTGAATATTGCTCAAGGAGTGCCACCACCTACAGTGAGTTACTATATTGTGAAGATGACCTTAAACACTTTAGTTAAGGCTGAGTGAAGACTTCTGTTTGGAGCTGATGATGTCATTACCTAGTACATAGAAGCAGGTTGGTTTAAAATTGTTTGTGTGATTGTGTGATTCAAGAAGTAGGATTAAACTTATACAAAACAGTAGATACTTAGATGAAACAGTAGATATTCAGTGTATCCTTGCAAGAAACTGTTTCAGATTGTAATGGGATGTTAATATTTACTTAACACTCCAAAATAATATATAATATATGTGTATATATATATATATATATAAAACTGAGAATTTTGTGGCATATCTATCAGGTTCTTAACAACACTCTAAGTGTGTGTCATCTGACCAGAAATCACACAGCAGTATGAGCTTAATTCCAGGACAACTATTCGCTCAGTAAACTAAACTCGCTGTCTTATTTCCAGCATAAGAAAAGAAGATAGCTACAATAGAATTATCATTAGATAGATACATAGATGCATAGAATTTGGGTAGCATCTAAAGTAATACTTTCAAATATAAAATATAATTTAAATTAAATTTAGACCCTGAAATTCAGGAGAGCTCTCCAAAGGAAAAAAATTTAGCTAACTTTCATTCCTAAAATACAACTAGCTTCTTTTTCTAATGCACAGAGAAGCACTGTTACCCAGTGAAACTGAACTACACAGTGAGGCCTGGAAGTGTATAGTAAATTTGGTTTAAGTCCATCCTGGACAGAAGGAACATCACAGAATGAAACTGGACATTAGATTGGTCATGGATAGTACAAAGCCACAAAGGTAGTATTTTAACAAACAAACAAATAAAAAGTTAGTGTCTATGCCAAATTTGGATATATTCATTCCCTGCTCAAAATATTAATTAAGACCTATGTACTGCTGTCAGAAAAAAATACCAAGAGAAAAAGTCATTGTCATTAAATTTTCCTATCTTTGGTCTAGTACCCTACCATTTGTTTTCTGTGCTTCTTAAATTTCGTCATTAAAAGAATAGGAACTGCTTACACAGCTGTTCCCCTGGCTTTCTTTATTCTTTCTCTTGAAACTGAATTCTCAGAAGTAATCAAGACAAAAGCTGCATTTAGTCGTATACAGAAGCATCCAGAGCAGTAAAAAGTAGTCTGCAACATCAGTCTTTAGACTAGAATTAATTCACAGATTCCTTATCCACATGGCATTGCTTTTCACCCCTGCTTTTTGGGACATCTTAATATTTAATTCATGGGCAAATAAATGTGATAAACAATGGAACAAGAACTACCACATGTGCCTCTTCTCTGTCTTATTTCCAGCATAAGAAAAGAAGATAGCTACAATAGAATTATCATTAGATAGATACATAGATGCATAGAATTTGGGTAGCATCTAAAGTAATACTTTCAAATATAAAATATAACTTAAATTAAATTTAGACCCTGAAATTCAGGAGAGCTCTCCAAAGGAAAAAAATTTAGCTAACTTTCATTCCTAAAATACAACTAGCTTCTTTTTCTAATGCACAGAGAAGCACTGTTACCCAGGTGCCTGGATTAAGAATCCAGAAGTTAGATGTCATTGTGCTGAAGTTGCCTGGAGAGTACTAGCTTTTAAACCTATATGCTTGCCTAATGCTGTGTGACAGAATTGAGTTTAACTTAAATAAATAAATTAATGCTAGTGGTAGCCAGCATTTAGATGAAAGCATAAAAGTCTCAGAGCTTGTTTCTAAATTCAGAAAATATCCAGGTTCTGAATCCCGGTCTGGACTGTTCTGAACCACAATCAAGAGCCTTAAATCTTTTTGTTGGTTAGCTTGGATATCCTGGTAGTCTCTATGTGTGTGGATATAAATTTGCGTGCACTAGGCACTTCCCACACACTGCTTTTTATAGAAAGGAATCCTGTGTCTTTGGGTGAACGGGATCTGTAGGTGCATTCTATCATTTTCCTGATCTGGATGAACATCCTATTGAGGACCACCTCAAGAACTAATGCAAGCGGAGGCAATGACAGTCTATACTTAGAGAGAGGACAACGTCCAGAATGATATAATCAGAAAAATAAATTTGGCTTGTGTTTTGCCACAAGTTTGCCATAAAACCAACTAAAGCAGTTTTTCAGTACCAACCAGAAGATATGAAAGACTGGCAAAAACAACTGGGTAAAGGATAAAGGGAGCTGTAGTAATACAGGCTGAACAGTGAACAGTTACAAGAATGCTTATGAGTTCGGAAGCAATCATCCCAGTAAGGAAAAAAATAAGTATGATGTTCTCCAGCTAGAACTAATGAGAACACGTAATACATAAGCAAGAGGAATGTGGGGGTTAGAAATGAATGCATAGAAATGGGGACAGAGTTTGGAGGAATATGTACTGAATAGTTCTAGAAGAAATCAGCAAAGTTCAAATGCAGAGTCATCCTACAAGTGACACAGACTATGGTGTCATTATAAGTTTTCTGCTTGTGGATTTGATCATGCTTCTAGGTATTAAATGTATTCATGTATAAATATATAAAACCAGGTGTTGCCTGCTGAACTTTGCAAAAATGAAGGCATGTTCCAAGCAGTTATTTTAAACAGTAATCTCAAGATGTGCAGTATCCTACACTACAGTAAAATGTGTGCCTTGAAATCAGCAACTTCAAAGAATGTAAGTATGTTAGGAAAAAACGTTCATTTCCAAATATATTTGCTTATGTGCTGAGTTTAGTATACAGTTTACAACCACGGATTTGGTATGTAAGTCAGGGTTGTGCTTGCAGTTCTGAGCCTGGTGTCTTTCCTGGGAACTTTACAAAACGTCAGAAATTACCTTGATCAGCTGGCAAAAGGGAGTGTTTACTAGTATTTCAGACATTCCGATAAACTGGATAGTGTCACAGCACAAATCACTGATGAAGATATGTTTGTGATGAGATGCCAAGGCATATACTGAAGAAGTCAGAATACAGGAAACATTCACTTCTGCCTTCTTTGCTGTGTGGGCAGTAACCTTTGACAGCAAACCTTGGAAGACTGAGGAAAGGGAGGAAGGCAGAGGGAGAAGAAGAAAGGATGGCTAGTAAAATCTTAAACTACTGCAAATGTTTCTTAATGAACAGAAGCCAGAAATCTGTTGTGACAGGTTACACTTTACAGTACCTCAAGTATTTTCATTAATATATTTTTAACTCTGATTAGGGCTGTATTTCATACCTTGAAAAATGTGCTGGACCTAGTCAGTAGAACTTGTTTATGCGCTATAGCTTATTTTGTCTCACTAATGCATGAACTACGTAGAGATTTCTGGGTCTGTGCAAGACAAACCAGTAAACATCAAAGACAACCACTAGAAGGGCTAAGAAATAACAGTCTAACACTCCCGCTTATACTGGAGAACCACGCAGAAGTTCTCAGAGTGCCCTTGTCCCTGAACATGGCTTTGTCATGAGAAAGCCTTGTGTTGGTGTTTCAGCTAGCTAATCATATACATACATATATGAGCTATAACTTGGATATCTCTGTGCAGTGCTGCATTGTGCCTTGCAGGTACAACCTAAATTGGATTAAACAATTGTTTTGAAAATCTGAGACTCTAAAGTCTTAAACTACATGGTATTAATAGGAATCAAAATGCTAACACTGGAGGGTGAGTTCCAGAAATGGGAGGTTCTCTGAATGCAAAAGAGAATGCTCTGCTAGATATCTTATGTAACACACACACAAAAAAGCTTTAAAGATGAAAAAGGAGATACACTAGTTGAGGTGTGAAGATTTCACAGTCTCCTGGATGGAATGATTTTTTAAGCTAAACACAGTTTTGGAAAATTTTGCAAAGCATTATCACAGTATTAAGAAAGAAGAGATGGAAAGTTATTGATTAAGGGCGCAGCCTTTCAATCATTAAGTCAGAAAATACCGTTCGTCGAGTTAAGGACACATCCACGTTAATAATAACAAAAATTCTTGATGGGATAGAGTTAAAGTGCACTCTTAGTTTGTCTAGTAGTTATATCTTTTAAGTTAACAGTCTTTGGATTCTCATAATAATATTTTATGGAATGTCTGATTAACATAAGAGATTTAAAATATGTAATGTAGATTCAAACAAAAGCCAAAACTGCTATTTTCATCAATAGTTTTAAATTGTAGCACACTTTATTAATCTGAATTCTATGTTGTAAGTATTCATTTTGTGTGATAAATTGAAAGACATCAGTGCCTTGAAAGAATCTGGTGGAACAAAACTAAAGAGAAAAAGCTACAGGAGAGCCTGAATACTTAAGTTACTGATTCTGATATTTAGTTAGCCTATAAAATACTTTCTTGTGATTTATATTATTATTTCTAATTGCACTTCTCTATTCCACTTGGTCTCCTGCATTTCCCGTGTTGCTTTTTACTCCTGTCACAATGCTAAAGTTCTCTGTTACCAGTTCATCTCTTTTCCATACCTCAGGATGGTACATGTGTCCAGAAACAGAGGCCAAAAGCAACAGATTTATCACAGCCTTAATGACAGCTGGCTGCATGCTGAGTGAATTCTTAAATTCCCCAAAACTACTTTTCTGCCAAAACATGTGGAGCTGCAGCATTCAACATTTTATTTGGAGTGTTATCTTCAAGCGAAGAATGACTCCACTGGAAAAAATTATTTGGTATCAGCTGCAGACCTATTTTTAGCTCCTTGTTTGGTGAAACTTCAGAAAACATAATTAGCCACATGTTGAGAAATGTTAGCCAAGTCTTGAATTCAATTTTTGCAAACCACATTTAAGCACTACCTTGTCCACAACTTTACACTGTTGGAATCAAAAGACATGTTTTTGTATGAGAATGTGATTCTTCATACTTCTTTGGGTAAATATTTGTGTTTGTGAAAGTTATAGAACTGGCAGTACTCAAGACTGAAATCTTCCATTTGTTTATATGGGAAAGCCTGAACAGGCAACAGTACTGGAACCATCCTCTGTGTCATGATAAACCTTGCAATGGGGTAACTGCTTTCTAGGAGAAAGAAAAGTAGAACAGGTCAGAAATGCTTTTTCTCCCACAAATATATTTGTAGTCAAAACAGAACTAGACTATTTTAATCAAAGACATACAAAGAAAATGTTAACTTTTTAGTTAGTATTTAATCAAAAGTCAAGAATGTCTACATGAAAACCAGAGTTTTTTTTCCCCAAGGAAATCTACATAAATTGTCCAGTTTCAAATGGATTAAAACAAATTGAACGATTAACTCATATCTGGCTAAGCCTTCACAGAAAACTGTAGTAAGGTGTCTAATGATATTGTTACACCTTCTGAACCAGAATGCCTGTTTTGGCTGCATTTCCTATAATACAATACATTTACAGTTTCCCCTCAGAGAGTTTTTCTGCTACATGATGAGAAGTTAAACTTTTGCAGCCCCGGAAAGACATTTTAGACTATTTGAATCAAATAAATGTCTCCTTTGTCCTTCAATTCATCAATGAAAGAAAAAGTGCTCTGTCTGCTCTAGGATTAAGACCAGGTTTGATTTTTCTAGCAGATGGAGAAGTCTTCTTTCATTCAGCTCTGATTACATGTGGTTCCTGTTCCACTTTCTTACTCTTTCATAAAGCTGCCATAAAGAAGAAGGAAGAGACTTCTTACAACATCATAGGGCATGTTGGATGGAGCAGCAATATACAATGGCTAGAAAAAAGGGAAGATGGAATGTTTGGAGATGTTACACATCCCTGGCTGGCCTAACACCCAGTGAAAGTAGGGCTTCTGCAGCCTCTGTGCTCTCTAGCTCAGCTGTACTGAGAATAAAGTCTAGGTAACTGGAAGTTGAGCATCTTGGCTAAAATCATTTAAAAATCAGTCCCTTAATTCCTCTGTTTCCATTTACTAGTGTTAACTGCAGGCTGTTGTCTGTCATTTCAGTCTCATTTTCATTGACTTGTTTGGCTTGCTTTTGTTCAGTTGACCTTATTGCCACTTGATAGAAATTTATGCAAACATTTGAATTGCTGCTTATCAGTTTCTAGAAAAGTTAAATATGAAAAATAACTAGTAAAACCACGTACTGACAGGATAGAGAATTCCACATATACGTAACCTTCATTTTTATTTGACTTTGGATTAATACCATACTGTAACGAGTTATGACAGTGGTATTGCCCTTCAGAATTCACAATCTTAAGAAGGGGAGATATGAAGAGACTTTGGTGGCTTTGAGAGACATCTGAAGTAAGGGTAGTTCGTTAAACTGGATCACAAAATAACTACAAATTGTTGCATATCTCATGGCTTAATATAGAGTGAATAATAGCACCCTATTTGATGCAATACAGTAGGATACAAGGATTTAAACATCCATAATAACAAAAAAAGGAATTTAAGAAAGAAAAAGGATAGATATGATCACATTTCATCAAGTACTAACTTCAGCTAAGTTGCTCTACAAAGCTTTCGAAGCACAAAAGACATGAGTGATAAATACTTATTTAACTGAGCTTTTTCCTTAAAAATGATTGAGGTTTTTTTCTATAGTTACAGAAATTGGAAACTTATTTAACTAAAATTTTTTGGTTGAGTGTTAGTAGATCTAAGACAGAGGGTTTATATTTTTGGTTGGGTAGGGATTAGTTCTTTCAGATAATCTATTTCTCAGTAGATAAAAGCTTTTCTTGATTTTACAGATAATTTTAAGAACAGATGAAGCCACTAGTTTAGATGGAAATAAATAAAAATACTGAAACTTACTGTGCAGCAAAACAGGAATTTGCAATATCTCTTTTATAGCTAAGAAATGTTTTTTTTTTTTCCAAAAGCATGCAGTAATTTGCGTGATAGTGTGCTGTTATAGTTTAGTGTATGGCTGTTATGCTATAGTATGTTGCATAGAATCACAGAATGACAGAATGGTTGAGATCGGAAGGGATCCCTCAAGATCAGCTAGTCCAACCTTCTTGCTTAAGCAGGGCCCACCTAGATTACCTCTTCTAAAATGCTACTAAATGCTTAAAAACTATTCTCTCAACTCTCCATGAAGTTTAAATTTCATATTATTTTGATACTCACAAAGCATTCTGATTCTCATTACCTGTGAATATGAAAATTTTCTTCCTTTATTTAAATACTTGACATTTTTTATTGACTTAATTTGTTCTGATTAACTTACTCCACAAGTCTTCATTGGTAAGCAGATATTTTGAGTTCAGAATAGGTGCTTACAGAGCATAAGTAATTATCAGTCTGGAGAAAAGTGAATCGGCACTGAATTTCATATTTTTTTCCCCTGGTATACAGAGGTATAGCTTGCTAAAGAATATTTGCATGCTTCTGCTTAGAAATAGCATTGATTTGAAAATTTGGAGAGATAGATAATGCCTCCCTCAAAAAACATATACTGCTGAAGTTGCACATTTAAGGTTATGTTTTCCTGTATTTGGTACTATTAATATCCATGAATAATGGCTTCCCATGTTGTAATCTAATTATGATTTGAAAAAATTAGTGTACTGAACTAGTGTCATAGGATTCAGGAAGAATTAAATAGAAGAAGGGTAAAGGTGAATTATAAGGGGCATGGGAGCCTAACTAGGAATAACAAGATAATGGAATTAAATTAAAAAAAAAAAATCACTGAATGCCCGTGTCATCTTCACAGCGAGTTCTGTTAAGTAGGGAAATTTGAAGTAGCTTTAATACATGGGATATTTAAAATCAAGCAGCTCAAACATGAAAAAATCTTCTGTATGGAACCTCTTTTTACCTGATAAAGAGGTGGCCTGGTGACCGAGTAACTCCTTTCCACTGCTAGTGTCTATAAGTCTGTTTGAATGAACACTTGCAATTCAGCACATCTCTCTCACTTGGATTTCTTTTGTATCTAGTAACAGGAGATTATCCTGTGCTTTACAATAAATAGCTTCGTTTTCAATCTTTCTTATTGGGCAGAGTTATATTTGAGGAAATTTAAAGCCAAATTATTCCTCTCTGTTTATTTGTGAGAGTGAGAAGGATGGGGATCAGGAAACCACCTGTCCTGTGGATGGGAAAAGAAAAAAACTTCTTCAGTTGGTCAACTGCATGGGGGATTTCAAATGGTGGGAAGTGATTTTTTGACATTTTAAAACTCTAACTATTTGCATTCTTGTGTCTTTTACAGACCATTTGAAAGGAGAGATAACCCAGCGGCACATTCAAAAGGCAGCTTTAGGTAAGAACATTTCAGATACAATAGGAACAATGGGATATCACCCAGGGCTTTACTTTGTTCACTGGGTAGGTTATTTCTCTGCAAAGGTTTATGATACAATATTTCTACATTAGTCAACACCATAAGCTCTTGAACTCTGTGAACTTTGCCAGAAATTTGGTTCAAAAAACATCTGATTTTATATGTTGAGAGAAATTATGCAAAAGCTGTATAGTTTCTTCTAAAAATGTAAAAGCTTTTCTTTCATGGTGACCAAAACAGGAAAAGAAAGATCTAAGCTCTCCAAGTTTTAGACTGTCGTGCTTTTGGTGATTCTAATTTGAATTTCCATTAACTGTACATTGATTTGTCCTGAGATGGGCTAACTGGCTTCCAGTTAGCCTATGCTGCCACAGTCAACATCCTTCCAAGTATTCCTCATTCCAAGAAGGGCTGAGGGAGTATACAGGTCATTTCTTTTAGATCTGGCTATAGAAGATGTAAAAAAGCTATTTTTAAACTTGTGTTTCTCCTGAAAGTCATGAAAATAATTTACTGCTGAGTAAGTTTCCCCCTTTTTTTTTTAAGCCATGTGCATCTCAAGCTGTATTGATGATGTTAGTGCTTTATAGCCTTGTTCTTCTTTATTTGAAAATCAGCACTGAAAATTAATACTATCCATGTCAGTAAATCCTGAGTCAAGCTCCTTTTGTTTTGATCAATATCATCTAAAGGGAAATCTACAGGTGGTACCTTCAGTGTCGTATTCGTGGAAAGAGGAAAGGAAAGAGGAGTGCCTCTTTCCTTAAGGCGCTCCAGGTTAAAATATATGTTGATTGTAGGTCACATTATGAAGTTGCACTGATAACAATGTGGCTTATGAAAATTTCTTATTCAGCGTTTAAAAAAAAATAAAGAAATGGTGTACTCTTTGTGTTTCAGTCTTCGTGATAACAGCTAGGCCCGCTGTTATCAGTATACTGATTTTTATTATACATAGAAAATTGTTTTTTTTTCAATAATTATCAAAGCTGCTTTTCATAAAATAGGTACACATCTTTTTTTTTTTTCCCATGTCCTGAGGTAATGACATAGTAGTGGTTTTACCAGCTATACATTCACAGTGTAAATATTCAATTAGTATTCTACACCATAGCAGGCAACTCATCTGTTTTGACTTGTACATTGAGTATTGCTATCTGCTTATCATCACCAACTCTGGACCACACAAAATATTTTCCAGTCTTTTCCCCCCTTCATTATCCATTCTTCAAACAGTCTCAGTATTTTGACTTAATGTTTATTTTGTGAGTTGGGGAATAGTATTATATGCCTGCCTGCCTATTTAGATGAAAGTTCTTCCAAGGAATAACAGGTGTCAAGTCTCCCAGGATCTTTCTTGATGACCAGAATGTCATCAAGATAATCTTAAATGAAAACTACATGGTAAAAAGGATAATTAAGAGTCTGCTGAAATCCTAACATGAAATAAAACACACCATTGTTTCAATTAGAAACCAAGTTAACATCTTCCAGCTGCCATTTTATTTCTTAACTTAAAACATTTTTATGGTTGAAACTCTTTAGGAAGCTATTTTAGTTGGATTTTGAACAGTGATGATCTATTTCCCTCATGGCTATGCTTAAGATGTGGATTTCTCATTGAAGGAAAACTCCACTGCTTATCCCATTGTTCTTTCCTATCTCTTTTAAAGCACATATGCTGGGAGTTAAAAAGAGGACACAAATAGACAGGAGGTTTCACTGAGGGCAGGGGGATGTTCCATGACTTTCAGTATAGACTAGAAGCACTGAATATTTAATGTAAAATTCCCTGGGCTCATCTCAGTGTCACTTACATCTCTTTTGATAAAAAAAAAACACCTTTATTATGTGCATAACTTCATTTTTTTCAGTAAAATCAGATTAAGATAAGCTGTGAAGTGACATGAAATGGCAACACTGAACCCAAAGTTGCCTTTTTTTTCTTTCTCTCTTCTCATGGTCTTTCTGCCTTTCTTTATTTTCCTTTCCACCTTCTTTGTGGATATTCTTTTTAAATTTTCCCAATACCTCCTGCCTTCGTGTTTTTCCATTCTTGAATTTCTCATCTTTTCTACTTTTTTCTCAAGTTTTTCTTTCCCCAACATCATTTATTTCTGCATTTCCCACCTTGAACTGTCTGTGTGATTCTTTCCTCAGTCTATTCACTTGTTTTTGCAGAGCATTGAAATACGGACAGAGCAAAAACCTTAGGTCACCAGGATAATTCTGGAACGAAAGGGTTGGCAGGATGGAAAGAAAAGCTTTCCTTTGGGCTTTAGTATTGTAGAAGGAAGATGTGTATTTTGTATGATTCCAAGGGAGCATTATTCAGGATGCTTTAAGATGCATTAAGTTTAAGATGCTTTAAGTTAGGATTTCAGTAGAATATCAGAACTGTTTCTTCTTTATTATCTTATTTTGGGTTTGCACTGAGTGAACATCATTGCAAGCAGACAATCAAACTAGCATGACATTGAGGGAAGACTGAATCCAAAGGTGGAGCCTCATGCTGACCTAAGAAAATCCTGTGACAATACTTGAGAAAACACTCCTGCGGGGATGCACTCATGCTGGCAAATGCATGTTTTGTAAAATAACTTCCCACAACAGCAGTAACCATACTGAGAATGGAACTGTTTTGCCTATTTGATTACTTCTCAAGTAGAGGCCTTTATTAGGTCATCTCTGGAAGTTAGGAAGGACCCTTGAACATAACCCTGACTAATGTGCCCATATCAACAGGAATGTTCAGCAAATCTGCCAGGAGTTCTACAGGCTGTTCTGTCTGCTTCAAACAGGCCATGACAAAGCTTCATACACAGAAAGTTCTTTATGTGCATTTTGAACTGTGTTTTCTGAATTAAGGTCAATGGTAGTCTGAATTCGGTGAATCAGCATTTTCAACTCCAGACATAATTGCAGTTATTTTCTCAGCTAAGTCGAAATGCAGTTTTGAAGCTTTCCATCTGAGATATTTTTCCTATTTGTTCACTGCCTTCCTTCTGGTTTTACATATGTTTTGAAACTTGGCCTACCAACAGCCTACTTCTTTTAGGATTCTCCTGAAAACATCTGGAAATGACAGCACCTTTCAGTGAATGCAAAGAAAAAGAGAACCTGCTTCTAGAAAGGTTTCTTAGGGTCAAATTCATCTAAAATCACTTCTGTTTTCCTTGCAGTTCCACTCTTCTCAGTAGAGCTATTTATAAAATAGCTGTTTTCCAATTTCAGCATCAAGGTCTTGTTTTATCAATATTTTTAATTAAAAACTCTGTTTTCCTAGAACTTAGAATTCAGTTTTTAAAAATATTTTATATTTGTGCTGTTATTCAAAGCACAAATTTATGTTTATGTTGTTCCCAAACTTTTTTTTCTTTTCCTTGAGTAAAATTCCTTTGAAAAAGCCTCTCCCTCATGAAATAGAAAATGACTAGGTGAGTCATAAACACCAGCTACATTTGGATCCTAGAAAAGGCTTCTCAGCATTTAGCTTAAAGAATGCCTGAGACCAAAGATTTTGACTTCTGATGATTTTGCATTTGTATTTGTATCACACTTTAGTTTTAAGCATGGAGAGAACTTTCTCCACATAGTTCTTCCCTTTATAGCCTCATTTGTGTCATCTTTTCCTATATTGCATAATTGCATATCTGTTTTAAAGAAATTTCTGTCAGTTATGACCTTATTCCTGTCTATGTTCCCATTCCTTTTTTACATTCCTATGCACTTCGTTTGCTTCACTCTGCTTCTTCATCTTTCTTTGGTGGGAAGAACAGTACTATCAGACCCTCAATAAAGCCAGGATATACAGTGCTACGTAATTGACTGGGGTACTACCATAGAAATAATCCTGACAGTGTAGGGGAACAGTTTCAGAGAAAATATTGCTCCAATGCAATTGTTTGTGGTGCTCTGAGAAGCTGAGAAGCTACCATGTTGGATGGTGGGAGGGATGTGTTTTCTGACACAACTGTGCCAGTGTATACAGCTAGACTTGGGAACTACTGCTCCCACTTCTCCAAGGTAAATATAGCCCATGCCACTAGGAGGGCTGGACCACCTTGATTTGTGCTTGAAGATTGCTTAAGAAATACATGAAAGTTTTCAGTGCAACCCTACCAGCATTTGATAGATATATACACTATTGACTAGGCTAATAGTTAATAACTATGTCTTCTAGTTCATCTCCTGTGATCTGTGTGAATGGAAAGCACACAGCATTTCCAAACTGTTGGTTTGCATTATACTTAATCTCCTATTTAAATAAATCCATATTTAAATAAAATGAGCTCAGTTTCTTTCATTGCTTTGCTTCTTGTAACTGAGAAACCATTTAACTTTGTTCATGGATTCTTGATCTATATTAATGCCTTCAAATGAGGAAACACAAATGTTTTCAATCACAAAATGACAGAAGCTGAGAAAAGTGGCAGTCTGTGTTTTCCCACAAAAACCCAAAGCAGTCCACAGAGAATAATAGCTTTAATCAAAAATAAATTAGAAAAAAAGTGATTTAAGGCTATCATTCCTGGCACTAAGAATTTATTAGATGTAGGCTAAATAAAGACCTTTAGAGAAATAATCAGTTCTGCCTGAAGTGCAGAATTTTGTTTTGTTTTTGCTTTTGCTCTTCTTTTTCTTTGTGGCAAGAGAAAAATATCTTCTCAGGGCTAATAGGTATCCAAAGGCACTTTCTCTGTAACAGTGTGGGTTGGTTCATGCATTTACATATCCCTGAGTTTTCTGTTTGTAAAATACACTGCTTTCTGCAACACTGAGGAGTGAACGCAGTTAATATGGGCTGCTTCAGGAATAAGATAAAAATTTCTCTTAGAAATGAACATTTTTAATATGCACAATGATTCAGTATGATCATTTTTTCTGGTTATTTCTGCTCGGAATCGCAAGCGATACCTCTGTAAGCAGCATACAGGGCACTGATTTTATTCCTCGAGTGTCCTCTAGTGGTATCAAGGCAATCTTCATTGACGGGTTTCCTTTTGCCGATGTATCCTTTAGTTAAGAAACAACCAGAAATACTTTGCATTGTGGTTTATTTTGAAAATTCTGAGAAGTTCTGAGATGAGTAAGACTGTATCTAATAGAAAGCATGATTTTTCATTAAGACAGAGATATCAATAGTAAAACTGGCTGAAGATTTAAAAACGGTTGCCACTGCTTTTTAAAAAAAGGAGTTAGGTAATGATTAAGATCACCTTAAGAGTCTTTTGTGCCATTATTGTAAGATAATAAATGCTATTAGAAATAGTTACCAAATCTTTTTTTTAAACAAATAATGGAAATATTGTTGGACAGTGAATTTTGAGCAAATATATAAGTATCTGCATAGGATAAGTAGATTAGAGAATCTTTATAGCTTCCTGTTACTGCAGTGTATTAGAGTCATTGCATTCCAGATTTGCCCTGGAAGAAGAGAGCATAGACTTTGGCCTCTGGTAACTGCAGCTACACACAGTAACACACTTATTCTCTCACTTCCACATGCTTTTGTTTACTTATAATCTGAGCAGTCTACAACTAAAACTGAGAGCTTTTTTTATTTTTGTCTGTATTAAGTTCTTCTGTAAAGATTCCCACAGTCAGGAAAAAGAAATAAACATTTGAAGCAGTAACTACATGACAGCAATAATTCCCTTGCTGCAGTATCTGTGGTTTGTTGGTAGGTCTCTTTTTTCAGTACGATGTAGGAATGAAGTTGAAAACTTTGGGAGTATGTTATAACAAGAAGACACTCCTTAAGCCTGGTCCACGAGGCCTCAAGTCCATACAAACCTGTCTTTTCATAAGTTTCTCTTCAGTCTTTCTAGGATGTTTCATAGGTTTTTTTTGTTGTCATGTATTTCAGTCCCTCTTTTCAGACTTTTTTAGTAGATATAGTGCTAAATTGTAGAGGCAGCTTTCAATTTCATTGTGTCCTCAAGGAGAGTTTTGCATCCGTTTACAAGATCTTTGGGAAAAACTTGGTCCTGAACTATCCGAGAACATTAAGAGATTACTCTGTGTTCCCATTAAGCTTCCCATATGATCCTCTCTTCTTCAGATTATCTGATAACAAAAAAAAACTAAGTTGTATTTCTATTAGCAGTTATGAATGGTATCACAGTCACCCAGTTCTGTTTCACTGAAATAATAAAGAGAAAGTTCTATGTGAATTACTTTATGAGTTAGAGATACCTTCAGCTCATTAGCAAGTAGCAAGATAGAGTTTTTCAAGACATATCTGGCCAAGCCCTAGGAAACCTGATCTGATTCAATGTTCACCCTTTTTGGAACGGGAGGTTTGACAAGGCAGACTCCCAAGGTTCCTTCCTTCCAGAGTGATACTCAAAGACAGAACTTGAGGTGAGGTGAGGAAGAAACCTATCTTCTGTGAACAGTCTGACTCTAGGCCTAAGCTGGCACTGTAAAATACCTGAGAGTGAGTCTAAGATGCTGCTATCTTCCTCTTTTGTACGTTTAAGATTGTGTCCAGTGGGCAGGTAGACTCTATCCGTCAAAGTTGCTTTCATGAGAACTCTTCACGTGCCAGACAAAAATTCTGTAGTCTGGCTAACTATAAGCAACCAATGGAACTCTTCTCAAATTTGTTTTCCTGGATTTTCTCAAGGTAAGTGTTCGAGATAAATTAATATTTTACATGTGATCAGATAAGACAAGGAATGAATGACTATCAGCAGGACTTATGTGATACTTTGTGTTTCAGAACAAGCTATGAAAACAATTTAGAACTTTTCAATTTTACATTTTCTCTAATAGCCAGAAAAAAAAATATCACTACTGCTTCACTCAAGAATCTTGAATGTCTAAGATCAAAGAAAAATAATGAATTGAAACAAGAAATAACTGATAATACCACACAAATGTTCTGAGGTTGGTATACTTCTCCAGAAAACCATCTTGTGGATAAGTTTTAATTTTCTTTCTGGATATGTGAGGATTATTCCTTCTCAATATGCAGTCCAGTATCACTCAGCTGGCAACTATAAGAATATTTTTGTTGAACTCAATGCCTTTTCCCTCAGAGGACATGAGAAACAGTTGACATTGCTCCTTATTAATGTGTGTTTAGACATCTGTATCATTTTCAAATAAGTGATTGGACCAATGTTTCATGTAGACTGCATGTAGAAGATATTTTATACCAGTTGTGTTCATTTCACTCCTAACTGTGATCTGCAAGCACCAGATTTACTGAGGATACTGAGGATACATCATGTACAGGCAGTCTGAGGCTTCTCAGATTTGAGAATTGAGTATAAGCTTATCTGATATGTCTAAATATTGTGTATAAGCTTATCTGAGGATTCCCAGAAAAAAAAAATGTGGCAGTCCTAAACTTTGTTATCTCTGCTATGCACTATGTGACACTCAGCATGAATGCACCTTTAGCACCTTCAGATATGTCTCATTCTCACTAAAGCTGTTCCATTTCATGCTTGGCCATTCTTGGCTCTTACCTTGACACTAGATTACAGAAGTTCTGGTGCTGTTTTATTACACATGCCATCTGCACACTGGTGGCAGGGTAGCCCACATGTCTCCATTTTATGATAGGCTTCCAGCTTCAGAAGTATTTTCCATTCTTTTGTTCTTTGAAGAAAAGAGAGGTGGAAAAAGACAGTTCAAATTACAGGTATGGCTTTGTCTAATGATATGAGCAAGATAAATCATGCAACAAAAACTTCTGTAATCTAATGATAAAATGCATTTAAAGTGCATCTGGTAAATGCAGGCAAAAGTCTGGATCAGTGTGGGTTTTCTGACTAGCTACGTTGCTATTCCACTAGATCAACTGGTATGTATGGAACACATGAAACTTGAAGCTTCATATTTTTCTGTAAATTGTACTTGTATATTTGGAAACCATCCGTGAAGTTTTAACCACAGTGGTTTCAGAAAGTTCCATGGCTGGAGTACAGATGAAACGAAGGCAATGCCTTTTGTTTCATGTGCCATGTATTTTCAGGAGCAAATATATAGATGGCTAATTTCAAAGAAGAAACTTAAGGGAGTTGAAGTGTAAGTCTGTATTTAACCAAAATGGCTCGAAGAGACTGAAAATATAGCTCCACTTCCCAGGTGTGCATTGGAAGTCAGTTACCTCAAGCCAAAATTAAACCAGTAAAAGAATAAGCAGTACAATGATGCAAAGAAAAGCAGCCTGCCAAATGGACTTTTTTTTCCACTAAAATCAATGATTAAAAAGAATCAATAAAACATACATGTCTTTAATCCTTCCCCCAACCCCAACTATGTAAGGCGCTGAAAATGAGGCAGGTTATTTCAGCATATGCTCCTGATCACCTAGCTGAAATTTAGAAAGTCTTTTACAAGATGGTGGTAAACTTGCTCTAAAATCCGCAATGCAAATTCTTCCAGTCTTCACCTGGGCCTGTGCTTCATTGTCCATACCATCTTTGCTTATGTACACACACAATGCCCAGCGACAAACTCAAGTAGGCATGGCCTTCCCAAGGAATAATTGAGAAGAACATGGGCATTCCCTGTAAACTGTCCTCAAATAGCGAAGGAAGAATAGCTCTTTTCTGAAAGCTCAAATGACAGCATATGTTCTGTTTTGAAAGCACTGAAGAAAGAAAGCTTGCCAAAAGTTGTGGAGCTGATTGATAAAGCAGTAAAAATATTAACTGCATGCTGAAGTCAGTTGGAAATGTAAGTTCTTCAAATGACCTAGGCTGATAAACACAAGATTAATGAAAAAATGAAAAACTTTGACTGCAAATGCACAGCTGAAGGGCAGGATATAATGTTAGTTGAGGCACGAGGACAATAAATTCCTAGGAATTTGACTTTAGGATATATCAAGTTCTAGAAATATATGTATACTCCAGAGTACCAAGTTCATGATCGCAGAGAAATTCTTGCAAAATTGTGTGACTGTAGACAAGAATCTGTCAGAGCATTTCAAGTTGCTGCCTTCTTGCAGTGAAGGTGATAACAGCTGATATCTCGTGCTGGAAATAGTGCTTTTCATCCATATTTTCCATAATGCTTGAAAAGGTAAGCCAGGTAGCAGGTGATATAACTCTGATATTGTGTCATTTGATCTCAAAGGTCTTTTCCAACCATAATGATTCTATGATTTAGTGGTGTGGGATGTATTCAGTGCTTGATTTTCTCCAAAATTGGTCCTTTCATTAAAATGAAAGCATTTTAACTTGAAATACATGTTGCAATTTTGTCAGTGAAAGAAAGGAACCCTTAGTGATGGATATGAACTGACTGCTCATGCAGGGTCCTCCTTCCTCCACGAGCAGGCAGCCTGTAGCAATAGTTTCACATGCCCCATTTGGCCGAATGGATTGTTATAGACGAAAAGGAAAGAAAACAGTTAAATGTAGCATCTAAATGTTGCTAGCTATTTTGCTGTCCAGCGTAGTGCTGTCAAAACACACTCTTTTTTTCCACACTGTTAATAAAAGACTCTAAAAATAATAACGGACTCTAAAATCTAAGGTTCCCAAGTATTGTCTCTCTGTTGTACGCAGTCATGCTAATACAGAGAAATTTATACTCCACGTAAGTGCACTACAGACTTATTCTAAAGTAGTTCTGTTGTATAGAAGTGGGTAGAGATTGCCAACAGAAGCCCCTGGCATACACATAGATACTGTTTCCTGAACACGTACATCATACTTCCTCTGTGCCCCAAGGCTGGATCTGCATTAGACAGGATCAAATTGCACCAACTAAAAGAGCGTGTGATAGGCACATCAGCTGAATGGCTGCTCAGCTTAACTGCTGTATTAAAAGGCTATAGCTGAACTCGACACTCAAGACAATTGATAAATGAAATTCAGGCCTAAGTGAGCCAACAGAGTAGATACTATTGTTTTCTCCCATGCAGTTGCAGAAATCCTATCTGATATTATAATATTTTAGCAGTAGCATCTCTACACTTTTTAATGTATTGCACATTTATCACATGTATGGACCAAAGCCAGTCTTGTGAATTTGCAGTTGACTGAGTTACGTGTTCTTCTGTACAAACACGGTAATATTCAGATAAAATAGCTTGATGTTTTAATATATGTTTGCTGGTTGTTTATGGACAACAAAAAATTTAGTATTTCTTCTGAGGTATCTATCTTAGCTTTGTGAGTAAATATTATGCCCTGTACATTGTGATGCCTATTCGCTCAGTTGTCCCTCATTTTAACTCACCGAGCCTGCCTGCTGAAGAAACTTGGCTTTAGACAGGGGACATACATAGAGCTCTGCCCGGCCTCCTGCCTGAGCTGTAGCTGAATCTGCCTGAGCTGATGGGAGGAAACGGTTGGAAGAGTAAATAGCAGGAGCACAGGGGCATGCAGAGGCCGCAGCAGGGATGCAAGAAAGGTAACAAGAAGAAAAGAAGTAGGAGCAGAAAGTGGAAAAGGCAGCCCATGAAAATGTTCGAAAATGCAGTGGCAAACCATAGTTCTCCTTTGCTTTGAACATCAGGGAAGAGCCTTGCATTTATCTGTATATGTGAAGGTAGGAAGATTCAAAGACATCTACAGTTTTTAGTATATTGTTCAGCTGGGAATCCTATTGTTGCAATAAGTAGGCCTGATAAATAGATGAAATGGAGACTACAGCAGTGTAGGAAAACATCAGAGAATATATAAAGTGGCACCCAAGTGTCTCTTGGGACTTTACTTAGCTCTGGGACTTCACCAGACATTGTAATCTGGTATCTTCTGCTTTTATGACTGGATCATGCTGAGGTGTACATATATATATATATATGTACATATATAAGTTTTCATAATTTGCTACATTAGATTTGTTTTGCTGCCATAGCCGCATCAACACTGTATGCATCTCTTTCTGCTGTTTACGTATACAAATCCCTCGGCTGCTCATCTTGCCCATGATCATGGTCTTTTCTTTGCTTTCATGACCAGTGGATTCCTAGAGAGACGTTTCCTAGAGAGAACTTGCATTCGAAGTTGAGGCTGATGAAGTGCATCATAGATGTATTTGTCTTATACAAAGGCTTTATTATTTCTTCTGAAGGTAATTTGCAACCACGTCATCCTTTCCACAGGGTGTAATCATCATCATTTTTTTCCTGTTGTTCTTATATATAAATTCTGCCTAACTTTGGCTGCCCTTTGAAAGCTAGAGTAAAAATGTTTTTTTCCAAGTGCTAAATGTCCAAAGAAATCAGTGAAGGAAAGTTGCAATATTATGGCCCTGCCTGACTTGGTAATGACTAGCAGAATTTCCTGACGTTTGTGTGGAGGGAAGCATTTACTTCAGGAACAGCATTAACATTTTAAGATCATAGTGTACTGCATTCTACATTATTTTCCTCCAGCTAGAGCTACCACCTCCTGAGCTCAGACCCTGTAACAGATGGTGTGAACAGGCCAAATACACTCCAGTGTGCTCGGGGAAGTCCCCTTGAACTGCTGCTGGAGATGCCAAGCCCGGTAAGCTTGGCTGCCTTTGCACAGCAACCTATCAAGAACGCTTGCATGGTCTGTGAACATGACTCACTTGGGAGGCAGTAACTGCTTAAATCATTTCAGTTTGTTCCACAAGTGCATGTTTCTCTCAAACCTGGATGCTGCGTATTCATAAAGGATAGAGCAAACGCAGAGCCTCAGGAACTCTGCAGTGATTCTCTCTCCTGGAGCTCCCTGTGTAGCTCTGCATGTTCTGTCATACGCCCTCTTTCCGAGGGCAAAATCTGACACAGAAAATCCTGATTCTCCTGAAATCAATGGCAGTTTTACTGCTTTTCTTAATGGTTCTTATATGACCATAAGGCCTTCTTATTATCTATTGCACTCAGCTATAATGCATATAATGCCACTGTTCTAGCATCCACTCTGTCACAAGGTTTGCACCTCTTTTTTTTTTTTTTTTTTTTTGAGGGCACTCTCTCCACCACACTCTTGTCTTCACTCCATCCTTTTATAACATGCATGCCCAACAAAAGCTGTAGATGCCTGGAATGGGAATTGTGCATAGGTTTTGTCACCTTGGCTTTTAGTCTGTGTTAGCATGCTTGACCTAAGTACTCCAAATGAAATAAAATGCTTTCCAGTTTCATTTTTATTAAGCTGCAGAGCGCTACAACAAAAGATTAATGGTTTTAGCTGGCGTGCTGACAGGCAGAGAGGGGTCATTACTGCCCTCTTGTTCCAGACAGAATTCCATTCCTTGAAGCTAGGGTACACTCCTTAGGCCTAATGACAAGTTGATGTATAATTTATTTTCTTGGCAAAATAGCAGTCAAGATGGAAACTTGCTTGCATTGTACAGCAAATCTTTTGTGTCGTTCATTTTTATGTAGTCTAAAAGTTTAAACATGTTTTCTTGGAAATCTTAAACTACTCATTCATTCTAGAAATAGAAGCTGTTGTAATACTAGTAGGTAACTTTACATTTCCTTTCACTGCTGAATTTAACCCACTTTATATAACCTGCAATGGAAAGACTGTTTTGCATTTCTCAGTATAAGAACTAGCCATGTTGTAGTATTGTAAAATCGTATGTTGTTTTCTTCGGCTGAATTAGGGAGAAGTGTCCTGAAGTTCTCCTTCATCTCAAAAATATTCTCAAAGACAGTTTCAGGGTATTTCCCTTAGTTATAATAATTGTTTGACTTTATTGCTTATCAAAGATAATTTCTTCTTCAGGATATGCCTTTTGCTCTCCTTTCTGTTTTTCTGTTTCCTGCCACCAGGATACAACTGCTGTTGTGTCTTCTTACAACAAACAAATTTGCTATTCTAGTCTTAATTACCTTGTAGCCCAAGTTGACAGGTTTAATGCATTTGGTTTTATGCCAAGTTTAAACATTTAAAATGGACTGGCAAAATCATTTTCATTCGTATTTAAAGTAATTTTTCCAGTCTTTACTGTAAAATTCAAACCAACTCAATTCAAGTCACTAAAGTTATTTTGATCTCTCTTTGACTAAATAAAGCCTAAAAAGAATTTGAATCCACATTTCCAGAGGGGGAAAAATAGTATAGGTCCCCTTTCACTACTTACCTCTTCAAAAATAGCTTTTATTGTAATTAGAAGTTACTTCTTTTGCTCATGATCACTTCTTATTTCTCATCTAGCTGTTGTCAGTCCTTCTGAAGAACTAAATAAGTTTGATCCAGTAGAAGAGAAACTTCGAACACAAATTGAAGAAGAGAAAAAAAGGTATTACTTCTGACTCAAACCACCTTTCAAAAGATGAATTACACTAGTAGTATATTCCCGTTAGAATTTTGCACACACAGCTATCCTGAGGGTTTTCTTTGACATTTTAAAAGATGTCAGCTTTATTGTTCAGTGATGTATTTTTAATATTTGTATATGCTGTCAGTTTATTTGTACCACAGTACCTGAGAGGAAAATTCCACGTTTGAGCTAATGGTCAAAAGTAAATAAAATGCAGGTTAATGTCTCCCTTGAGGATTTGTGTTAGAAACTTGTGTTTAGTTCTAACTGTATTGTGAGCCAAGTCAGTTGTTCCAGATGTTGTATCCTGCTGTCCCCGACCTAAAGAAAACCTCTAGACTCTACAGGGTGGACTAAATATAAATAATATGCAGAGTATGCACTGCTTAACCCATCGTTCTGTTAGCTCTAATTCAACAGTGGACAGGATGATAAAAGAAAATATGTGCAATGATATCAAGTAATTTGATAGCATTTATTTTAGCTCTAATCTGTGAGGAAACTTCTGGCTACTTTATGCTGTCGGTAAATCCACAACCCTACCTTAGACAAGAGGCCTAGTTTTGACTGAAAGGTAGTTAAAAACACAGCTTCTAATTGAATCCAGGCTCTGCATGCCAGCTTTCTATTAACAGTATCAAGCTGAGAAATCAAAAGAAATAATTGATATATTTGACTGATATTGTCAAATTGATATATTGGACTATTTTAGTTGTTAGTATCAATCTCACTTGAACTTCACTGTTTCTTCAGTGAAATAAAAGTTTTTTCAGGATAAATTTATATTACATACAGCTTCATGAAAGTTCTAATAAAATATGGGGTGCCTCTTCCTCCCTCCACTATTCCCCCACAAACTCCGTTTATTACATATTATGTTGTAGTTCTAGTGAGAAAGGACTTTGTTCAGAGATATATTGGAAAACCTGTGATATACTTTCTTCTTCTCCTATTAGTTACAAAACAATGTTCAATCGCTTGAAAGGCTTGAAGGTAGAGATTGAGCACCTGCAGCTTCTCATGGAAAAGGCCAAGGTAAAGCTACAAAAGGACTTTGAAGTCTGGTGGTCTGAAGAGGCAACAAAACTACAGGTATAAAATTGCTTTGTTTTTCTTTCTTTTTTGTGCAAATGTAACATCTTCAAGTGTTGCTAAAAGTAGGAGTTAACTGGTTAGACAGAAGGGAGGCTAAAGGATGGGACCTGTGGCCAGATTCATCTCTATTAATCCAAGTGTAAATCTGACACAGCTAATGCAAATTATACTCATATGAAAGTTAATAGAATTGAAACAAAACTCTTGTTTTCTACTCTATTTTCAGTTTTGACTTCCTCCCAGACAACCTGAGCAAAAATTAAGAATTGTCCCCAAAATGCCACAGAGTCTGAAAGAACATAAAATGAATGGGGGAGACCTGGGGAAGAGCATCGTTCTTGCTGCTAGCAAAACTCAAATTTTGTCAGGCTTAGGCTATGTTTGAGTGTATTACAAGTTGGCAGTCATGCTGTAGTATGGGCAAAACCCAGCAAGAATAGCTGAGTTTTAGCTTTCTGTGGCTGCAATGGCTTTTGTAACCTTTTTTAACCTTTCCTAAGCTCCCAGGGGGCCACTGACTCTGAGGACAGTGTGCATCCCCCAACTCTCTAGCTGAATCCCACGGCAAGTATCATTGCCTATTTAGGAACCCAGCAGAAACAGAGTCCTCTAGTTTAACGACTTGTATAAAAACAAGCTAAAGAAATATTTTAAACAATGTATATGAAGCTCATAACAGATTGAGACAGGCTGAAAGATGTGCAGTTTTGTAAACAAAGGAGACAATGCCAGAGATTCTGGAGGGAGAACTGAAACAAGTCAGCTTTCTCATGAGAACCCCTTCTCATGAGGGGTTTTTATGATGTTCAAGCAGTGACATGGCATTTCACAGCACAGTGGTGCAATGAAAGGCACATCAGCCCAAGTAAAAAAGTGCCAAGTGCAGACCATCCATTGCGTATATTGTTAACTGGAAGAGAAGATTTACTTCTCCAGGAAAAATTATTGCAAATAAAAAAAGAAGTGTGCAGTTATGTGCACTTATTTAATGAGAATAAATTTTAGCTGTAATTTTAATAAAATGGTATAAAATAGATACTGACCTTAATATAAAGAACTTATCCATCAAGTGCCATCTAACTAGCTTAAAATCAAGTTACCATTGCAAAATACTTTTCAGATTAAAATCCTTAACCGTATAGATGGCAAAGAGGATATCTTTTAGTGACCTTGCTGTCTACAAATCTAGAATTTTCAAAGCACTGAAAGTAATATTCTTGGATCCACTGGAGCATATTTTTTTCTATCCCTTGACAAGAAAGATCCAAGATTCAGCTTCCTAGCAGAATAGGAAGGATAGGAATATGAGCTCCCTAAGAAAATCAAATCAGCCAACATGTGCTGTTACATATTAAAACCATGAAACCTGAGCTTAGAAATACTTAAACCAATTCTAAACACTCTTCTCTTTGCTCAGTAGTGTGTGTCCAGTGAAGAAAATACCCTACGATTTTTCAAGCAAGTCTGTGACTACCTTGTTATTACTGAGATTTGTAGGCCAGTATTAAATGCTCTATAGAAGTCCTATGCTACATAATTTGTTTTTCAATCTATACCCAGCAGGAAAAGCCAGAGTTGGTTAATGCATCCAAAACTGTAGCAGTTAATCCCCGATTTATCAAATCTTCAGAACATTTATCTACTAACAGGTAAAATACTCATTTTTTCTCTTCCTTCCTTAATTGTAAGGTAAGCAATTTTGTTAAATCTGCAGTACACCAGACTGCTTTTGCCAGCATCGCTCAAATACTGCATTTCCAGTTACAAGAAAAATGACGGTGTAGAAAATGAATTTTTATCATTCACTTATTTTGCAATTGTATTGAAGGTAGCTTATTGTAACTGAGTCTTTTTGACATGTTTGTATTGGGACCTTAGGAGACCCATTCCTAGGAACTCTGTGACAGCTAATGAATAAAAGCATGCCTGTTATCAGTGGATTTTGCTATATGAGAAGACTTCGTCTCCACTGCAATATATATATCTAGGGGGCTGCAAAACAAACAAACAAAAAAATATTAACAAATGTTGTAATGTATAGCCTAGATTTGCTGTTGAAAAAAATGTCCTGGTGCTACATTTCTGTAGCGTACTATGCCACAATGAGATTATATTTGGTATTATAAAACACTGGTGCACCCCCTACAGTAGAAAAATGTAAAGCACATCCTCTTTATTTCATCGTCAGCCACTTCAAAACCTCTAATTTAAATTTGCACTAATAGGTCTTTCATAGCAGTGAAAGAGTGAAGCAAAATATGCCTGAATGTGCAGGTTTCCACATTTAATGACAATAAATGGAAATGGTCTCTCTTCCTCTCTCTTTCTCTCATCCCTATATCTCTCTTTCTCCCTCTCACTATACGGTTAACATTTCCTGATGAGCGGCTTTACTGTGTTTAAATGTTTTGAGGTTCTTTTTTTTTAGCAAGCAAAATACATCCTGTATGCTATTAAATGATAAATATTGTGATTTGCTTAAATTTGTAATATATATTCTAGTTTCTACTGCAACCTTTCAGGTAGCTCTAATAAATGCTCTACAATCAGTGCAGAGAGAGAATGAAAAACATAATCCTCTAATGATATCTAAGAAGGTGCTTCCAGATGGCTATGAGTGATGAATCATGACTTTACTCTTCTCTGCTGCAATTCTTATTCAGTGTGTTCTCTAAAGATAGAGGAATATTCACTGCAAAAAAGGACATGGTTTAAGATCTATTTTCAGCTGTTCATTTCTGGTTTTATTCTGAGCATAACTACTATCACAGGGAAGCTGATGGAAAAGAATATGAGAAGATTTTAATGTACTTCAGTGCAATCAATTAGTTCAAACAACCCATGACTG
Organism: Tinamus guttatus; assembly: GCF_000705375.1. The sequence goes on along the minus strand of NW_010581929.1, from coordinate 32,142 downwards.
TCACTTGAGTTACCCTCCTTAACTTCGTACTGAATTAACAAGGGAGCAATTGCACGACCTCTTTGCCCCATATTTTTTCTTGGAAATGATCATTTCTGGTTGGTGTCCTGATGAATTGCTTAGGACAGTGATATCTTCTGTAGTTTAAGTTGGATCCAAAAAGCACACATGATAATGCCCAAGGGCTTTTCAGAGCAATGGGTGGCTGTCTTGCAACAGTGATGATTCTTTATTCTTTTTTTCCGCAGCTCAGAAGCAAAAAAAGCTTAATTGGTATCTGTATGCTTTTCTTTTAAACTTTTCTTCAAATATCTTTACCATTTTGTGTTTATAAGAGCAGAAATCTCAGAAAATTTTGTCTAACATTTTGAATAGAACATGGGAAGGTGTATTCTTGCTTTAAGTTCCTAGGGTTATTTCATAGTTCTGGGCCACCCCACATGGCCTCTTGGAGAAACTCACATGTTCTTCATAATAAACAGTTCCATCACATCTGACTAATGGACATCTGGAATGAGGTTGACTGAATGATCCTTATAAGCATATCATAGATCCAGAATGTTCACCTTCTAGAACTGAAATTGTCAAGGGAGTCATAGTGAATATAGTTTTGCTCTCTAATAATATCTCTATCGGTATTCAGGCAATGGTCTTTTGAAGTCAACTGCTATTTCCATCTTGTGGTTGCACAGAGTAGATCTTATTTTATGCGTTTAAGCATATTTTACACAGGTACATTTCCAGAGTGATGTATGTGGGATTAGAAGCACTATTTCTACAATTTGTGAGGGGCAGCTGCAGGCTTAACATCCCACTGTGCTTGAAAACTTACTCTTCTCCCTACTTGAAAAAACAACGGTAGACTAAAAGTTTCCAATTTCACAGACTGCAAGAGTATAAAACAGTAGAATGTTAATTATTTCCCAAGGATTTCCTTGAATCAAGCGGAAAGAGGAATTTTAGTTATTAATTCTCTCAATTGTGTAGGATAAGTCTTAGCCTACAGTTTCTCCTCACTGTTGTGAGGAGAAGATACCAGTCGCTCTTTGTTTCTAATTCACCTAGGAATCTACAACCTCTTTCTGTAAACTGATATTGCCATCTTCACCCATCAGAATAACTGGTCACAAAAGCAGAAATGGATTTTAATTTTTGTATTTTTATATACATAATGTAGTGTAAATAAAATCTATTTCCAAGGAGGAAATCAGTTCACAGATGGGTTCAGAGGACATAAGATCTAAAATTTAATGGGCTGCATGTAAGAAATCTAAGGCTGCTGATGACAGAATAAGTATGCGCTAAAATCATTCAGACAAATTCCTTAGTGTGCATTGATATAAATACAGACTCAATAAATTGAGTAATAAATCTCAGAACATCAAGGATGCAGATATATTCCATAATATATCTTGAGACTTATATTTTTGTTTGAACAAAATCTTTTAACCACCTTATAGGGCACAATTTATGTGCATTATTACTGTGTGACGTACCTTAGTCATATTACTAGAGACAATTAAGTCTTAAGAGGAAAATGTGATAGACTCATATTTTATATTAACTGAATTTATAACTAAAATAACAGGGAAGGGATGCTTGGTAATCCTTGTGAGGCTTAAAAAGGGTACACTCACGTACAAGGTGCTCCATTTATGGCCAAACATGTCTGTTTTTCAATTGAAAAAAAAAAAAAGACCAAATTGTTAAGTGCCAAAATGTGTCTATGTTGTATGGAGATACAAAATGGTACATTTCTGCCTTAGCTAATAAGGTTTAAAAGACATAAGCTTTTTTCCTGTTACCATTAAAGTAAGCAGCAAACCTTGATTGATTTCAGTGAACACAGTGCTGAAGGAAAGGGCAACCAAAGGGTTTTCTGTGAGTTCAGCATGAGGTCTTCCCCTGCATAAGAAAGCTATTTCTTGAACAGGCTAATCATATTACTAAATCTGATATACTAAAATAGTTGAAACCAGTAGTTTGTATAATATGATGCTTACAGACTCATGTTATCATTAACTATTGAGCAGATTCAATGATTTCCCAATTATATATAATCTTTGTATATGTCTTTCCTTTGAAGGCTATAGAAATAGCAAATCTCATCTGTTCAGAACAATTAATTTCAATGAAGAGCTGTACAAAGCTGAGAAAGAATGACCCATCACTGTCTTTCAGACAAAAAGGGCCTTATCAGGATAGTCCCAGAGCCACAGTACAAATAGCGGAATGTAAAATAATCAACAGGAAGTTATTTTCTTCAATAAGAACGTGATAAAAATTCCTCAACTGTGGAAAAGAATGTACTGCTTCTCCGTATTGTCTCTGCAATAAAGAGGTGGTGTTAGCTGAAACTCTTACCATATGCACATTTACATCTTTTGGTTGTAACCTGTCAAGTCTGGAAAAAAGTCTTTAAAAGTATGTCAGGCTCAGTATTCCAAGATCCATTCCATTCCAAAATTCAAGCACAATGTTTTGCTCATCTTCATCTGTTCTTCTTGTGCACTGGCAAGAAGTTTATCAGATCTGTTCAAGTCACTACTCTCACTAAAATTCTAGCTTCACTAGTGTTGAACCGTTCTTGCATTCTCCTGGAATCAAGAAATTGTTGGATACTTATTCAAACTTTCTTCAGAATTCTGGATTTCTTCTCTCAGAAGGGATGATCCATTCATTTTTAATTCAGTTAGATCTTTGTCTGTTAACCTTACTCATTCCCTTTTACTGAATCTCATTTATCCTATTCCAGCAAGCCCCACAGTATGTTTGATCTCAGACTTCTTGGCTGTCCTGCTGCTTCTTCAAAATGCTCCTTGGAGAATCTCTTGGAGATAGTCTCAGATAACTCTTTGTGCTCCATTATGACTTTTAGCATCAGTTATTTTAATATTTATTGTCCTGAAGTGTAAAATTCACTCCCTATACTAGGGCTATATGAACTAGCTATGTGAAACAAAGGAAACATTTACATTTTTTGCAGTGTTTTCCATCTTGATAATTTTTCATTCATGACAGTTTTCTAAAGTGTTCTGTGATAAAGAAATACGACCTGGGAATAACATGTTTGACTAATGGCATTTCAAAGGTTTCCACATTAGTGCCTATTGGTAATAATTTAGCTCGAACAGTTCATCTAAAAATTTGAAAATGAGTCCAAATTTGATTTTGCAAGCAAATACAAAAATGTTCATATTTTAAGCAGCTTGAATCTTGCAAATGTATCTTTTTTTGCCTCAACACAGATTAGCTCTCTAATCATTAACCTGTTATATGGAAGCAGCACCCTGAGTCCATACAGAGAATAGACATAAGCTGCCACTTGCAGGGGAATAGTTTTTATCCCACAGAAAAGCATGTCTGACCCTAACTCTGCAGTCAGAGAGTGGGTGTTTAAGGCTCATCTGTGAGCTTTGTGCTGTTAATTTCCTAGATCTAGGCATCAGCTATCTCAATCTAAGTTTTTTTTAATATCAGCTTCCTCAGATTTCCAGGTTTCCCTAAGCACACCAAGGTGAATTTAGGCATCTTGTCCTAGGTCCAGAAGGAGTTACCTGAAAATGAGATCTGTAGAAGCCAAGCCATGTTGCACCTTCAGTATCTTTTTTTTTTTTTTTTTAACAGAACATGGGCAAAAGTCACCTTTAAAAAGGTGTTTTGATAATTCTGGAGACTACTTTTCAATGAAATTCAATGGGAAACAGGAGTTCAAATATATAAGCTACCATGACTTCAAAGCTCCATCAACTCACCCACAGTAAATAAACTTGCACACTCTGTTCACAGCAAATAAAAACCCAAGAAGCTTATTTCACTGATGAAAGGCAATGAAAAAGGATCACATTACATGACATCAGCTTACATTTGTTCCAGGCTAAGAGAACAATCATGGATGCTTGGTATGGCTCGGCTGATTCATCACAATTTAGTAAACTGCAGGAAACTTGGATACCTTGGTATCTCAGTGCTCAGACCCAGATTGCTTTTTTCGAAGTATAATTTAAGCTCCTAAGTCATTTAGGTCTTAAAAACTGCCAAATCAATGGGAAAAAAAAATCAAGGAATCCTAAAGCAGAACTATGATCACAGATATTGTTAAATCACACAGTAGGTAGTAACATCACATTCTTTCTAGCTAGTACATAGGCATAATAAAGTATTGAATATCATTAACATTATATACGCTATTGCTTTACTAGAGTAAGGTTGTGTCTCCATGTTATTTTAATCTGTTTAGGCATGCAAATGGTATGGGACTTGAGGAGTTAAAGAGAAATGTTCAGTAAACCTGGAGCTGTTCATTTGAAAATGACTTATACTCTTGGGCGCAATATCTGCCACAAAATTGAACCTGGCACAGTGTAATACAGTAAAATTTTAGTAATAAATTTCTTTCTTTTTTCAAGTTCCCTGCCAGAAATATCAATACATCAGCCAACAATGAACATACTACTGCCGTTAGAAAAGCAAGAGCTTGCCAATCCTGCCATCTACTGGAAACAGTCCTACTACTGCGTAATTCCATATTTAGCCAAATTCTCTAAAAGGTTGACATGGGAAATGTGTATATCTTCAGGGAAAAGAGAGAGTCCCTAGACATTTCATGGCAGAAATCTGCTTTCCTATTTGTGAGATTCCTTGATAATGATATCTGTAGGGACAGGAATGCGCAACAGCTGTTTGCAATATATTTGGCTATCATCAATAAGCCACAATCCAAAATCCTCACTCAGTTTTTATCCAGTCTCCTACTGATTTTGGTAATATTTTTTCCTTACTTAAGAAAGAATGGAAAATAAGCTAAAGCTTCACTTGGCTAATAGTTAGTTTGGGAACTAAATATGTCTCCAGCAACTGTACATCAGATACATTTGAATGCGTTACAAGCCCAGCTTAGAAGGCAAATTCTAAAGTATAATGTTTACAAGCTCAATCTCTACATAAACCTAGTCATCCCATGAATTCAACTAAATTTCTCTTTCTTACAGAAAACAACTGCTTTATATAGATTCAAAAAAAAAGTTTTGAAAAACAGTTTATTTGTAGTTCTTTAGCATGTATTAATGTTCCTGCTATACTCTTTCTTTCATTTCCCCTTCCATTCCAGTTCTTCAGAAACCATAAGAAACAGCCCTAATGAAGATTCAGCTGGGAATAAAAGTACAATTACTTTTAGTTACCCAACTTCAAAATCAAGGTAAGAAATGTATCTGAATTATCCAGAGGAAAATGTAAGTAAGTAATATATCCCCTAGATAGCACTCACAGGCTCTTTAAAAATGGGAAAGAAAATTGAAATTGCGAGTTTTCCTCCAAATTCCATAACACCACCATACTTTTACACCAAACATCTGCATTACTGGTAGGAAAAAGGTGACTTTTTGTTTGTCCTGAGGGTTTTTCCCTATGAGTTATGAGAAGTTATGGTGACTGTATCTTCTCAGCATGAAAAAAGAGCCTCCTAAAAAAAAATAAAACCATTTGAAGACAGAATAATTTGTAGGTACTGCAGAAGTCACAGACTGTACAGAGATTTTTCATTCTTGTGATTGTTGCCCTAATTGTGATGCTAATACAAAGTTTTGGGTAAGATTCCTTGTGGGTACTTCCTTAAATTATTTAGAGGTACCCTCATCCAAACTATTCTGGTTAAACAAAATGATACCAGGAGCCCGAGTGTGTCAGGCTTGACAAAGGTTGTATGTTATGTTTTCCCAAAAGAGGTGCTGTTTTTGTTAAAATTAACTTAGCAGGTTAGCAGAAACTACCTTTTCTTTTTAGCTATTTCTCTCTTTTTTCATTTGTGTTCATTTCCTTGACCTGTTCCTCCACTAAAATACCATGCCAAGTTAGTATACTTCCAGAAGTTACAGTCTTATTGTACTTTAACAGTTCTGACTATTACCACCCCTAGGAAAAATGTGGTTTCTATTTTTCTTATTACAGAAGAAAGAACAAATAGGAAGATTTTTTTTTTCATTTTCCAAAATAATCCACCCCTGGAAAAGGAAGAAATCATGGAAAATTTCAGCTGCCAAAACTGTTTTAAAATTACATTCATGTTTAAGAAAAACAGAAAAAAAAGAGAGAAGTTAAAGGAGAATTTTGGCAGTACCTTCCGAAATATAATCTGCATTTTTCATTCCTTATATTAATTGATAAGAGAATAGTCCTTGCTTGATGATGACAACTCCTTGTTGAATTATATAAGAACAGATATTTCACTGAACTTTTCCTTAGTGTTTACATTTTGGTTCAGTAATCTAGCAATTGATGACTTAATTAGTAGTACAAAGACAAAGATATTGGAATTCTGTTTTATATCAGACAAAATAAATAACTATAACTACAACATTGGATTACATAAAAATAAAATTACTCCCTATAGCTCCTGTTGTGCTTTGATGATACAAGTTTTATTATTATATTTCTCAATTCACCAGTCATGCATTAATTATTTTTTAAACAAAGTTAAATTTTTAGATCATATAGAATTGCATCATCATGCTATACCATAGCATAATATATCAATTGAGAGGCTATCAAAGAAAAGAGGTAAGTCAATAATTTAATTGCATAGATGCAAGATTTCCGTACTGGAAAGTAAAGACCACAAAGTAACTGTTTCTGTCAGCACACGACATGTGATTGCTTACTTGTGTATGTACATGGAAACTTAATTTCCTTACAGTAGGCAAAAATACTAGTGCTTTGTTCAAATAAATAGCAGCACTTTTTATCGCAGCATACACATGACATGCCCACATCCTTCTTTATTAAACCCACTATATGAAGCTTTTCTACTTGATAGGAAATCTTTGGCACAGCAGTCATTTTGTTTCCCTCTTTGTGAGATCTTTCATAATTAGTAAGCTTGTAGCCCTACCAAACCAGAAAGCTACTGACCAATTTTAAGGATCTACATAGGATGTCCTGAGCTTGAATCTCCTCTAAACTATGCCATCTCTGCCAATATATCTGCAGAACAAAGCAATGGGATACAGCAATAGAAAAAAATAATATTCTTAGCTTGAGTCTGCAAATATACTTGCTTGTTTCAGGAGCCTGCCAAGTTCAAGTTCATCGATTCCCCTGACTGGAGACAGTCAGGTTGATGCCGACATCCTCGCTTTCATTAAAGCAAGAGAGAACATCCTGCAAAAGAAAGGTAAATTCTTCCAAAAAAATAAGATGCCCAATCGAAATTTCCAATACATCATTTCAAAGCCAAAATAGCTTTAGTCCACATTTACACTGGCACAGATGGGAATTGATTCTGGTAGATACATTGCACTGTGTCCTCAGCAGCTCAAAACACTTACGGTTCTTCGCATGTATTTATTTTAATAGCTCAGTGCTACAATGTAAAACTATGAAGACTGCCTGTTTTTCCCCACCACCGTCAATTAACTTTCTGCATCAGGTATGCCTATGCAGCCCACATAGTATATTTAATTGCACTGAAATAAATACTGTTGCGTTGTTGATTCATAATTAACATACTTCTAAAATATTCCATATACATTTTCTTTAAAGCTATCTGCCCTGATTTTGAGCTGCTGTGATTCAACACTACTAATCTAACTGCAGCAGTTGACACCAAATAAAGATTATGCAGGTGATGACATTGCACCGTACCTCATTAGGCAGACTGGTTTGCTGTGTCTAATAGAGTCTTCCATTAACAGGTATTTCAGTATACCAAAAGGCAGTAAAACTTTCTGTGGGTATTTGACACCAAGTAAGGTACTGAAAACAATCATAGAGGGTAAATAATTAAAATTGACAATATGCAGAAGGCACTAAATGCACAACAGTGGCACTGCAAGGTAATCCGGAAGTAATTCATTGTGATAAAGAGAAACTGACTGAGATTTTCTTACTTTTTATTTATTTTTTTAAGTAAGAGTTTTTAGTGGCAGTAACCAACTAGAGAGAAGATGAAAGCAGCAGTGGTCACTGAAGCGATAACTTTCCATCAGCACTGGGGTGCTGATGACAGCAGCACTCAGCAAGCAATCAGCACCTGGCAGATGGTGTTAGCACTGTCACAAAGTGGGTCTTTGGTATCACTCTGCTTATCAGGGAAATGTTAGGTAAACATACAGTGGCTGAGAAACCAGCCTCATTGCACCCATCCAAAGCAAACACTTAACACACATGGGCTTTGGGTTCTCTCTTGGTTCAATTTAGAAAAGCTGTTGTAAAGTTTCTTTTGCAAATGAAGTTAGATTTAATTTGTAGGTAGCTCACCAGGAGCAGGTTAGAGATAAATGCCTTAAGATGACATTTAAGGCCTTTAGAAGATCCAAATACGATCCATTTTTCTGAAGTACAGTTATCTAATGAACAGGAACATAACTTATCATGTGATCACCTCCTAAATCATGCCATATCATAGAATCATGCCGTATCATAGAATCCTTAAGGTTGGAAGGGAACTCTAGGGATCATCTATAAGGAATGTACCTCTCAAATGCCTTTTTGTCTTCCACATTATTTTTTTTTCCAGCCACAGACTAATACCTAGCATCATCCATCAGTTTGAGAAGGGACTAGAGCTATTAGGTTCCAAGCTATAAAAAGTACTATAAAAAGTACTCTTGCAAAATGAAGCAGTGAACACTTTTAGAATTGTGTTGAAGTTCAATTAGGCTAGATGGGCTACCTCCTGCATGAAGTGGCTGGAAGTGATCTGAGTAGCTTTTGCGCAGTGCTCACTCTGGTCATCCTGGCAGTTCAGCCAGTCACTACATACAGGCAGGACAGAAAATTAAAGAGAAGAAGAAAAAAGTTTTCTTACATGTGATCCATATATTACAAGCTTGTAGGGAACGTTAAGCAGAGAGGAAAGGCACCAAAAAAGGGAATGTATTCAGAAGGCATATTTTGAGAAAAAAAAGTTTTACATATGCTATCAGTCTCTCATAGAACTCTTCCCCCGCAAAATTCAAACAGCTCCAAACTAGAGCAGAAAGAAATGTTAACTAACTGGTCCAGAATCACTGTTGAGTGGCTTCATATCAAAGCCACAAAGCCATATAGAAGCTAAGTCCACTGAGTCCCTGTCCAGCACACTGTTCTCTCCTGGCCAAACCCTCTTTGACCAAGATCCTCAGTAAGCATTTCAGCATTTACGAGCAAATGGGTGCTTTTCCTGTACAATTATTTCCACAGAGCTTCAATCTCTTTTTAAGAGTACCCTGCAGGAAACAACATGAGAAAGCATTGGTCCAGCCAAACAAAGGTCTGCTTGGTCTAAAAAATGTCAACATATTTCCAGCTCTTTCCTTTATTGATCCTAACCCTTTCAAACTGTTCTATTATATCAATAGCTTAGAAGCAAACTGAGGCTCCACCTTGCATTAGCTGAGAAGAGGATAAAATGTGTGCAGAAGTCAATGGAGTGGAAAATAAATTTCATAAATAGAAAGCATGGGAATGCCCAATATCCCTGGCGATAGTAATATTGGAGAGGGAATGAGAGGTCTCAGAGGACATTAGCTCAGCCTGTAGATTGTGACCATTTACTTTCTAAACAGAGATGAATTAATGTGGGTAGATTCACAGTGGCGTTCTGGGATTGCTAATACTGTTCAACACTGGAAAGCTTTTTACAGAGGCTACTCTGTAAACATGCCCTTTTCCTACCTCTTTCAGTCTTGAAGTAGAAAAATCAAAACTGCATAGAAGAAGATGAGTGATATTTTTATCTTAAAACCTTTAAGTTAAAATATCTTTTCTTTCTATTGCTTTGTGTTTGTTTGCAAGAATATTTTAAAACTGATGACAGGTCCTGAAATATAGTCTAACAGATTCTTTATCTCCTTGCAGGCTTGGGGAACAAGTGAACAAGTTGTTTTCTAGTGAAAACCACTATTTACTTTTAGAAGTAGTTAAAGATTTCTTTACCTTCCTCCTCTGTTTAGAAACCAGGTATCAATAACTGCTTTGTATGTATAACTTTAATTGGTAAAGATAAAAAAGTGACTTGCATATGACAGAAAAATACATTTCCCTAGAGGATGGTGTATGAATTTTTGCACTCAGTATCTTTAGCTTACATTAACATTTAGCAAATCTAAAACAACTAAACAGGAATTTTCCAAGTATGTTTGTTTACTGAGAATTTGTGGAGTGTTTTTCTAAATGTCAAAATTTTCTAATGTTTTAATGCTCTTCTACATCTTCAGTCTGGGGAGGAATTAGTGTTACTGATTGATTTTTTTTTCTTCTTTGGTAATTGTATGTGAAACCTCGCAAACAAATTCAGTCCATCGGTTTTACCCGAAAGGATCTGCATGATGCAGATTTATTATGGTTCAGATGGCTTCAAAAATGTTTGTGCAAAATAGTAAATATCTGGATTACCTGCAAAATCTCTTTTGAGACCTTTTGCTAAAGAAAATGAATTATCTCTATGTCTTCCCTTCCCCAAAAAATAGCTTTCCTACTAGATGATTAAGATACGTAGATTGTGTTGTAATATGATAATTAATTTTCTTTGGAAAGAAATTCCATGATTCAAAATTAGAATATTTTTTTCACTTGAATAGCTTAAATTGTATTTAAAATATACACCCTCCCAGAATATCCAGATTTCGGGAGAAACAGTGGCATTTAATAGGTTTAAAGCAAGACAGGACAATTCACAAATTCAGTTACACATTATATGCAGCACAGTTCTCCTTCATAACTGTAGTCTTTATTTACACTTCAGATTAAAACCAATCCAAATATTCAACGCAAAAAAATCTGTTTCCGAGAAGTGCATATTTTCAGATTGAAACACCATTTTTCATGCTAGCATTAAGCCTACAGTCATATAATTGGAGGGGTTTTGATTGTTCACATAAAAACACAGCAATATGTTGGCAGGACTCATATAGCATTCTCAAGGATGTGTATTTCCCAAAGTTGCTGTTAATGATTCTGTGACAAATTCAGAATTATTTGGAACCACATGATGAACTGATACGTATTCAGAACCATAGAAGACACACGTTTATCAAACTAATAACGAAGATGCAGCCAATAAAGAAATATTTACTGTTGTTCCTTTTTATGCATTTCAATTTTCTGTAAAATTCAGCACAGCTGGCACAGAATTAGGAGATACAAAGTAAAATGACAGTCAAATCTCCAGTTACTTTCAGAAAGGGAAAGAGAGTTTGACAAACTGGTGAGATGTAGAAAAAGCCACAGGTTTTCTTTGTTGTTGTTGTTGTTTGTCAGCTTCGCTGGAGATTTTGTTCTGCCAGTGATGCTGAATTAATGTTTATACGACCTGCTATGGTGAGCAGGGCCACCAACATGTCCCCATCTAAGGTAGCTGGCTGGAGAAGGACCAGAGGCTCCAACCATTGCTGACTGATGTAGATGTCTTTTCCTGTTTTCAGTAAAATACCCATCACAGATCATTTATTTGGATATTGCCAAAAGAGAGTTATTGGTAAAGTAGATAATTTCCTTTCACCTTTAAATGTTTCCAACATCTCTGAGTAACTGATAAAGAGAGATTATCTCAGTGTTATCCTTATGCAACGTATGTAACACTGCTATGTTTATATATCCAGTGTTTTGCTGTCAGTTTACTAAGCCTCTGAATCTCAGACAGAGAAGATTGCTTGTTTTCCTGTTTAAAAATCTTCTGGTCTTTTAATTTATTTATTTATTTTATTTTTAAACTTGGTGTGATGTTTGATTATCGGTATCAGCAAAATCATGCCTGATTTGCAAAATGATCTCAGATTAAGATTGTACCAGTGCACATGAAAAGAGCATCTGGTAATACAAAATCATATAAATAAATGCAGAAAATTGGCCTTCGATATTTAATAGTCTTAAGAAAAGAGCTTTTTTTCTTTTTTTTTTTTTTTAATCAACTGCCTGTTCCTCTTCAATGTTTTTTCTTGGGTGTGTAGGAATACATTCAGATTGGAAGCAGCTTCAGATCTTTAATACAAACTCTTGCTCCAAGTGTCATCGACTATGAGATCAAATCAAGTTGCTCATAGTTTTGTCCAGTCTGGTCTTGAAAACCTCCAAGCTTGGAGACTACACAGCTTCTTTAGGCAATCTATCTGGTCCACTGCTTGACTGTCCTCATCAAAGCGTTTCCTTATATCCAGCCTGAGCATCCCCTTACTGCCTGTTGTCTCCGATCCTTTTACCATGCCCCTCTGTAAAAAGCCTGGCTCCATCTTCTTGATGGCCTTCTCCTAGATGTCCAAAGGTTACTGAATTCCCCTCTAAGCCTTGTTTTCATTAAAATGCTTATTGCATCAGGAAACTCTGGTTGGCCACAATGCTAGTTGTTTTAGTAATTTATATTCAAGTAATTTCTAAATTGATTGGAAAGGACTCCAGGGTTTGCCACATTGCAGAATCATTCAGAGGCCTACGTTCCCACATGTAACAGTGTAAGTATATTTTGTAATATCTTCCCAAATAAGAGATCTTATTGTTCCTGCCTGGTTTACTCAATCATAAAATGCAAGTGTTTGTATCAATAGTATAAACAGAGGGCATGTCAACAGAAGAGTGTAAAGCTCTTATAAGTGCCAGCTGTACCAACTATCCAACTGCTGAATACATATGTCAACAAAAAGAAAATCTGGGTATGGCTTAATAGCTATAGCATGCTTGGTAGCTCTATGTATAATTTATTTGTCTTTTCAAAGTTCATTTTTAATAATGACAACAATTCAACTTCTATTTTTAGATGATTTCATAGTAATCACTTTTATTGTGGTTTAAATCAATGCTAGGTGAACCTTTTCCAATGTTTATTTTTTTCTGTTTCACTTCCTGTAATGTTTGTTTTGAAATTTCACCAACAAGACAAGCAAAGCCAGAAAATTATAATAGTTATTATTGATGCATTGAGTTGATACCAGCAAAATAAAATTGAAAAATTTTAACTGAATCTTCGTTTTCACTTGCTGTCAGGGACCACAACCTGAGATTTTCTAAAGATTGCCTTCTTTTCATTTTTTTAGCACCTTAAGTGTTTCATTTGACACAAACAGTAAGCTAAATACTTATGTTTTGGATCAAGAGCAGTTTGACCAAATGTTGATAAAAAAAAAAAAAGGTTGAAACAGCAACATATATCTCCAATACAGCATAGAAGTCAAGAAAACAACAGGTTTTTCATGGAAACTGTCTAAGAAAAATACCATTAAAATACTGAGGCTCCTTATACCCTTTATCTGAATGAGTTCCGTCCTTTCATCTATATGAGTGTAAATCAGTAAGTCAAATTGTTGATTTAAATATGGAGTGAGAACAAAATCAACAGCAGAAAAACTGCCAGATGGCCATGTCATGCCATAAATTAATGTGGTATATTACTTATTTATGTTTACCATACTTCTAAGTAATTTCCTTAACTCTTCTCCGAAATGCAGAGTTTAAAAGTAATTTGCAGTGCAAGACAAAGTCAAAACAATTCATTACTTCCATGTACAAGTTGTTAAGGCTGAATTCACACCCTGTGGAGGAACAGGCCCCTGGGTCCTTACATTCATGTTGTCATCTAATTCTGTTCAAAGAAATTTGTTCCAGAAAACTAGTCCTAAAATTTGTTTTTCAACAGTAATTTCAGTAAAACGGAATCAGCCAAGGTATCTTTCAAGCATTTCATTGTTTATTTTAGAAATAGCTTTTTTGTATTCTGAAGGCCAGAAAAAATACCACTATAATCAGTAGCAGAATAATTTAGAGACACACAGTAGGAAACCATGCCAGTTATTTTAGGTTTATCCATTTAGTATATCCATGTTTAAGAATTGTCAGGGACAGTAAAGACAACAGGTCGAGCAGTTGGAGAACACTGAATCCTTTCATTTACTCCAGATAATACAGTAGAACAGGGTGTCCTGTTGATATCCGTCCTTTCCAGAATGACTCAGATTTTCTGTGGATAGTCTGGGCCCCAGTGGGTCAATCACATAATATGTCAGTATGAGAGGAGGAAGAATTGATATTGATATCATAGAATCATAGAATGCTTAAGATTGGAAGGGACCTGTAGAGGTCATCTAGTCCAACCCCCCTGCACACGCAGGATCGCCTAGAGCACGTGGCACAGGACTACGTCCAAGTGGGCCTTGAAGATCTCCAGAGACGTAGACTCCACACCTCTGTGGGCAGCCTGTTTCAGTGAGCAATAATCAAGGAGATCCTGATCATATCTGGATTCAAATACATTTTTTGAGAACGACTTCCTTAGATTTGAGACTAAGGACAACCTTGCATTCAAGGTTGGCAGGAAGCACAGGAACTGTAATATCTTTGTGATAACTTCCAAGTTCAGCTGTTCTCAAAACTGATTTTGCTTTCAACACTTTTTATTCAGAATGTTTTCCCACTTACATTCTGTTTATTTTTTTAATCAGAAAATGGTTGGAGGAATACCAAAAGAATTTAGATTAGACATTGTGCTTTGTCATGCTATCATCAAATGTGATCTGCTAGTATTGGTTTTTTGTCATATTATATTTATGCCTTTTTACCTGTAAGCCAAATTTCATTTCCATGTGGTAAGGCCTACTGAGCTCATTCTGCCAGGTTCAGAACTCACTTGGAAATCATTGAGTCTTGACTTTAATTCAGATACAGAGTTGAGGGTGTTTTGGAGGTTTTTTTCTGTTATTGTTTTTGTTTTTTGTTTTGCCTGTGAAAAAACATAAATTCAAGTCTTCTGTGAAGAATCTTGTTTTGTTTATTTCCTATATTGTAATCTAAAGCTAGGGCAAGAAAAACTTTGCAAACAGAATATTGATAATTTTTATATTTTGAAATCTACTGCTATATATTTCTGTAGCTTTTCCATGGGAGTAAGTATATTGGTATCAGCCCTTACTGATTGTTGTTTAACATCTTGAGTGCACACTGTTCTAGTTAGCTGTTTGGAACTGTGCATGTTTGTGAAAATACTTTCTTCAATGTGCACTTCATAATTTTGCCCTTACGCTTATCTGTAAGAGCATTCAGCTGGAAAGCAGTTTGTCCTTAACTGCAGATCTACTCTGCATTTTCACTTGCACGTACAATTGTTTTTTTCTTTCTTCTTTTTTTTTTTTTGCTACTTTCTGCAGAAAACACTGCTTACAAAAACAGCTGCAGAACATATCTTATCTCATATTCTGTGTGTCCTTTGCAGGTTCCTCCAGCTGTCTGTTATGTTTTATTTCCCATTAATTGATTTTTGTTGCCTGATTTTTGAAATGCTTTTCAAATAATAGTAATGGTAAAGATGATAACACCTTCTCTGATAGGTGATTAGGAATCACCCTTGGCCAAACAAATAGGATTCTCCTCTAAAGTGACGTACAGCAGCAAACACCTATTAACAGGTTTAGTCACACAGATTACAAAACTCTCAGAATATTAAGATCCTACAATTAAACCTGAACCTGAAAAATTGTTTATTAATAATTTACCTAATGATTTGTTACCTTTAATCATGATACCTCTAAGAGCCAGAGGGACTGTTTCAGCCCATCAGATGCTCTCTGAATGTGTCTGCGTTTGTTCCAGAAAATCAGTAGGCTGGCACTCTCCTGAACTGGCAGAAGTAGGTCCCATTACTGCAACAGAAGAAATGCCTAGATGTCTCACCTGTGGCAAGCAGTGTGACAGGAAATTATGCAAACATCCCAGGCCCATCTACCCATCACATTTCACAGAGTATGGAACAGGTTGTACCTTTCATTCATGGTTGTCAATCTCTTGCTAGAATCTCTGAAAGTAAGTGGTGCTCTTCACACAGGCCACCAGGTCTGCCATCAGGGGTGAGTGGGTTTGACATCTCAGTTGCTTCAGAGTAGTTTGCTTTATAATGCTGCTGCAGGTCAATATTATCTATTCCACTATGGCTTCTAGCTAGGTTTTACATCAGCTAAAAGAATCAACAGAGCACCAAAACTTTAACCTGAGTCTTGCATGTTGCATTTCTCTACTAATCCCTTCCTGCCCCCTAGTTGCAACAACAGAGCCGTCCCAAACCCAGAAGACCAGGGTGATCTACTAGGTGTTCTCCACAATATGCGTCACTTTACAGAGAGACAACTGGCCTCCTGCTGCCAGCCTTTTTCTGGGTGGAGATGTCTGACCTTAGGCGAGGATAGCAGGTACACAGTTTTCCCATAAATGGATATGAGTAAAAACAGTTTTTCATTTGGAAGCAAGAGAAAAACAATCCTGAATATTAAGCAAAGGAAGGATATCTGTATCTAGAACTTTTTAATATGGAAGGAATTTGGTAGCAAAATCGCAGCCCCAGCCACACTGTTTCCTTGCTGCGTGTGCACTTTCTTTGAGAGGCAGTCTGACGTGGATACCACTAATGAAGAAGCCATACGGATGTTCCTAAAGAAAGATATGCAACCCCGGTTCATTCCCTAACTCAATGGACTAAGGATTTTTCCAAGTGTGAAACCATCTGACAAAGAATTAAGGACCAGCAGCTAGGCAGTGAGGGGACTGAACAGATTAGGGCTAAGAAAGAAAGAGAAGCTGTCTTGTGACCCGGCTGCCTTCAGGATGCTTATGAACCTCATCGTGCTGTGCTCACTGTTGCCACCAATGTTTGTATGGTACAGACAGCAGCTATTGACTATAACACTTATTCAGCTCCATACTCTTCTGTGTTCTGGGGAGTCTACTGTAATTAGAGAGTTTAGAGTGTTTTGCTGTACAAAAGTCTAGTGCTTAGAGTAAGGCTTTACTAGTCAAGACTTAGAGAGTCTGTTCCTGGCTCTACATTTTTGTCACCCTGCGTAAGACATTAAACCACCTATTTACCTCAGCATCACAGCCTGGAAAATGATACCTACCTCAGGGGGCTTGTGTCAAGCGTCATTCAGTTCATTGGGATCTCTGGATAAGAGATGTTTTAATAAGAGCAAAATATTGTGATTCACATTGTTATTAGGGTAAATGCTGTCCATTTATTTTGGATAAATAAGATTTTTTTTTGTTTTTTGATAAAGAAGAGGGGTAAAGAAGAGAGATAAAATTTGTCTGTAATTGTCTCATTTTGCACAGGCCTGATGCCTGTACATTCTGTTAAAAAAACCCTGCAGCAGTACCAGGAACATGGGAGTGTGATTGCTGGGTGCCCTGACTAGAGGGTGTCTTGGAACAGTAACTTAGCAAGGACTGAGCAGGGACCTCAGAGCCGCAGCAGCAGCATGGCCCTCCTCACCCTGCACAGGCAGCAGATCAGCTGGACTCTGCTGCTGGTCCTGGGATATCTCTTTTACCTCCTCCTGGGTGCTATGGTGTTCCAGCTGCTGGAGAAGCAAGCAGAGGCCCATTCTCGGGACCAGTTCCAGCTGGAGAAGCTCAAATTCCTGCAGAACTACACGTGCCTGGACAGGCAAGCTCTGGAGCAGTTTGTACAGGTAAGAGGAACAGCCTACAGTGGTCCTATATTTCCAGAGCAGCATGAGCTGTGTCTTTTTCTTCATCATTTTTAATGCGTGATGAAGAAGTCTTGCTCAGCATGGTTTGAGGATGAATGACATCTTCAATTGCATTTAAATATATTCCTCAAAAAAGGCTGGAGATGATATATAAAACCCTTTTTGGTATTATAGAAATACCCTATCATTCTAGGATTGCACGAATTAGACAGGAATCCTTGAATTACCACTTTCTTCATGCTCAAAACTTCTCCAGCTACAGAGCTGGGGTGTAAATGTTTCTGTTTCTGTCAGGTCATTAAACCACCCCACACGGGATGCCGGTCTGCACTGCTCTCAGAGGGCTCCTGCCAAGGTATATGCTTCTGATCAAAGAGCCTAGATTCTGTAAATGGATTTAAGCAAACAATTAGTGAAAATCATAAAGAGAACAGAAAGTGTCTGAACCTCTTTCTACAAGTACAGTGTTCTGATGTCTAATCCTGTGATAAATGACTTGGGAAACTTTTGTCGTTATCCAGAAGATATCTAAAGTTTTCAAGAATTTAAGTGCTCCAAAATGTGCCTGCATTTCTCGAATACACCAGTTGGTAATATTACCTGTCATTTCATTGTCTTTGTGGTAATGATGGTGGAAAATTCTGATTCTCATTCTAAACCAGACTGGGATACTTCATGGGAATAAAAGGTTTAGTTCAATCTCCGGTACACTAGAAACTAAGGTGTGGAAAGTCAGATGTATCCAAATTTTCCTGCCTCTTGCTCCAGTGTTTATTAGTGCAGTTGGGCTACTCAGACAACTGCATTTTGCTGAGTCTCAGCTGAATTAGATAAAATATTTCACTTTTTGCTGTTCCAGACAAAACCGTCGGAGGGCACCAGATTATCAACTACAATGCACCAAACTTCAAAGTAATTACATTTAATCCTCAAGGGAGCAGTGAGTGTAAACGCTCCAACTTCCCTGTCATTTATAATGCCTCTTTAGAAATTTGTCCAGCTCTTGCTAGTAATAATGAATAGAAATTTTTCTACATTAAAGCTCTACCTCTAAAATTAGTGCTGTGGAGCAATTGTCTCTGTAGCTTTTCACTATGTAAAAGAGGCTCATTCAGCATGCCACAAGTTGTAGTGAGAGAAGCAACAGTAATGGTACTATGGTGAGACTCTGCCATCACATTCAATTTACTTAGTTGACAAGGATACAATGTCTTTTCTTACTGCTAGTGCTTTAAACCTGAATTCTAGAATCTGAAAATCATATATGGCTTATTTTTGCATATCTATTAGTAGTAGTAATAGAGTGTGAATTTATAATTTATTAACCTTTGACTTGATTTTGCCTGAAACAAATTCTTTTCTTTCTTTGCCCATAATCTGAATTGATTATTTAAGAGGAGTCTTTTTAAATGAGCTTTTTTGATCTTGCCCATATGTTTTTTTTTCAGACCTAAGGCAATCAATATAAATAGTGACTGAGAGGGCCAAATCCTTGTCTACTACAACAAGAGCCTGCTATGTGTATTGGGACAGGGACAGATGCAAGAATGACAGGCAGCTGCTGCTCGCTCCACACTTTACAGCTTACAGCTTTATGCAGACCTCACACTTTTAGTGCAGGTCATAGCAGATTGTTTTTACTTACTAGCTCCTTCTGGTCCCAAAGACAACTGCAAATGCCCAGCAACCATTCACCAGGTATTCTGTTAGCACTTCAGCCCTAACTCCAGTCTGAGTTGTAGACAGAAAGGTGGTAGGAGGCACGATACTGGTCTGTGTTCCAAGCAGGAGCTTGTTCAGGAATTATCCTCCTGCGCCCCAGCCTGCCACCTCTCCCCTGATGTTGTGCTTAAGAGAAATCAGTCTTGTCGGAATGTCTGAAGTGTTCAATATTTAACACTGCCTTATTCTTGCCTTCTGGCTTACATGATGTAGGTGTAGCACCTCAGAGCTTGTGTGGATTGAAATGGAGAGAACTGAAAATTGTTCCTTACATGGATGAATTGAACCTGAGATTGTTTCAGAAATTTCAAATGACTCACGCCACAGTAGCTTCTGAGTATTATTTCTAACCAGCAAATAAAATAGTCATCTTCAGATAATTTGATCTTTCAAATTCTTCCCATTTTAAGGACAGGCTTTTAATGAATAGTATAAGGTTCCTTGTGCTATTAAAAAGAAAATCTGTTAGCACAACTGTCATGAGATCACATGTGACAAGATGCCCAGCATCAGATAAGTGTCTGATGGAGTTAACCAATGCTGTAGGATTTGTTAATTAAGGAGAAACATTAGCTATTAAACTTGCATCATACAAGAGTACCTGGAAGACAACAACTGTGAATTCACAAGTAATTCATTCAACCATTCTGCAAATGTGAGCCAGACTTCAAAGCAGATATGTATCAGACCAGGAGATTCTCCAAACCTCACCCAGACTGTGAGCAGAAGGCACCCAGTTCTCCTTCAGAAAAATCCTCAGAGAGGGCTGAGAACACAGTCAACACTAAGGTGGCTGACAGGGTATTTAATATATAAATAGGAGTTGTACCTCCACACAATAGTTCTGGTCCTCTGGTAAGCGCTCCCTGGAATGACAGAAAATATTTCATTAGCTAGTCTTTGAGACTAGAAGCCTGGTATTGATTGATGCTGAGAAACCATAGCTAGAAAAAACTGTAGCTCATCCACACTCATGCTTACCTGGAGCATGGAGGGATTAGAAGTAGGCGTGTTCCCAATACCCTTCCCCCAAGCACAAACATACACTTACACATGCCCAAATTTAGAATTGGAACAGGAGAGTTACAAGTAGGGAAGGAGAGAAGAAGAACTGCGGGTTTTCTTGTTTGTTTGTTTGTTTTAATGCCGTCACTTCACCTATTTTCCTAGTTTGATCATTTGGGGCACTCCCTCTAGTCCCTTCCCTTCAGCTTTCAACTAATAATGGAACTGATCCTACCTCAGTAGGCAGTTCTCCAAGTCAGAGGGTTGAATTTCCCAGCCAGCTCTATTTCACAGAACTTTCCCGTGCCAGCACAAGACCCCTCCAAAGTCCTTCTAGACCAAGTCTAACCTGTTGTCTTCACTGCGTATTGCAATGCCTGCTTAAGGTCAAAAGCAATATTTACTTCTCTGTCTTTTCTGCTATTGCTTCTGACTTGGTCTAATGGGTTGCTCATCTTTGCTTCTCTGGCCTTTTCTGCTTCAGGTGCTCATGGAAGCATGGGAAAAAGGAGTCAACCCAGAAGGAAATTCTACCAATCCCAGTAACTGGGACTTTGGCAACTCCTTCTTCTTTGCAGGAACTGTTGTTACTACTATAGGTAAGGTATGCTTTTTCTCCTCAAGAATAGGGGGTTCCTCCAGCTGCCCAGCAATGTACCCACAGAAATGTACCATTGTTGGAGAGAATACTCTTGCAAGGAGATCCTGACTACTGCACATTGCATTTTGTCATCAGTTACCTGTTGTTGTTATTTTGGAGTATACTGCACTTGCAAAACTGGCCATGTGCCTATTTGGAATATGTGGTATGATTTTTGTACATGCACAAAACATCTTCAGGTTGTTTTGAAGCACTGAGTTGCATTGCCCACAAAACCAAGGAGCTGCTGAAGATTGGAATAGTGTAAGATTAGTATTTTTCATGTTCAGTGTTCTGCTAATTGCAACAAATGCACATAGCTTCTATTAGAAGCTATGGCAATTTGTAGACTTCAGTGTGGCCTCCAGGTTGTTGAGGCTTAAAAGTGTGGTGAAGCACTGGAACTTCCCTGGTAAAGCCCATGGAAGTGGTGGAGTCACTGTCCCTTGCAATGTTCAGGAACTGTGCAGATCAGGCACCTAGGGATATGGTTTAGTAGGCATGGTGGTGATGGGTTTATGGTTGGACTTGATGGTCCTGAAGGTCTTTTCTAAACATATAGATTCTATGATTCCATGAAGCCTTGAAAGATCTCATGATAGCCTGAAGACTAACTGTAAAGCCTTTTTGGGTAGCTGGTTTTCCTATTTTCTTCCAGGTTATGGAAACTTGGCCCCCAGCACAGTGGCAGGGCAGGTGTTTTGTGTGTTTTATGCCTTGTTTGGAGTGCCGCTCAACCTGGCCTTCCTTAATCAGCTGGGGAAAGGACTCAACGCTCATCTCATTACTCTGGAAAGATGGGTGCACAAGTCAGGCCGTGTTCAGGTACAGTGTCAATTTGTCATTAATTTCCATTGCTTTAAAACTGAGGAAAGCTGTTTTCTCAGATAGGTAGTCCTGCTGTTAGGCTAAGTGTCACTGTGTGTGCCCACATCCTCCAAATCACAGCAACCACATGAACCTCTCTATGCAAAAAAGAAAAAGATATATTTAAACAAGATGACTTTAAAGCAATTTTCTTTTGCCTGAGGAAGTCCAGATTTGCCTTTTTAGACCCTGATTCAACAAAACTGTTAAGCAAGCACAGTCTCAATTTTGAGCAGGGTCTTTGAGCTCTGCTGACCTTAGCGGAATACACGCACATACACACTTTGCTGAATCAAGGTCATCCTATCTACAGTACTATCTAGCTCAGAATCTAGCTCTACACTGTGCAAGGACAACTTATTTTTATTGGCCTTATTAACCTGACCTGAATTACTTTCCCAGATTGTGTCAGCAATTTATCACTTCCTTCCTTTTCCTATATTGAATTGTAAATAAATATGCCTTCTCCTTGGTTATAGTTTATTGCTGAGTCACAAAGATAATCCAGATGTATTGGAATAAGGGAAACAGTGATTGTATAAAATGCTTAAAAGTGATTTATGAAGTTAGTAGACATTTCTGAGTAAAGATTCCATGAATGACCCATTGCTTTAAGGAAAGGGAATATCAGATATGTTTGTGGTAACGATCCTGAATGTCACGTCAAAACATCCCAAAACACTTCAGAGTTTTGGCATATACTTTTTTTCTCTTTCACACTTGTGAAATCTCTGAATCTCTGTATTCTTTATCTACACTGTTAAAGATTTGCTGGCAAAGCTATATGAGTTACTATCAAATGCTGATTCAATTCATACGAATAACAAGTTATTTTGCTGCATAACCCATGTCTGTTCCCCAGATACAGGCAGCTCTACACTTCACGCTCGTATAGGTGCATCTTTCCTGAGATTTGTGAGGGTACTTGAGGGATGTGATTGTTTTTCACCCCTGAATTAACACCTCTTTTCTGGCAGAATTTCCATGATCAGGTGGAGTTTGGGAACTTTAACTGCTTGCTCACTCTGGGAAGCCTCTCCCAGGAAATTGGTTTGTCTTCTTTCAAAGGCAGTTCAGTAACGATATTTCAGTAATTAATTACAGTTGATGTGACTTACACTGACTTACACTTCCCTCTACCTTATGTGTTTTTACCAGAAGGTTCTTAAATGCCAGTTGAAAAAGTAATATTGAACATTTTAATATAAAGTTTTATGCAAAATTTACTGTCTAATTAAATGTTATCACACTTATCCAGTGAACTAAATCAGAACAGAATTCAACTCTAGAACGTCCATCAGTAACTCTCAAAATGTTTTGCAAATCAAGTTCATATCATTATACAGCTGCAGAGACAAGGTACATAGTATAGAAGTGATTTGTCAAAGTCACCCAGTAGGTTCAAACCAAGTTTTTCAACTTTTAACTCACTGGATCATTTTTATGTAGGAGATAATGTAGAGAGGGAAAGAAAAAAAATATTACCTGGACTTCCCATTTCATAAACCAAGCGATTTGATTTTTCATCAAGTCACAGTAAGTGCATTCATAGCACACATCATACTTGGTTCAAATGCTGATAAGGACATTTTTAAATGATTGCAATGAGCTTGTGTCAGACCACACATCACTAGTCAAGAGTTAGCTAGTCCTGAGTGAGTTCCCTGGGAACCTTTGAGGTCCTGATCCTCAATCCTTAGGTCAAACTGCGAGGCCATTCCTCTGTCATGACCCATTGATTGCTCTGCGTACTAACTAATGCAGCAACATGTGCTGTAACGTAGCTGCTCTAAACATCTCCCAAAAGGCAGACTTGTACTGGAAAACACAGATCTACCTCGTGCTGACAGAAAAAAAAAATCAAAAAAAAGCTCTGCTCTGAATGCTTCTAAGTTTAAAATAAAAGCAGGCAAACCAACTTCACTTAGATTTTATTCAAACATATTTTTGGCTGAGCTCTTGCAAGGCACTTAATAAATCTTTGGAAGCAGCAATGGTGAAGAAAATCCTAATTTGCTCTTGCCAATCTTTGTATCATGAGTTATGCAATATTTGGCACTTTTCCTAAAGGACTGTGTTCTTAGAGCCAAGTGACTGTAAGAGCACCTTAGTTTGAACTGAAAATGTAAAGTAAGCATTTAATTCTTATGACTGCTATAGTAAATTTGGAAATGTGTCTTGAACATACTTTAAAAAATGATTGCTTAAAGCATAAAAAACCCACTTTTTTCAATAATTAAAATTTTTTTTTTTGGACTCGTGATGAGCTCCAGTACGTATGTGCATCCTAACCGGAGAGGTCAGCCTGCAGTGCCTGGATGCATGGGTTTATTTTTCCTTTCTTGTTTGTTGCTCCCAGCAGTAGAAGGTTTGTGATCCAAGAGCAAAACAAAACCAGCAGTTTCCAGTGAACACATGTGCAGTGCTGCTGAGCTGCCATCTTCCTTTTCTCTTGCAGGTCTTTCAGACACTGGCAATGGCCATCTTCCTGACCACTGGGACCTTGCTTTTTCTTGTGTTTCCACCCCTGGTCTTCAGTTATGTAGAAGGCTGGAGCTATGGAGAAGGCTTTTATTTCACCTTTATCACCCTCAGCACCATTGGATTTGGGGACTATGTAGTAGGTAATAACAAGAGCAAACATGGATGAATTTTATGTGTCTGTCTGCATCCTCACTCCAGTGGGAGGAACTTTGTTGAAATTAGTTACTCCAATATGAACCTAAGTATAGACAGCATAGACACTTATTCTATACCACCATACCTATTCTTGTACCATTATGTACCTGGTACAAGATACAGCTGAAGCAGACTGCTAATAATGAAATAATGTATTTTATGACAAAGATACGTGTCTCTTGACAGCTAAGTTGAGACTCACTAAACTCATTTCATAAATGACATTGAACACTCCTTGTAAGTAGTAAGTATGCCCAAGTCGGTATGAATGTGATCCATGGGAGATAGATGGAGTATAAGTGAAATGTTTGTCTTGATAGTAAGAGCCAGTGCTCTCCTAACAATGATTTGTTTCAGATACTGCCTTCCATTCCCAACAAGAAAGGGTCAAATATAAAATGTTCAGCAGTTACAGTAGGGATAATATTAGTCACAGCTCTGGGAGGTCTGTGAAAGAAAATAATTCCAGCAGCAGTATACAGTTTTCAGGGATCTATGCTGAGACACAGAAAGAGAGACATGTGAGAGACTATCTTTCCATCAGCTTATTTAAACTAATGCTTTTAATACAGGACATATAGTGTACTTACTCATTCAGAACACCAGGATGTTACTTCACGAGAGATAGCTCTTCTCTCCTACATCCTGAAAGGAGAGAACAAGCCCAGGCCATCCTGAATCCAGGTAACATGATGATCTGGATGAGAGACACTAAATGGACAGCTGCAGCGCTGATGATCCTGCTTATATCCAGCTGCACTGAGTGCCCATTTTGTGAAAATACCAGCCTGGGGGGTTACAGACTCTCATATCCACATACTTAAAATGGCTGCATTTCCCAAGTAACGTTCTCCAAGTGTTTTTGGACTTTGTACTCAGGTATATCACACTACAGAAATAATCATTACTTCACTGAGATAATTTTTTTCCTTTGTCAGTGCCAGAAGCCTGCAATTCGGAGATTTGATGACAGCTGTTCTAGGCTTACCTGAAGTTTAGAAGAAAAGAAAAGAAAATTAAAAAAAGGATGCCCATAGATCATATAAGCTTGTTAAACATACCTCTTTGCAGGGAGCAGTGTGTGTTCATGTGTGTATGAGCGCACACACGTGTGAGTTCACGTGTGTGTGTATGCTTGAAATCTTGGGTATGTTGTCTGCTTGTCCAAAAGCAGCTAAGATTAATATTCTGAGTTTCCTGGATTTTTCAGGCACAGACCCCAACAAGCACTATATCCCAGTGTACAGGAGCCTAACTGCAATTTGGATTGTTTTTGGTTTGGCCTGGCTGGCTCTGGTCTTCAACGTGGGAGCTGACATGATGGAAAAATTTCTTCAGCTTAAGTGGCATAAGCCTGACTTAGGCTTGGCAGAAGGAGCTACCACGAAGTTGGAAGAGGAATCTGATGGGCCAAGCATCCACATACCTGGTTGAGCAAGGTGTACCCAGAAAGCAGCGTTGAAAGAGCAACATTTCCCATCTCTACATCTCACACTAAACAAGCCTTATGGACAAAGGACTAAACCACAGGCTGTGAACAACTTCCTAAGGAGGAAATATTTCAGATGCTTGGAAATTTCCACACATTGCAAAAGCATCTGCCAGTCCAAAGAGGTGCCACTCATGGTAAAATATATATATATATATATATGTCCCAGGTTTCATTCAGCATTTCTGACTCAACAATACCCTTGGGCAACTTTCCCTGAAGTAATTAATTACTATCCTTTTTCTTTTTGTTAGAATTCAGTTGTGATTGTCAGCAGTCTTTAAAACACTCACTGGCTGCCTCCCAGCTCAGATGAGGAGACCTGTCATCAAGAGCTTCATGTTGAAAAAGCAAGTAGAGAAATCTTTCTTCACTTCCAAACAGAAAACAAACAAAAATTCAGAGAAATATCAACAGAAATGGCCAGGTACTCACAATATCCACCCAAAGAATCACAGAATCATAGAATGTCTGAGGTTGGGAGGCACCTCTGGAGATCATCTAGTCCAACCCTCCTCCACCCCGCTATAGAAGGGTCACCTCTAGCATGTTGCCCCAGCCCTTATCCAGGCAGCTTTTGAGTACCTACAAGAATGGAGACTCCACAAAAACTCTGGGCAACCTGCCTGGGTCCTCCTTCTTGTCCTTTTGAAGACTGGAGTGACATTAGCTTTCTTCCAGTCCTCAGACACCTCTCCAGTTCTCCATGTCCTTTCAAAGATGATTGATTGAAAGTGACCTTGCAATGATGTCTGCAAGCTCTCTCAGCACTCATGGGCACATCCCATCAGGGCCCATGGGTGTCAAGTTTGCCTAAATGATCTAACTCAATCCTCCTTGACCAAGGAAAAGTCTTCCTTTCTCCAGACTTACCCCCTGGTCTCCAGAGTCCAGGATTCCTTAGCAGTAAAGACTGAAGCAAAGGAGGCCTTCAGTATCTCTGCCTTCTCTGCATCCTTCATCACCAGTATCCCTGAGGCTTCATCTGATAATTGTCTGAAATTAACAGCCTTCATCCTACATATAAAATGATAACATTTCCTTAGTCCCTTGAGTAAAACACATAATACTCTGTAATTGTGCAGACATTATGTGTCTCTCTGGCGCTGCCTGAACTGTTATGATTCCATTCAGAACAAACTGACAGCTGAGAGCAAGTTATCTCAGTTCATTTCACAACCACTTGAAAGCAGCGGCACTTTAAACCAAATCTCAATGCAAGGAGACTCCCTTAATTCGAGCTGGTTCACAAATACATTAGAGCATGGCATTTGTTTTGGGCCAGTTCACCATACACCGTGCAGAACTGATAGTGCCCATTTACCTCTAAAGAAGGCTGATAGGCTTTGGGTTAGATGTGGTCTTCTGCCATGAATGTAGCATCACCAGTGAGAATAAGGAGTTTGACTTTATTACAGTTATTGTAAACTAGAAGTAGCAGCAGTCATCTTCAAAGAGACAGAAAAGCTAAAGAAGGAGATGCAAGTGCCTTGCAACAGGCTTGTTACTAAAATATAAAACTGTTGTTACGCTTTGTATTAAACTATGGAAACGTAATAAAACAATCGTTAGCAGTTCTGTCAGACAAGCATCAGAAATACATTCCCTGAATATGCTTGTAATTGCTTACATGCTGCTATTTATTCAGTGTGTTTATTACTCACATTAACCATTAATTAATCCCTTTAAAGCTCACTTACAAGTGGAACTTCAATATAAGATGTGACTGAAATATGGCTGGACATGCAGAGTAGCCCCAGGCTAGTGTATGGCTGATGGAATGACGGTAACATCAAATGTGAGCCCTTCAGCAACTGCTTTGATATTTCACTTTGGGGTAGTGTCCAAAAAACATGCGGAGACTTGTGTGGGGGTTACAAATCTCTTTTCACATGTCTTCTAAGATGGATTTTGACTTCTGAGAAGAGTCACAACAGATGCTTGTTCTTGCATCTTTCTTGGTGCTTGTTTTCTTTGCCAGTTGCTGACTCCTGCATATTAGAGCCTGGCTGTTCTAGTCTGAATGCTGGCATGTAAGAATGCCAACTATCAGATCTATTTGACTCATTTGAAAACTGTGACATGTTTATCCAACCTAAGATTTCACTCATGCCTTACCACTACCTACCTCACAGATTTTATCTCCTCAGTCTTTGCACTGATCTTCCTCCCTGCCGTCAGCTATTCCCATAGGTTTGTGCAACGACTTTCTTTGTAGCCTCTTTCCTTGAGAGCAGCCAAGTCTGTCCCGTCTGGCTTTTTGTATCTTTGCAGATCTCATGAGAAACATTCTTTCTGAGTCTTCTCTTTCCTTCAGACATAATACTTGTATTTCCACTCAGTAACAACATTACTATTGCTATATTCTGTAACTGTATTATGTCAACACTATAAAAAATTTTATGCCTATGTGTGTGAAAGACAAAGTTCTAGTGACTTTTGTATCTAATCAGTTATATTTGCCTTTCCTGTTTTCCATGCCTTCCTCACTTTATCTAGTCACAGCAAACCATAAAATTTGCAACAGTCTAAAGGTGATCCTACAACTTACCTTACACTGTTTTGCATGCCATAAAAAGTGATAACAAGATTTATCAGATATGCCAAGCATGCACTACATACTGGCAAAGTGTTTGCTACTAAGGATTTCCTTGATATCTGACAGCTACGAGTTTGAACTCTTATTACCTGACCAGTAAATTGTTCCTGTATCTGATAATGAGTTTCCAAAGGAGCAACACAGTGAGATTAGGTTGATTTTTTCTTTTCTGCTATGGCTGCTTTTAGTAAGGTTACAAGTAGCTACTGCATCTCTCAAGCTGCCTGTTAGAGGATTCAGAAAGATACTTTAAGTCAAGCACATAGCCGTGCTGGAAAAGAAAAGATACCGATGACCTCCCCAGTATCACACAAGTGACAGAAATCTTCTGAGCACTCTTGTAATTTTTTTCAAGATGAGAGAAGATCCTAAATGTCATTCACATCTGCAATCACAGTTCATTTGGGATTCATACTGAGATCACAGTCTGAGCTCTCGTGCCTGGATGCGTAAGGACTTTCCAGCACCCTTTCTCTAACCAAAAATATACTCAATGGAAAAAATGGCCAACTACAAAAAATAAGTTGAAAGGACTGTGCAATCACTTGGGCCTGCTAGGAGTCAAGAGGAGTGCATGAAGGCAGCTCTTTTACTCCCTTTCTAATCAATTTTTCTAGTCTGTGGAATGGAGATAGTACAGGATGCTCAGCCAGGACACATGGGAAACAGCACTTCCAAATTCAGCTCTGCAACCTATGGCACAGCCACTGTCCCAGGCAGGGATTCTTCTGCGGTGTGGAAAAGAAGCACCTGATCTTTAACAGCCCATGCTGCAGCCCAGTGCAGGACAAGAAACAACACTTCTCCTCCACCACAGTCTTTCCAGTCTTATGCTTCTGCAAGCCCTTTCCTCAGCCTTGGTCCTACTGGTACCTTCCAGAAAACACCAGCAGTCACCATCTGCATCATCTGCGAGTATTTGAGCCAGTCTCTCAATCTTTAAATCTAAGGAATGCAAATAGGAGGCTGACATGCATGTATCTTCCTCAAACTTAAAACAGTTTAGTGACTATAAAGTGACATTTCTGAGAATTATCAAGTCAATCAGATCATGAAAATGCTAAACAATTCTTCAAAAATTTGTTGTGAATCTTAATCTCTTCTCTTCCTACTCAAATTCCTTCTAGTAAGCATATGCTTAATGCCCTAGAGTTGAAAATGTTCTTGCTTGTAGTTCCAACCCCATGCTCCACCTTTGCACCTTTGCTTTTTTTTTTCATAATTTATCTTCTGTGTATACATTAAATGCTATATGTTCAATTAGTAACCTTCCAGCATGGTTATATTTAAAAGTGTGCCTTGCATAAACTATCTGATTTTATTGCTGTTATAATGTAAAAAATGTTATTCAAAAATGCCTATTTCTACACCTTAAATGAAAGAGGAAACTGTGAATATGTGTCTGTTTTAGTATCTTTATGTCCTTTCTCTCTCTGGTATGTTATTTATGGAAAATGTCTTTTCCTAATGATCTAAAGTCATCTAAATTCAGTGATTTTCAATGCTCAATTATCAATAACTGGAAAGGCTGAGCTGAAGCTGAGTAATACGCAGAGCAACTTCGTTTTAGAAATATGTGTTGAGAAAGGCATCTTTCCACTGGAAAGTGGTCCTTCCTACAAAGTGTAATTAGTAGAACTTGTCTTGTGGAGGGCTAACTTTGCCTATCCAATTTTGAGTCTTGTCAGTAAACGCACGAGTTTGTGCTCATCAGCACCTCCCGGAGAAGCACCAGCTGAACACGCTACAGAGCGGTGCCGCGGGTACCACGAGCCGCAGGAGCGCGGCCTTGTTTGCCTGAGCGCAGTCGCTCTTCTGGCAGCGAGCGCGGAGGACAGCGTGAGCACACGCTGCCGCCTGGCCGCGCACGGGGTCGGAAATGTCACTGTGCAGAGCTCTGCGTGGTTTTCTTCCTCTTGATCTCCCGTTCTGCAGCAAGACGCGGTAAATAAAGAAAGTTTTCATGTTCTAGATGTGACTTGTTCCTCACGCCAGTGAGAGAGGGCAGAGCGGCACATGGCGGCAGTGCCGCCCATCACAACAGCACAGCGGGCTCAGGAGCGTCCGGGAAGGTGCTCCCGTGCTTCCCAGGAAAACCCCACGCACAG
>NW_010581928.1:59276-73812 GCF_000705375.1 Tinamus guttatus | reverse complement strand
GAACTTAAGGAAAAATTTCTTAACAGCGAGGGTGACAGAGTACTGGAACAGGCTGCCCAGAGAGGTTGTGGAGTCTCCTTCTCTGGAGATCTTCAAAACCCGCTTGGATGCAGTCCTGTGTCACGTGCTCTAGGTGACCCTTGTGTGTGCAGGGGGGTTGGACTAGATGACCTCTAGAGGTCCCTTCCAACCTTAAGCATTCTATGATTCTATGGTTTTTATCCATTATAGTTTAATTCTTTTTTTCCTGCTTAACCCTCATTATACTGTCATCTTCTCCCTAATGGTCTAGCTTATTCTGTTAGGTGCTGAAGTTAAGCAGCTTTAACAGTGGTCACATTCAGGGAAAAGGCCACCGGCATCTTGTAACTCTTCAGCGATGTTTGTGCATTTAAAGAAAATCTAAGAAACTAGGACAATTTGGTTAAAAAAAAGAAGGTTGTGTGAGTTTAAGGCTGCTCAAGGGCAACCTTAATTTATGTGCCAATAAGTTACACAAATATTTTCTCTACTATTCAATTAAGAACAAGTAGTTTCCTTGGCAACGGTCACATTACATGGAACTTACCCTAGCTCTGAGTTCCAGCAGAGTACTTTCCCTAAGAAAGGAACATACTCATCTATCATGTAAATGTCTAATTTGTACATGATTTTGAGAGAGAGGGGAGAAAATTGAATTTCCGGCAAATTAACACAGCCCTTCTCTTTTCCTGGAGTCAGATTCATGTTTTTTCCAATAGTTTTCTCTTGTTTTGCATTTGTCTCTTGATGCTAACTTGTCTATTAAAATGGTAAAAGACCAGAATTATAACCTGGATGTAATAAAAACTGCAAGGCGGAATCAGGCTGTGGGTGAAAAGGACTGCTGTCAGTGGGGAGGGAGGGCTGTTTTAAAAGCAGGAAGGTCTTCTTCCATTCCAGTGTTGTTACTGAAAATGTGTTTTGTGGTTCAATTATGATGCTTGTGATTAGCATTTCTTTGGGCAAAAATGAAAGTTCTCGGTCTGATTACACACGAAATTGCAATTTCCTTTTCAGCTATCACCTTCCTCACTGCTGCAGATGCTGGGCCCCGTAACTCTTGCAAGGCTTCTGGCATCTAGCATGCAGGACCGCTCTGCGGCACGAGCGAGGTGTGCACCTACCTGCCAGGGACCTGCAGGGCTCTTCCTGGGCCAACAGCCCCGTTCGGCTCTGAGGCAGGCCCAGAAACAAACCGAAATGCTGCAGTCAGAGCCAAGCATAACCATCAGCGCTGGGTGTGGAAGCAAGCAGCTCTGCAGAAGAGGGGGAAAGGCTATCCTGCCTTCCCTTTGGAAGGAATGTGTTCATTTTCCATATGCTCGTCCTCTCTTCCCAGTTAAGCCTGCAACTGACTTCCCCAGTATGAATCCCTGCTTTTCTCCCACTCTCATAATGTTGCCGTGGAAAATGGATTTGACATTGTCATATTTAATCTCCAACAGAATGTTTCTGCAAAGCTGGAATAAAACGTCTCCAATGCTTTCATCTCATGGCTTATATTCAATCCATAAGAGAATTTTAGATTTTTAAGATACTGTTCTACATTTTTTTCCCCTTATTCCTCTGCCCATCAACAGGATTCAACTGGAATTTATTCTTTTGTCTTATGTCTGTTTGCAGGTCTCTGCATTAGGAAAAAGAATCCCCTTAGCAGCACCCCAGACTTCTGCACTCAGGTGCTTCTGTTTTTGAAGGTCTCTCAAGGGAAGAGAGGTCCCTCTGCATCCCCTCTGTGCTACTGCAACTCTTGTTATGGAAGTCAATAGTGGCAGGATGCTGCACTATCTGTGCATGTTAGATTCCCCTCAACCTATCTGTTTGCTTTACTTCACTAAACATAAAAGCTAAAGAACTGTCGTTTAATCATATCTTTCATCCTATGCGCATGCAAGCACATCCAGCATTATGTGGTAAATGTATTTTTGTAGCATTTTTCCTATTTTTACTGCATTCTTACCCTGAAGAAACAGCAGTTCTGAGCAGCTTTGTAAAAATCATTTCTCAAAGTTAACAAATAGATTAATTATTTCCTGTTTTACAAGTCCCTGGGGTACCGAAAACCAGAGATAATATGTAATTACACTGCTGCAGCTCCAGGTCAGTATGAATGTGTGATTGTGATGAAACCCATGTTTCTTCTGACGTGACAAAATGAATAGGGTTGGCTATTCTCTGCCTAGTCTAAGATTTATGGAGCCCATCATAATTTATTTTCGGTAAGTGTCTGAACATTGTAAATGATGCGATAAATAAGCATACTCTTGTTATGTAGTGACTGTATCTAGATCTGCAGCCCTCCCACCCCAGAAATTTATTGCATACATCCTTCAGTCAGCCTATCCGCTCCTTAAGGACGTGCTGGAACATATGAACTTCTCAAGCTGGTGGCTGGCTGTTTGGAGGCTGGGAAATGAAAAGTCACTGAAAAGTCACATCATCTGTGCACACAGAGAATGGGGTTGAGGCAGGAAACACAGGTCACTGCCTGCTGCTGTGTGTGCAGGCAACATCTAATTTTCCTTTTGTCCAGTGTGAGCTGAAACCTTTTTGATAACTTTGGGGTGTTTTTTTCCTTGCCCTGCTCACTCTAGTGAGAAGCTGCCACAGGCTGGGATTTTACTACCTGAGAAGATGATATGAGCATTTTCCTCATTTTCTGGAGCTGAGGTAAAGACAGCCTAGAATCTGCATGGCAACTTGTAACCAACCTCTTTGGGAGAGTGCATAAGTATGTCACTTTTTTTTTTTTTTTTTTTTTTTAAGACAGTGTTGGTGCTGAGTAAGTGCTGTGTTCATCAAACATTTTACCATGATGTTATGCCAGAAAGAAAAAACTTTTAGGACCTATCTTGAAATAGATACTGTCTCTTTCCAATTATTTTTTTTTGACAAAATCACTGGAAACTCAAGAAAAATCTGAATTATCTCTTCAGGTCCTAAAACTTATCACATCCTTCAATGAGGCTCTGACCCATTCATACACATCATTCTCATAAATCTGGACATACTGTTTAATCAAAATCATTCCGAAGCTCTATAAAGTCTCCTTGCTTCAGCTCATAAAATACTCTTATGCCCTTAAGCCTGTTGGGTAATTTCCTAGAACATGCTTTCCAAGTCTTTCTCATCATCGATTTCTCTTTTTGAAGTAATGAAACACTCACTCATGATGGCAGAAAAATTATGGTTGGGCAGCAGATAAAGATAATCCTCATTATCTGTAATGAGGTCACTAAGTCAGCACACACACACAAAATAAAAATCTCTTCGGCCTCACCCATCAAGGAACCTACAATTTAAAAAATTTGACACATGAATTGAGCTCACACTCAAGAGGCATGTTGCCTCCTGAAAGGTGAGCACAGAATCATGAAGGCCATGGGCAGCCCTGGATGCTTTGGTTCTTGAATCTAGATCTCAACCCTGCCAGTTTGGCCCTATCTTATTAATAAGCAAAGCCAAAATATTTTACCAACTCAAATATTCATGGGTTTTTGTGCCACATGATGGCAAGCTACCAATATGTCTAATCGTTATGTTTTTTTGTGACCATGCTGTGAGGATGGAATGGTCTCTCTAACAATCCAAGTGAAACATATTCAATTGTCATGAAAATTTAATATTTTTTTTCATCTTGGCTCATGATGCCTTTCCCACTAAAAGCAGGATGTTAGGAAGTATGTAAAGGATGAGAGAGTATAGCAAAGGCTATAAAGAGCAAGGGTCGTTTTTGTTAAGATTGTTGTTTAAACAATGACCTTCTGGGTCTGATCCTGAACTCCTCTGCGGTCAGTGGGAGGCTCTCCTTTACTCTGAAGGGCTATGTTCACACATGTTCAGTGTGTCCTTCCTCTGTGGCTGTCCTTCCATTCAAATTACATCTGAGTTCTGCAATGCATGAATACTTGTGTCTGATTTTAACAATTCCAGACCTTTTAACCAAAGAATCAGCAGACTTCCTTTACTATATGCTTAAACATTTTGCTTGAAACACTGAATAATGCTTTAATGAGAATGCTACCTTGTATAGCAGAGGATATGAGAAGAGATACTTGTGTCCTTGTATCCTTGTGTCCAAATCCTGAAGTGGGCGATTTGCTTAAGAAAAGACTTTGGAGATGAGTCTGCTTATCTCTGTCCAGCAAAGCCGTTTGGGGAATCTCTGTTCTTCATTTCAGTAAGTTTCTCATGCTCTTTGTTAGCTTATTTTGCAAAGTGAGAATAAATGGTCTAATTCACCATATATTCACTGTTCTTGTTTTCTGAGGAAGGTGGGTAAGGGCTAATTATTTATTTTACTGATAGAGTTAAATACGTGACTGAACATTCTTGTTGTGCTTACATTGATTAATCAGCTGCATAATACACTGCATCTCTCTATTTTCAAGACACCTTACTGTGCCAATTCTTTTTGATGCCATTTTCATGAGTACAGAAAGCCCATACAGCAACCCACAACTTGATCTACTAGTTGTAAATGGAAATTTTTGGAACAAGTTCCATGAACCTGACAATGACTGCATTGATTAGATCATTGAGACAAGAGCCTGCTCTTTTACATTTACAGAAATGAAGTGAAAGTGGTGTGTAGGTAAGAAGTTATATATATAAGTGTACAGGCAGACTAGCTTTTCCCATTTTCTTTTGGAGGGAGGTACAGCTATACCCTTCATACAAATAATATGGCAAATGCATCCCTTGGTCATTTGGGTGCCATTCTATTGCATTTTTTATTGAAGTGCCAATGATGTAACTGAGAGCTGAGTTTGGTACAATGTGCTTTGTTCAGCCGTCTGCCAAATTTAATGAAGTGATAGGGAATCTTTTAAGCTGGATTTGGCCTGTATCATATGATTAAATGGAGTAAGTGTTCCCATTCTGTGTTAGATGTGCTTTTGGGTAAAGATCAGATTTGCTTGGTTGGCTGAATTCAGGGTATTTTACCTTTCTGGCTCCAACAGATCAGATCATTTTTTCAGAATTAGTTTGCACCACTTTAAGACCAACTTTGATTCTGATGGTGAGAAGCCAAAATCCCTGTACACATTTGTGGGAGCAT
Organism: Tinamus guttatus; assembly: GCF_000705375.1. The sequence continues at coordinate 68,729 of NW_010581928.1, read as the reverse complement.
ATCTAAGTAACGGAGGCTTCCCGATAGACGACAGATACAATGAGCTGGACTAAGACCAAGGCGAAAAGATCGTGGGAAAGTCACCAGCTGGAAGAACACAGAAGTAGGCGAGGAAGAACCTGTAAACAAGCTTATCAGTGCAGGATAGAGGACTGTGTGGGGCCAATCATGTAACCGTGTGCCCTGAGATCTACAGCCAACCTAGTACGGTAGAAGACACGTGGACAGTAGTATGTAACCAATCACAATGTAAGCGTACGCGTGGCTAGATGACTTAGCAGAAATGTAGTAGATAAATAGAGTGCTGTAACGCGAATAAAGTGATTTCTGTTAGACTCATATTGAAGTCTTCAGGAGTCGTGTCTGGCCTCCCGCACACATTAATAAACTTTAGTTAAGATCCTTTATCTCTTGACTTTTCCTGATTTTGATCATTTTGAACCAGTCTCTTTCATGGACCATTTCCTTCAGAAACCATCAGATCACACATAGATCTGTGCCTCTGCTCCCAGAGCTAGCTAGTCACCTGGATCTAGTAGAAACGGGTTTCTGACTGGGCTCTCTTCTCAGAATGGGAAAATCAATACTTTTAATCTGGGGGCTATTGCTGCAGAGATCCTGTGGAGACAAAGCACAACACGAACGTTTTTTTGTTGTTGTTTTTTTTGTTTGTTTGTTTGTTTGTTTCCCACTGTAGGGTCACTCAGAGCCTTCACCCTCCTCTAGTTGGAACCAGGCAGAAACCTTCTACTATTTTAGCAATATTGGAAAGATAGTGTGGTTAAGGAGAACCTCAGGGAGGAGGAATAATGTATTTTATTGCATTATTATTATGACAGAACCTTAGTTGGTAGGCATTGTAGAAACACAGGGTAAGAGACACAGCCTTCAAGAGTTTACAGTCCAAACAGGAGAGACAGGTAAATGTAAGAGAAGCAAACAATTTTTATTCTGGTTTTTTTTTTTTTTTTTTGATGATGATGATGAAGAAGCAAGTGCTTCCCTGGCCGATACAACTCTGCAGTTAACTTGGGAATGGGGCCTTGCCAAGGTTTAGACCCACCAATGATTCTTTTACTTGCTGTGCTGAAGTGCAAGCTTATGTCCTAAACAGTATGGATAAAAAGTGGATTTGGACTCAAATTCAGACTCAGTTTCAGGCCAGAAACATGGTGTAGATGTCACTGGAAAAAAAAAAAAAAAACAACTTTGTTGGTTTCACATGGAAGTGTTTGGAAGAGCCAGGATATTTTGTCAGATGTCCTTACTTGGAGCTTGCTGTCTGGACCACAAGATCCTTCCAACTACTGTGATGCCACCACAGCTCTCCACAGGGCCCCAGGCTGATGGGGAATGCTGGAACATGACCCGTGCCAAGCAAAGAGGGTCTTGTTTGAAACTTATGTTGCAGTTGCACTTTATTACTCAGGAAAGGGAAGGGGCACACTTTGATTGCAGAGGGCAACAGTGTTGTAGGAAGACCATCTCTTAGTGTGCAGGTCATCAGGTTTGATGACAAATTTCACTTGTGCAATATGGGAGTGCAACTGGTATGGCATGACTCCTGTGATGCAGAAACACTGCCACACAGCACTGCTTGTTTCAGTTATGTGGCTGGTATGACTGGGGCTTTTGTTGCATTTTGGGGCCTCGGTGTCAGAGCCTTGTTGCGGTGCTCCAGCTGCAACTGCTAGCAGGCACTTTGCTTTCCTGGGCTTGGTCTTGTCAACAGCTGCACAAAGAAACTTCAGACTAGATGGATTAGATTTTTTTATCATCATCATCATCATTATAATTATTATCCAAGATGGTGAAAACAATGACCTTACAGGGTGCTTCTTCCCTTTCCTACATGGCAGTTCTGGTATACACTTTTCTCCCAATCCAATAGACATAAGGGCTCTGCAGTTTATCACTTCCCTCCTGAGTATAAAAATAGTTTCCTCTGGAGAAAGGATATAACAAGGCTGGGTGGTATTCCTACTGGTCTCACAAAAGTGACAAAATAGAAAGGTCCCCAGTGGCATAAGAGGTCATGCTTGTGGAGAAGGTAAAGGAGGAGGTTTGGTGAGAATATCTTGGAACTGAGCTGGTTCTGTGCAAAATGACTTCTCTGCTTGTTGAGCTCAAACCAGAAGAACCCAAACCCACACTGCATGTGGGTACCATGGGCAGTCTCCTGTAAGCAGTTCATTCACCATTGAAGGCTGCTGTCACTAAGTGAGGAGTCCCACAAGGCAGCTCAGACCTAACAGATGTTGCTATAGTATTTTCAAGGTTAAGCGGATATATCCGTGTAGAGCTTTACCACACCTCATCCTTTGGCCCTGTGGGCACTCAGGAATCTCTGCAGTCTGCTTCCTTACATAGATCAACCACTTTCTGAGTATCTCGGGTCTGATAACAGCTGTTGCTGGATGGACAGCTGCCACGCTAGCCCAGTAAACACGGGTATCACTCCATGCTCTATCTCCATTGCTACTTCTCATCCATGTGTGCAGGTGACCTGGCCAAGGTGTCCTGCGGTGTTGCCGTGTGCTGGATGGCACAGGCACCGGAGGCTGTGCCTGGGGTGCCCCAACTCGGGCAATGCGAAGGAAAGGCACCAGCCCAAACTGAGTACGCAGGTACTGGCAGGGGGCTCTGCCCACCCACCCACACACACTTACACAAAAGAGGTCATGCTGAACTGGTTACAGGAAAACAACTATATGCCAACCAAGACTGCTGGCAAGGATGAAACATAGTGAGCTGTCATGATTAATAATAGAATCTAATCCAATACTTGGAGGCATAAAATATATTCAGAGCCCACCATGTCACTAACACGTTACGAGCTCACAGAGGACAGGTCTGTGCTGTGCAGTGGCTGCCAGTTAGTTAGTGATTTTTAAGCGCAATGCCCACAGAGCATGGGGTGACAGGCCACTGGGGCCAGCAGCTGCTCCCTCTCGGGCATTTTGGTCCAGTTATCACAGGAGGCAAATCCGTAGCCCTGGAGGGGCTCAGATGCCTGTACAGCTGAGGTTCACCATAACGTGTGAACTCTGTATGTGCCTCTTCTGAGCAACTTAGCCTCTCACAATCCATCTAACCCCACAGCCCCTCTTCTAGGAACGACCAGTTTCATCCTTAAGATCAGACAAGCTACAGAGAAAAGAAGGAAGAAATCTGTGGTAAAGAGTAAATTGAAGGGAGGTCTCTGAGCCTAGGTGAACTAGAAACTGGGTTGCGTTCTTGCACAATTAAAGTGCCTGTTTTGCTGCTGTTTGCTTTTGCAGCTCTCTCCTGCAGAACTCCTTGACTGCACACAGACAGGATCCACAAGAAAGGGAAATGCAAGATCAGTTTGGGAACCCAGTCACTGACAGACTGGAGAATTTCTGTGAAATCTCTCTGAAACCAATTTTAACCAACACATTCCTGAATATCTGACAGCTAAATATTTTCCAGTTGATATTATACTTCAAAGTATAAGCTTTACCACATATGACCTGGACTTATGTAACACACATTATTCAACTTTCAAATTCCCTTTCCTACTGCTAATGGAATACATTTTCTCTCAGATTATCCAAACAAAAAGCTTGTCATTGGCTCTACTACAGATACTAGAGTCCCGGCCTCCAGAAATGGCTGGGTTGTCTGTTATCTCAGATAGTTTCTGAACTTAAGCATCCTGACCGCAGGTTTATAGTGATGCTGGCAGTAAGTGGTTTATAAGAACTTTTGCTTTACTACTGCAATCTTTTCCTTTATTTATGGCATGTAGCCCATAAGCACTTGAGTTGTGATGAACTTCTCTGCAAGTATGTAGACAGCAGTTTAAAATAATCTTTGTAGTTAGCTGGGGAACTTAGGGAGTAGGTTGTACCATATATCATTCTTATAGGTTAGCCTCTTAAAAGTAGAGTTCTTTCAGAAGAATTCCTGAGACAGCTCGCAACCATATCCATGCTGCACAAAATAAGACATAGAAGCAGAAACCACTGGGAAAAAAAAAAGGCTCTGGAACTCAGGAAAGCAGAACTCTCCTCCAGATATTTGGAGGTTTCTCTGCCTCAGTTTTCTGCATCAGGGGTAATCCCTTGGAGTGCTGTGAGAATTGGTTACTGACGGTGAGATTTCCAAGACTGCTTAGAGGAGTCACATGCTTCAGTCCCACTGACCATGATACAACTTAGGCATTTAAATCCCTTAAGTGTTTTTGGGAGACCTATACTGAAATGTATGTAAAGGTTACCAGTTCAGAATAAGGCTGCTTTGCATGTACTGGGAAAATACAGTCCCAGATTCTGCCACTGGCAACTTCATGAGTAATATCCTGAATATTCTCACTGATTTCAGCAGTCTCTCGTATGTTATAGCTAAGGCTTTGCAGCCTCCTGAGCAAAATCTGTATAGATTCTGCTTGGGTCCAATGCCACATTTCCTCTCCTACATTTTTTTGGTCAGAAAGAACCAACAGTGACATTCAGAGAGGCTTATCAAACTCTGTGGGTGGCACCAAGGTCTGAAAATTAAATGTCTGCCACACAGACAGGTTGAGAAAGGGAGTAGCTGCCTATAACCTTTTGAACTTTTGGAAAAAGTCAAGTATGGCCTCACAGCCTAATGTTTCTGTTTGTCCCCTTGGTAGCTGTTTATATTCTTCTCTATGGAAAAAGCAAGATGTTTGAATCTGGAGGACTTTTTATATGTGCTTCTAAGTAGCCCCAGTGCACAAATAAACTGTGTAGGTGCTTTGTGATCAGAATAATCTCACATGATCAGTCATACATTGTTCTCTTGTCAACAGCAGCCATCTAGGACCAGCCTTGTGTCCTGGACTGAATCCAGAATAAACAAGCACCCTGATGGAAGTGCTCCATAAACACCCAGAATCTGGAGACATTCTTAACTTGCAGGATGCCATTTTTTTTTTGTTCTTTTGTTTTCTGGAAGGAAAAAAAAAACTATTATATTCAGCCCACAGCCATTTAGATATGGAAAATTTCAATCAAAATCATTTAGGAAGAAATTTGGAAAACATGTACAGATGTTTACAAATGATATTTTTTAAAATAACATTCTTTCTAGAACATGGGATAGGATACCCATAGGGCCAAGTCTCCGATGGTGTAAAAGAGGGAAATCCTATTGCAGATAATGAAGCTGCTTCCCATTCACATTCTTAGAGGTCATGGTTTCCTCATATTGCTTATAGCAAATTGCCAGCATAAATTGTAGACAATTTATAATTTTTAACACTCTGAAGCCCCAGATTTATGGAGAGGTACCACTCCTGGTCCCATACAGCCAGATTAGAACATTTTACTTAAGACACTTTTATGGTAGATAAAGGTAAAACTGATTCTCTGGAAATCAGGCTTAAGAAAAATGCTTTTACATACAAACTTGCATATCAACAAATTTCATTTAAAATAAGGAGAACAGATTTTAGACTAGAGTCAAACCTGTCCTGCTTGGGATCCATAAGTTTGACACAAACACAGGGGCGTCTTGCAGCAAGGGTTTTGACAGCATTTCATACCAGATTGCCTGATTTTTTTATTGATGTACAAGCTCCCAGCTTGCCTGATTTCTTTACTGAGGCACAGGCTCGTAATGGTGCTGTTAAAGATTCAGCCTTTGATATAGGCTGGGCAGCCATTCTTTACTGGATGACTTTTGCATTTCAAAAGCAGCAGCACTTCAGAAGGGTACAGTGCGCCAGGGAATGAAGGACTGCAGAAACAGATGGGAGCTGATTGGCAAACACCACAGGATCTTCTCTCTCACTTGGGGCACATCTACACTGAGTAAGCAACAGGGCAAGGTGATGTCTGGGCTAGCGAAGCTAGACCTAGCAGAACAGGTAAAAGTAGTCCCTGCAGCACCACACTGCACCTCAGCTGACCAGCTTCTCTGAACGAAGTGATAGATCCCCTTGGGACAGGAAGAGCTCCTGGCTTTCTGCTCCCCAATCCACTCATGGCATAACAGCTCCTATTTTCACATTCTGGCTGACATCTTATATCTGTCTGCAAAGGTTTTTTTCATCCTTTCCGGTTCCTTACACACTGCACAGTCTATGCCTAGAGTCACACAGCACTTTTTGTGGCTTGGCTGCTAATGTAGATAGAGGACATGGCTGCCAGCCTCAGTGTGGGGTAGAGCTACCTGGTGGACTCCTTGTGGACTCCAGGTGAGTTATGTACCAACTAGCTGCAGCACTACTTGGGCTCTGCTGAGGAGCTCATTTGCCCCGGCAGAAATAATGTGGCTCTATTGCTAGGGTCTTTAGCCAGGGCATCCAGCGCTAGGTCAGCAGCTCTGCACAGCACCCACGTTATACTGGGCAGTGATACCCAGAGTGGCACAGAACACTGAAACATTGATATGCACAGCATAATCCAGACATAGAGCTGCACATTAATGATCCATTGTAGCACAGAGAAATAGCATGTGAATACATTATTAAAAGTATATAAGCCCAGGGCAAAACAGAAGGGACACAGTGTTCTTTAGCACTGACCTACTACAGGGTGATACTGAAGGTCCATCACATGAAAGAATCTTTTTTTTTTTTTTTTCTATAGTAGAGTGCAAGACATTTCTTCTAATCCTGCTTCTACTAACACCTCATCCTAGAGAGCACCAATATTTAATGGTGCAGGTTCATATCTGACAAAGAAATCTCTAACTACTCTTCAGTATTATCCCATTTACGGAAATTGCTGCTTCTCCATAAAGTCAGTAGTGAGAATACTTCCTCTGAGAAAAACACTTCCATCCTCCGCCAGCCCAAGGGAGGAATTAAAGAGCAAAGTATATACATCACAACAGGATATACTCCAGTGTGTTATTGCTATTTCAGTCTGCAGGCTGTTATCTCCATTTCTGCCTTCCTACTCGTTGCTGCTAGTTATCCTTGCAAAGAAGCTCCAAGGCATTTCCACACCTGGAGCAAAGAAGCTCCAAGGCATTTCCGCACTCTCTCTGCAGTTGAGAGAGGAGAGGTGCTGGCAATGAGCTCGATTAGTGTGTGAAGGGGGAATTCTCATACTTTGGGCTATGCCCTTAGCAAGCCATGTTGCAACATTTGTATGTTATTGTGGAGGCCCGCTTTGGAGACGGTAGTGCTGAATGCCTTGGTAGTGGACGGTTGACCGCAAGGACGAATGTCTTATCAGCAAGGAGCAAAGCAGGAAAAGGAGGAGGACTACAACCGCATGTGGAATGTCTTGTCAGCAGATGAGGAACAAAGCAAGGAAAAGAAGATAAACACAACTACACGGCTGGCAGGATGCTGATTGATTGTAATTTTAGCAACACTTGTGTTAAGAGAGTATAAAAGAAGTTGGTTTGAGTATAAAGTTGTCTCACTCTGCATCCCAGACTGAGTCCGTTCTTTCGCAAGGTGCAACATGTTATTATATTGCGAAGCCTCTCATCCTGCTGCTTTTCCACTTCTAAGAAAAACTCCCAGCTGCCCTGAAAATTTACTGTAGTTATCCAACAGATTCAATTAAAACTATAAAAAGAACTAGTTGAAATGTTTGCATGTAAAAATATCTTTTTTGCACAAAAGGCTATTCAGCGGATGTGTTTTGGGGAGGAGGAGAGTCACTCCGACAAAGGGAAATACGATCCCCACAAAAGGGCTAGAAGACTCTTAGTAGAGTGGCAGAATTCAAGAAGTAAGGAAAAAAGGAACAAGGAAATGGATGCACTGTTTCCTCTTTGACTGCTTTCTGAACTTTGTAAAAGAAAAAAGGGAGGAATCAAGAGAGTTTATGGTTGTGTCAGGCCCTGACCTAAGAAACTAGTGTGAGTTGAGGTGGTTTTTGTGTCACATACATGGGAATTCCTATGTCATGCGGGCAGTATCAGTGCAAGTGGTAGCCTCCTCTTCTATGCCTCTCAACTCATATAAATCAGTACCTACATCAGGCACAGCTACAAGGGCATCGGTGTTTCTCAGAGGAAGGGTGGAAAGATGGGAGACTGTGATTGCCTGATACTAGATGACTGGAACAGTCGACATTTGTTCTGCACAGAGAAGTGAGAATGTTGTTTTCTGGTCTCTAGAGCCCAGGGGTGGGGGCGGAGGGGGCTGCTCTTGAAAGCCATTCAGCTCTTTTTCACTTTCCATTTGTAGCAATGGCCTGGAAAAAGAGGCAGACGCCATGGTCAGGTGGTAATCTGGAACCAAGCATCAGCCTGGAAGCTAATAAAATAAAACTGGAACAAGCAACCTAAGTAATCTTACGACCCCATTCTATGGCAAGAAGATATTTGGTATGAAAGGTATTCATATACCATTCAATACATTTTCATAAATCTGTAAGTGTAATATGGTGGCACTGACTGTCTGTATGGTTTTAGGCTAAACTATCTCTTCTGTAAATACAAAGACAGGGCTCAAGATCACTGATATATATGCAGGTTTGGTAGGGCCTGGAATGTTGCCTGTACAGAAGAGATGTTTATAAACTAGAAGTAAATCAGTGCAGAAAGAGAAAGAAAATGTTTAGGAAAGAAGTGGGCAAGACTGGATGTCAGTAGGCACATTCGATGTCTAGCTAAACAGAGTGGGAGGGACAAGCTGTTAAATTCAGAGGGCTTAGATATGAGATCTTGAGAGGAAGTACGAATAACATTTAGGACGATGGTTCTGTCAGGAAGTGAAAGGCATTGGCTGGGCAGATCAGGAGTTGTAATAAGAGAAAATGCAGCAAAGCAAAAGAACAGTCTGAATAATTTGCCTGATTATTAAGGACAAAAATTAAAATATCTAAACCAGGAGTTGATCCAAGTGTACACTTGTCTCCTCAATCCATGGCAGAAACCCTCTTTTCTTGAGTCTTTTAAGATGAAATCAGCGAGCCACTGAGACATGTTTTGGCGAATAATGCCCCACAGTGAGCAGGAACATCAGGGATGACCAGTCTGTAGTTCTTGAGCTGTCGCATGCTGCAGGTGAGCAGTGCAAGCATGTGTGGAAGAAGTGTTTGTGGAAGAATTGTTTGAAAGCAGGAACTGAGAGGAAAACTAGGGCCTAACAGAAGTTTTGGCATTACAGAGGCCTGCTTGGGGTGCTACACAGTTGCCCCTTCCAGGATGGTTGGTATGCATGGACTCTGCTCCTCCACGGTTCCCTGGGCAACGCAATCTGCCCTCCTCGCAGCTGCGAAGGGGAGTAACGGAGGATGGAGCGGGGTGAAGACACCGCGGCCAAACTCTGTTGCACTCCCTGTGCTGGGCTGCTGATAAGCCGCACAGTGGCTGTCTAATGAGAGATATATGATAACAAGTCCGGTGCTGAGCCAGCAAAGGTGGCAAATGATGAACTTTGCTTGAACTTTGCTTGAACTTTGCTCATTATAATGTGAAAACCACACCCCCATCCAAAAAGTTACCCGCCTCCGAGGTACGACCACTCCTCACTGAGCATGCGCTCTAGATTTT
>NW_010581928.1:40134-50188 GCF_000705375.1 Tinamus guttatus | reverse complement strand
TCGCAGCACAGCCCCATAAGAGCTGCCGGCTCTGCGGGGCCGCACAATGGCATTTGCTTAATGCTGGGCTGTTCAGGAGCACGCACAGCTGAGCAGATGGGGGAGTTCCCCGCTCATCTGGGAATTACGGGGGTGGCAATGCGCAGGAAAAACAGCCCCTGTCTTCTTCACAGGAAAGTCAGCTGATAAGCTGATCTTGGGACAACATATCTTCCTTCCTACCTGTAAAGAACAATAACAGGCAGATCTTGTGACCTCCACGGCCTTCTGCTAAGTTTATCCCTAACTTTGGAGGGAAAGGGGGAAGCTTTCCTTGGCAAGTGCCCCGCGTAGCTCCTGCATGAATCACGCGGCTGCGCTCAGAGCAGGAGCCAGCGGCACCCACATGCGGGGCTGCATCTCTCGGCATGAGCAGCAGCCTCACAGAGCTACCCCCGCACGCTGAGATAAGCTGCAGCAGCCCTTTCTTTACACATCCGCTGGGCACTTCCTGCCGGAGCTGGGCCGGCCTGGGAGATGCCCCATCAGCCAGAGCATGGGAGTGGCCTCCTCAGGTCTCCTCATTTCCTTACTTAGGCCAGGCTTCTGCACTGCACCCAGTGGAGGGTAGGGAGAGACATGGCGTTGGTGTCACCCCATAGAGTATGCGTTACGTTATGGAGCCGCTCTTCATCCCTGCCTTGGCTCTGTGCAGCAGAGTAAACATTATAAAGGACATTAAAAGGAGTTTTCCTGAATTTTCCCTGCACTTCCCTGGCAACAGAAAGCTTTAATAGATTTTTTTTTTTTCTCCTGAAGAAAACATTGCTCCCGCCCTTCTTCCTCCTCAAAGTTGGCAAAAACTCCAGCCCTGTGTTTAAAGGCAATGCTCAGGAGTCCCTCCAGGAAACCCCACTCAAAAGAGTTAATGCAGCAGCTCACTCACTCACCTGATTTTAATCATGCTGCGTCCGTGGTTGCTTTTCCCCACCTTGAAATAACTTTGCTTTGTAGAATCCAGATCCTTAAGGCTCATTTCTGCTGTACACAGTGGTGATGCTAAACAGACTTTCTCAGAGACCTGAGAGGGCCCTTTAAACATGTCCCTTGGGAGCATAAAACATGACAGACTCTGATTCATTGGTGTTTTACATCCCAAAAACTTGCATGTCCTCTAGAAGATTTAGGAGTGCTATTTAATGCTCATAGCATTTAGTGGTGTTAAATGTTTGCGCTGGTACAGAATCAAGAGCCTTGGGCAGGGCCTGGTTTTATGAGGTGTGATGTAGAGAGTGACAGTTCCTGATTCAGGAAGTTGCAAGCCAAAAGAGGTAGCCAAAAAGAAGAAGGAGACAAACAAATAGGTCAGGTTGGGTGCAAGAAGGATGCATGCACTCCAGCTAGTGTGAATACACCCCTCCAGCTCTGCTGAGCCTTCCCAGTGTGGCTATATCTTCATTGCTACAGTGGGTAAACTGTGGTGGAGAATTAAAGTGGCTGAGTTATTTTGCAAGTGAAGCACAGTCTCTGGGGTGTAGTTTCTGATGTGGAGTGATAGCAAACAGGATGAGAATCCAGAGGAGCTGCCTTCCTCGGTCTGCAATGAGACCAGCAGGTCAGGGATTCCTAAACAAGGATATTTGAATCTCAGTAAGACAGGACATGGATGGGCACAGAGCCGAGAGCTACTACTGCCTGTGACAGTATCTGCTGCCACTGCTAGGGGGGCTGTTTAGTAAAGTAAGGTTTGTGGACCCTAAATTAAATTATGTCTCTTTTAAGCAGAGCTGGACTCCATTCCCTTCCTTTGCTTCCTTTCTGGCCCAAGTCATGATACCCCATTACTGGCATCTAGTGTGCACCTCTAGCAGTTGGTAGCACCAACAGGCAAGATTCAAACCTCTTTTCATAGATCCTTTGGCTCTTTCATCTCAGGTACCAGCTGCAGTTCTCACTCTGCATTTTGTCTAGCTAGCAGTCAGTAGCCCACCTGCAAGTGCTGATTCAGAAACAATCCTAGGCCTATGATATAACTTTAAATCAAGAAATAAACATGTTGCAAGTTGCGTCCACTTCTGGCTATCGGATGGTATTCATTGCAGCACTGAAAGTTTGGGTTCAAAGTGCTGTCTCCTAAAAATGGCTCAATCAAAAGAAAAAAAAGTCCACGCTGAATGTGTACCTATTATAGAAGTTTTGCCACTTTCTTCTGGTCCATCAGGATGACAGATTGCCATGGAGCCTCTCCAGGACATTTCTCAAAAGGTGGAAACTATCCTCTCCTTCTATTGTGATGCAATTTAACTAATACAAACATACCAATACCATGATTGACCCCAGTAAATCTCTGTTGGTCTCAAGGCTTAATCTGGAAGAACTCAATGCACATCTTTTAGGTGAGCTTTGAAAGTCATCTGAGTTATCTGGTGTAGGTCAGAAGCATAGAAGAGAATATGCTCATGGCTAAACTTCAAAGATGACTTCAGGGCAGTGCCTGATCCTGTACCCTGGCCTTTCTGATTTACAGAACAAAATTTAAAAGAAGGCTTATGTGTCACAGAAAAACATCTGGAAAAAATCACCCAGATTTTGCCCCAAAATTCAATTTACCTGGCACAAATTCACCTGTCTTCAAAATCAGTCCACATTTTAAAATCTTTAGACATGCAGTGAGTTTCTTATAGGATTACAGTCTTTAACAGAGTGAGTTAACATGGAAGGTAGGTAGACAGTGATGACATTAAGTTTATGCAAAACAAGAGTATTATACCTAAGGTAAAGATGTCTAAGTAGAGCAGGAAAACTTTTTATCAGTATAAAAAAAGAGAATGGGGCCGGCCTCTTTTCAGTGGTGGCCACCGACAGAACTAGAGGAAATGGCCACAAACTGAAGCACCAAAAGTTCCACAGGAACTTAAGGAAAAATTTCTTGACAGTGAGGGTGACAGAGCACTGGAACAGGCTGCCCAGAGAGGTTGTGGAGTCTCCTTCTCTGGAGATCTTCAAACCCGCTTGGACGCAGTCCTGTGCCACGTGCTCTAGGTGACCCTGCGTGTGCAGGGGGTTGGATTAGATGACCTCTAGAGGTCCCTTCCAGCCTTAAGGATTCTATGATTCTATGATTCTAATACAAACATTTTGGTACAAGTACCTTAGCAGAAGAGATGTACAGGCGCAGAACCAAATCCACCTTTTGATCTCACCTGGAACACAATGGATTGCTGTTTGAGCAATTATATCATGTCCTCCTGCTTCTATTCCTAGCATGTACCCTCCCTCTTGACTGCGGATCATTAGCTGCTCCAGACATCCTATACATCTATTATAACACTTGTGAAGTCTTTTGTCAAGCTAAGAAGTAAATCACCCATGACAGTCCTGGCCAAATTCCTGATACAGGTTCTGAAACACAATGACACGTTCACTTTCTTTCTCTTTTGCAAAATCAACCAGACTTACACTTTAATAGGCAAGTGGCCTAAAATAAAAATTTTCTGTCAGGGTCCTCAGAAGTGGAACTGAAGAGTGTCTTTCAGCTGTGATGCTCTTGCAAAAAAGACAAATGTCACTTTGAGATGTATTAGCAGGACTGCTGGGTATAAGACAAGAGAGGTAATTATTCTGCTCTACTTGGCACTGGTGCAGCCTCAGCTGAAGTAGCGTACACAGTTTTGAGCACTACATTTTAAGATAACTGTAGACAAATTGGAAACAAACTAGAGAATTGCAGCAAGATGATAAGACATTTAGAAAACATGAACCTCTGAGAAAGGTTAAGAGAACTGGGATTGCTTAATCTAGGAAGCAGAGACAGAAGGAAGATGATAACATATATGATTGCATATATAAAAAAAATATTCCAAAGAAGGCAGAGATCAACTTTTTCCCCTTCCCTACAGAAGGCAAGACACAAAGTAATTGGCTAATTCACCACTGAACTTAGATTAAATCTTGGGAAAAAATATTCTAATTGTAAATACAGCATAGCATCAGAACAGGCTTTTCAGAAACATGGAGATCTCCTTTACAGGAAATTTTTAAGAAGAGATTAGACAAACATCTGGTATGTATCATACAGTCTGTGCTCAGCCCTGCTCCATCACCTTGCAGGAATAATCTGCTGAAGTTTCTTCCAACTCCCCTTTTCTGGAAGAAATAAGAAAGCTGAGACTGTAGTAAAACTAGGGCTAAAACTTCTCTTTCTGGGGAAAAAAAAAAAAAAGATTGCACTACATTGCGTTTTATGTTGCTCCTAAGGCTAATTAACTTCACTGTCAGAAATCTTCATTTTATCTCTACATATCCAGCTTCATCTGGCCTCTATTCAGCAGATGCTATTTGTATTTACAGATTTATTATAGACTTAGAGAATGTCAGGTTACCACATGGCCTCTGATCAATAAGCTGAACAGAACTCTCCAACTCTCCTCTCATGGCAAGGCTGTTTTTCCATTTCTCTAATGACTGACTCTTGGAGTTCATATCTGGCTATCAACATTATCAACATGTTCATAAAGCCACAATCACAAATATGCAACATGCAAAATAGGCTGGTTTGTGACATATTATTGTATCAATAAGGCACTTGCACCTGTATTTCATCATTATCATCATGAAATAGAATGCAATAGCAGAATATCTGATATTGTTAATTCTTTAGTATAATGGTGCCTAGCACACATAAATGGCATTGGTCACAAACAATGGTTTGAACTAGAAATTTCCCCTAGAATTACATATTGTAAGTAATATGAACCCAAATTCAAATGTTGGATTACACCCCCAATTATGTGGTCTGATTTCCAAACCTGCTGATTTTTCTCTGCTCCTATGAAGGGAGCAAGAACTGTGGATATTTGGGATTGCTAGTAATCAGACTGATCTGTTAAATTTTCCAGAACTTTTTTGAGAGGTGAACCTTAAATTAGAGGTATTAGAGATGTCAATGTCTGTTTGGAAAACTGTAACCAAACTGCAACTGATAACTACAGCTATTTAGAAAGTCTGGTAAGATGCTCTTAGACAACTATGCCTTTCAGTGGCTTGGATCAGCCTTTGCAAGATTTGCACTAATTATCTAGAGTCAGAGTTGGGCAAATGCTTGGTTTGGAATGGGTTTTGTCAGGCTCCTTTTAGCCTGGTCCTCAATTTCCCATTTGAATTGACTGGCTTTTGGCCTGCAGATTATTTGCAAGCACGTTAAATAAAATGAGGCATTTTGTTATATTTTGTTATGCACAAGTAACATTATAAGTTTCTTGTCTTTGTTGGATAGATATAACTCTTAGAATCAGATCTGGCTGGTACAAATACGCACACTTGTGTACTCAGATTTGGCTTTGCTGTGGCCACGCACTCTGTAGAGCTAGCATTAGCATCCTTTGTTCGAGCGAACTTTTCTTGCAGTCCATGAATTTTTTAAAATATTTTCAGAGGGCAAACATGAATGAGGTAAAGGAAAGACAACAATTCATTTCAGAAAGGTAAGGCAAATGTCTAAGAGCTATTAAAATCCATGTTTGTCTTTCTATCTACAGAAACATTATTTCCAAAACTTCTACAAAAACAAAAACAAACAAAAACACTAAATCCTTCTGCTGAGCCTCCAGTCCCTTTCACAAAACAAAGCGCTAAACTGTTGACTTCACCCTCAGTGCCATGCCCAAGTATTGGATATCAGTCATTAAGTGCTAGTTACAAAGAAAATTTGGGCATGTCTCAAATTGTCAAGCCTATTTCATAGAATCATAGAATCATAGAATGCTTAAGGTTGGAAGGGACCTCTAGAGGTCATCTAGTCCAACCCCCTGCACACGCAGGGTCACCTAGAGCATGTGGCACAGGGCTGCGTCCAAGCGGGTTTTGAAGATCTCAGATTTGTGCAAACTCTGTATTAATTGAGGTGAGAAGTGATTCACAGTCAGACAACTGCTGTTTCCTTTGTTCAGATCTGATGGGCAGCCCTGGATTATGCTGTGCGATAACTGTCAAGACGAGATAGGACAAGTATAAGCCCTTCAACTTTAAACTGTTTGGTGAGAACTTTTATGATATAAACCTGTTTCACACTATTATAGATTACTTTTTTTTAATTAATTAAACAGTAACATTAAATGGGTGGAGAAAATTTTATTTAAAAAAGTGTTACCAATTAAAATAATGCTAATAGAAGTAGGGCTCTCCTATACCTACCATTTCCTAAAGCTTTGCTGATTGAATCCAAAGCCTGAGATAATATGTTGACTGTGACTACGATGTCCAAAAGACAAGATGTTTTAGGTCAAATCCACTGTCTCGATTAGCCACAGGTAGCATATATAGTAGACAGAAATGATAACCACCTATATCTAGAGCTAGTCAGCCATAAGTCACAAAGTAGAAAGTCCAGTAAGAATAACTTAGATCTTATTCCTAGACATGACTATAAAAGGATAAGGGATGGAATGAGGAAAAATTGAGTCTGAAGCATTTTTCTCCATTTACACTTATTTGAATGAATTTGGAACCAACTGAATTCATTCCAGTGTGCCATGTCAGGTGGTAATTACACTTTGGCAGTTTTCATATTGCTAGTACCTTTAAACATGTATGCCAAGGAGCTTTAGATTGCAGTATATACAGCAATTTCTTCTTCATGTACTTGCAAAACAGATCAGAAGAGAATCATGAACTCCCAAAGAATTGCAGAATGCCCATCGCTTGTCTGCTTTTTGAGAAATTATTAATATATTGAGCCCTTTTCCCGTCAGTAAGTGGAATTAACTCCCAAGTGTATAGGATAAGATGAGCAGAAATGGCATCTCCAAAGACAGAGTAGGAGAAAATAGCAAGAAGGTGGTTTTCTTCAGATGTCAAGCTTTTTTTTTTTTTTTTTTTCTTCCATGTTCTTTTTTTAAAATAGGCATTTGCTTCTCTCTGGGTAGCAAAACTGACATGATATCCAACCTAGGACCTTCACAATAGACTTTAGAGAACAGAAAGAAGAGACTTGCAATAAAAGACCACAGCAAGGAATTTAATTTGACAGAGGAAGAAAAAAGGCAAGATGGAGAGTGCTGGTAATGACCTAGGTTTCTCATTCAAACAGAGAGTAAGTGTCCACTCAGCAAGGTTAGCTCAAATTTTACTTCAATGTTTCACATTACAGACAGCAAAAAGCTGATGCTGGATGATATTCTATATCTGAGCTGGTTAGTTCATCCCCTGTCTACAGCCTCAGTTGTCATGTTTCTAGGAGGTTTCTAGTATTTCTATTTCTGCTTTACATCATTTGGTTTTCTGCACTTGATGCGGTTTTAAAGTAAATCCTTGAAACTTAAGTCAAAAGAGGTAGACTCTTAGGCCCATATAATATGGCATCTGAGCCCAGCAAGAGACAATTTAATACATTGAATAAAATCAAACCCCAAAAGCAAGGGAAGCAAAGAGTATGGATCATGATTTCTCTCTTACATGTCACTGTGGAGAACAGACTCTCCAGAAATATCACTAGGACCGACCAAAAACCCCTAGCAAATTCCTGATCTCTTTTCTATTTCTAATAGTCTCTTTACTAGTTCTAATTCATTTCCCATTACTGTGAAAGCAACATTTAAAACCATTTACAGAATTAATGGCCACTGCCAGGCGAATCGCCCCAAGCAAACCCATGGATTGTGCCATCCCCTGTCTGCTGCTAGCACTGCTCCCTGGCATGTCGAGGGTAGGGCTGGTCCAGCAAGGGAGCAGGGGGGAAGCTCTTTGCACTTGTAGAGCAAAGGGAACCTCCACTCGTGTGTGTCATCATGTACTCCTGCTCAGGGGCTCAAGGGTGAATATTGTTTTAGCTGCAGATATGACAGGGATGATATATTTAAGCATGTAGTGGTCAGTACATGCACTCTTGCTGTTCTTTAACTCCTGGTTCCCTTAGAGCCATGAGAGTGCTCCCCAGGAGGTTTTCTCTTCTTTGGATCTCTCTCAGATGCTGGGTTAATAATGTTTGCTTTCTGATTTTTCCTTTTCGTTTAAGCAGGGGAGAAAAGCAGTTGCAAACTTGAAAAGAAAATTGCAAGCTCACCTAGAAACTAACTGCCTTGAGAGTGTTTATGCTTTGATAAAAAGTCCTTGCAAGCTTTCTTGTATTTTAAACAGAAAGGCAGGCCTGTTCAGCAGAGAATCAGAAGACCTTGACATACCCAGAAACTTGCAGAACAAGCCAAATACTCAAGTGCTGTGTGTTTCCAAAACACCCATTAGGTTCTGCATTTGTAAGTCAAGGAATCTTGGTGCTCCTCCTCCTTTGCGGTAATTAATCATTTCTGCATTTGTGAAGTCTCAGTACTTATCAAAGTAACATATCCCATATATTACCCTGTTTGATCTTACCAATACACTTTGCTGTTTCAGCTGCTCAGATGTTGTTACCCAGCTCCACATTTAGCTCCTGGGAGCCAAAATATTCTTTCTTTTATTTTTTTTGTTTGTTTGTTTGAATAAAATTCCCATTGACTTCTAGTTCATATGTGCTGGGAATAATAGCTGAAGCAATGTGAAATAAGGGCTGCAGATTTTGACTAATACAAAGTTTAAAAAGAAAGACTGATGGTCATTTTCAAGCATCTCATATTTGTTGCCTTTGGAGGCTGCTTTCTATTTATATAAGTAAGTTTCTCTAGTAAATTGCTTTAGCAGCTGCAGAAACATGCACAATTCATGTTGTGTTCTGTTGTTGCCAATGCCATATCACACAGCGAGCACAAGGTTTTCAAAGTGTTTATAAAGGGCTCTAGCTCTATAGCACAATGTGTTACATTAAGATGTTATGACTGGTTTCTATCTGATAGGCACGGGCCCGTGGTGCGAGGAATCTTCCTGCCCAACACTTCTCGGCGCGCAGTGGCCATGAGGAGGCTCTACCAGCGGCAGGAGGGAGGCTGCTCCTCTCTCCACCTGGGGCCGGGCAGCAACTGGATGTATGGAGAAAGCGCTATATGAGCTTGTTCCCCCATTCCTCCCTGGACTGGCTACTTTGGTGAAAGCACCAGAATAAAGCAGGGACAGGATTAGAGGCTGAAGAGCCCAGGCCTCCCTCATGGCGGGGGGGACATGTGGTGACAAGGTTTGGGCAAGCATGCAAGAAGAAAAGGAAAAGAAACAGAATCTTTGATGAATTAAAAGCCCTAAGCTGCCACTTTTAGCATTCCAAGGTATCTTCAGATTGCAGCCCTCTGCTGTGCTCTGCTGCACCAGAGTTGAGCCCGTGCCAGCATTTCTGTATGAAACCTTAAGTAACGTCCCCTTTGCATTTCCACAATCCGGGTTGTAAAAATACTCGTGTGTGACTCAGAGATGTTTTTATGCTCTTTCTAGAGGGTGCAGTGCTTTCGACCTCCAGAGAAACCCTTGCTTTCCCTGCCCTCTGGATCAAACAAAAGAATGCCTTTTTTTCCCCTGAGAAAATTCTTAAGGACGAGGGGAACTGTTAAAGGCAACGTTGCACTCATGTAACTTTTTGTCTCCGCTAATGTCAACTGTGTATTCATTATAATCAGTCAGTGTGAAGGTCTCTGTGATATGTATCAGAGAGTCAGCTTACTCCACATACGCTGTCCCACTGGCTTCCAAATCACTTTCCTAATAATCACCTTTGAAAGGACGATCGTTTTTGCCTTGGATTAGTCTAAAAGCCTTTCCACCATTAACCCATTTTTCCTCCTGTGCCTGACACAGTTTGAGATGAAAAGGACTGATGGTTTTGTTCTTTTTTTTATAACATCTTTATTATATCTGCAAATTGCTGCAGAATCTTCCGAAATGTGTGGAGAAGGAATGGTGTAACAAATAGAAAGAGGAGAAAGAGGAATAAAATTAAATCAGGAGCAAAATATGGAGTGCCTGGAAGGTAGGAGACAAATGATTTAGTCATCACATATGAAGGCCTTTGAGGCACAAGTCAGCAGAAAGGCAGCACTCGGGGGAAGGAGGGAGCAGTTTCATAGAATCATAGAATGCTTAAGGTTGGAAGGGACCTCTAGAGGTCATCTAGTCCAACCCCCCTGCACACGCAGGGTCACCTAGAGCACGTGGCACAGGG
>NW_010581928.1:25609-39771 GCF_000705375.1 Tinamus guttatus | reverse complement strand
TTTTTTTTTTTTCACCGCCCAGTTGTCCAGTCTGTCTGGATGTGAGGGCGATCTGGCTGCGACATCTGTCACCCCATTGATCGCCAGGGTTGATTTGGTTTCGTACCATGCACCAGGACTCATGCTAACATGGACTGCTATGAGGAAATACCTAGGGAAAAACAAAAAAGGCATTAAGGATGTGGATCCAGTGAGAAAGGGGGAAAAAAGTAAAATAACTGGAAAATAAAATTGGAAAATGAATGAAGGAAAGAGGAAAGAAAATCAAAGAAAAAAATAAATTGATGGATTAAATTAAATTGAATTAATTTAAATAAAATTTAAATTGATGGATTTTTTTCTAGATCTTTTTTTTCAGCTTATACTACAAAGTTGCCTCCTGCAGTCAAATTTAACTCTGTGGACTGCTTCTCTTAACCTTCAGGCTTGAGGAGGATAGGGTGAAACATGTTGATGAAATTCTCTGTCTTGCCCTCTAACAGACATAGATAGCAGCCCTGGATCAAAGCAAAACACTTAATGATTCAAAGATT
Organism: Tinamus guttatus; assembly: GCF_000705375.1. The sequence goes on along the minus strand of NW_010581928.1, from coordinate 39,238 downwards.
GGCCTGTTGGGCTTGGTTTGCTCCCAGCTAAGGGAACAGTGGCTGATATACAAAATATTTCCTCCTGGAGTGATTCCACGGGAAAACTAACCACTATGCATGTACCAGGAGTGCTGGTTAGTGCAAGGGTCGCAGCGTGTAGTCTCAGTACCGTCCTGAACAGCAGTTTCTGGGTAAGTGCAAGGCCTGAGTCACACTGTGGGTTGGAATAATCCAAACAACCATCTTGAAAAATGATATCCTTTTCTGATTTAGAAGAAGGGAACTTTCTCTCTAGCTCTAAAAGGACAGGAACATGAAAACTAATTAAAATGCCATTATAAGGATGAGCATAAAGGTGCAGAAGTCTGAATCAATGGATAGGTTTCCTCTTGTACTCCATGTTAATTGGAGGGCACAGGAGGTTATTTAATGCTCTGGGAGGATGAGTTCAGCACAACACAGGTACAGTGGCATGCACAGAACTGACCATCTTTAGGCCACAGCATGGATGAAATTCATCCCTGGTGACAGGACTGCAGGCGTTATCGGCTTAGCACGCACAGGATCAACATGGTAACAGACTCTAAGGATCAGCCACACAGAAAGGCACGGCTACGTGGGGAGCACATGTATTCCTATGGGAAGTCTGCAACCTTTGACAATTCTTGTTTTCTACTGGTGCTGTGCAGTTCAGACATGAAAGCAACATCTGTCACTAATGAAAGGCTCAGGTTCTGACACTGCACTACCAAGTAAGAAGTCTTGCACTGATTTTAGATGATCATGCACTACTGTGCACTTTAAAGGAGGAGTAGGTATCTTACACTCTTCTAAATGTGAAATAACGACCTTGTGGAAGAGTTTCCCTTGTAGGAAAATCACCTTGACGTTGGAAGAAAATGATAATGATGTTACCATATTGATAATGCTTCCTGATCTATGTGTAGGAAAATATAAATGAAGTTGACTGTTTACCCTGACATTTTTTTCCAGTGAAGTGAAATCAATACAAAAAAATGAGATATTTTTAGATTATTTTCTGTTGACAGTATTCCCTGTAAACATTAACTCATTATTTATCTATCCCAAGGAATGGTATGCATTGGAAGACAATCGCTTTGCAGTGGAATGTGACCTTGGCTAGTCTATAACAGCTAAAAAATGCCATCCCTCTGATGTTATATTGTTTTGATGGAAGGGTAAATCAGCTAACTTATTTGGAACAGTTGCAGAGGAATCTTCAACTTTTTAAAATGATTTCAACTAACTTTTAGGGAGGGAGGAAGCAAAAGTTATTACTATTGCTCTAAAAATCAATAACCTGATATTTAAGGGCCTTAATGGTGCTGCATACAGGGAGTTAGTGACAAAACTTCAAGAAAAACGTCTATAGAGCGGTAATTTTCAATCACATATTAGCAAACCATCTACTGGTACCAAGGCAAAGGTACTAAATGGTACCACCCCACCCGGTGCTTCTGCCCCAGAGATTTAAGCATGCAAGAAGTTATTCCGAGCGGTTACTTACTAATGGTGTCTTCACCACTGCAGTAACATGTTTTTCCATGCACCGCTGAGGCTGCGTTATGCATATCAAGGCAAAATTGCCCCCTAAGAGAAGCACAAGACAAGATGATTTGCACAGCTTGGCTGAACTTCACAGTGTGTTTCTCTCTAACTAAACAGAGGATGTTGCTCATCCAGTTCCTGAGCTCAAACTGGAGTGAGTCGGGAAATAAATGTGCATATAGAGTAGCATCTATTTGGGACCATGAGTGCCTTTTGGAAGCAAATCTCCAGTTGTCACCACCTACTCCTGTTCACGTCATGGAGCAGGGTCAGAGCATGTGAACTGTTTCCTTCCAGGTAAAACTAACCTGAAAGATGTGAGCTAGATGTGCTCAACTTGTGTCTCCTAATACTAAAGATCATTCAGCCCTAGGGCCCAGACTAATGCGTAATGCTTACAAGCAAGGCCTAGGAAATACAGGCCTTGCACCGTGTGTGCTACAGCCTGACTGTATGGGTGCAGACCAGAGCTTGTGACTTCATCTCTGCTACTGCAGAGAACGGATCATTTTCTTGTCTAAGACACGTTTGCTTTTGTGTTTTGGGGAGAATTCATAGTTTTTTTGAGTATCAGGTGTGAGCAAAGATAAGGATGCCTTCTATTACATTTCCTAATTCTTGCACATGAAGTAACCACACTAACCTTTTCCTCACTAGAGCTGCCACTTTCCTCCTTATGACATTCCTGTGGTTTCCTTTTATCCAGGTTTTTCTGTCCGAAATCATGCTACCTGAAACTAGGGCACCTACTTATTAGACAGCAGCTTGCAGAGCACACGGACCTTCCTTTCCCCAGTTCCTCCGATTCTCTGAAGGTTAAATAAGTAAGTTTCCTGCAGCAGTCTGTGCTTCATTATTTATTCCACATATGAGACTATTTTTTTTTCTTGCAAGAAAGAGTCATTTAGGTCTCCAAATTCACATGGTTGAGTTTTAATCTGTAAATCAGTCACACATGCATCAAATTCAAATGGTTCAAATTACTCTTGACTGCACATTAGAAAACAAAACAAGACTTTCTCAGAAGGATCTCTCTCTCCTCATCCCTCCCTGTCCTGTCATGTTCTCCCCTCCATACCCTCTTCCCTCCCAAGATGTTACTGTATTTATCAAGTTTGACCATCAGATTTTTTTACATTAGAATCTGTTTATATGAGGTTTTTATGTTCTAGTGGGTTCTCACTCAAGCATCTTGATTGCTGCAGCATTGTTGGGCCTGTGAGATTGCATTTCTGTGGAAAAGAAACTAAATTGCAAGCATTTTAGATTGTTCCTTAAATTTACGCAATTTCTTGCAAGCTCCTCTTGCAAATCCAGAAAACTTACAGGTCTACATTTCTTTCATATCTATTAGATAATGATTGCTCAGGAGATGAGGTGGGTAATTAACAGAGCTATAGATTTGGCTGCAAAGCTAGAAAAATATCAAGTTAGTGTCAAATTGAAACTGAAATTTCCCAGGATTTTGTCATAACAAAAAGAATCCACAACATTTCATTTTTATATATTCTTATCAACTAAATATATATTTCATTTAATTTTCTATTATTCAACCTTCTTGCTGATCTTTCATATCTTCTTTTAAGTCAAAATTAAAATGCAGAAAATATTTCTGAGAGATCATAATTAAAAATGTCAAAAGAGAATGTCTTTTCATGCAAAAAGGAAACACTCCATTTCAAGTTCTTGAAATGAAAATTTTCACCAAAATATAGTTTTGCATTCCTGTTTCCTTTTTTAAAATAGATTATTTTCTTCATTTGTGAATAGCCTTGATTTCCTTCCAATCAGGAAATTTACTATCCTCCCCACAATCTCTAGAGTTGCTACATCAAGATTGCTGGAAGACACCACACTTGCAACTGCATGCATAATAAGGCATCTAGTGTGATCATTTAGAGTTTTATAGCCATAGTTATATTATCCAGTTACATTTTTCCCTTACATCTTGAGACATTAGTTGTGAAAAAAGAATATAGAATGAGACTATCTGTATGAATGAGAAGGGATGTCCAGGAGACCCAGCCTGGGTGCTGATAACACAAATGATCTTTTGCAACTTGTGATAAACATACTGTCAACCTCATACCATTCTATACACAGACACAGCCATACTGTGAAACTCGCACCACAGTTTGCATCAATTCAGCATATTGCTGACAAGCTTGGTCAAGAAGCCAAAGACTGAACAAACTTGGACATGTGGAAATTCTCTCAGCTCATCCAGGTGATTCCAAGGAAGCCAGGTGGTCCCAAGGTTGCCCTCAAGGAATACAGAAAGATATTTGGTGGAAATATGTGTGCTACTTTGTACATCAAGCAGGGACGTCAAGTCTGCCTCTACTAGGACTTGGAAAGAGGCTTATTTGTATACTTGTGTCTTATAAATATTACAGTAAATGAGATTTCTGTTCTGCAGTCCACCTTATGGGAATATTATGGACAATTTGCAAAAAGGAGATGTTAGAGTAACAGTCACAATAATATACTATGGAAACCCAGTTATCAAATTGCTGTTTATCCAATCAGGAAATATTGAATGCGCTATGATCTGCACAGCATGCTTTTTAGTACTCCCAAAGAGCTAGTTACAGAAATACAGAAATAGCTTAACTTAACAGCTATTTGCCACAAATTGCCTAGCTAGTAATTTAAATACCAATTGAATTAGTGAAAATCATTACCTGCACAGAAGGCAACACTTGCAATATAAATAATTTCCTACAAATTATTTGGCCTAATCTAATCGCTGTTATTGAACCACTGCAGTTACCTTTTCCCTCCAGACTACTACTGTCTAATTGCAAGCTGACCTTGAGGTATAGGAGCTAATGGCAGCAGTTACGCAAAAGCCAACACCAGCACTTGGCTGTGCAGCATCACCAGCAAAACAAAGCCATGGTTTTTACTCAGCTGTCACACTGTAGCTCTGTTCTCCTCACTGCAAGTCAGTTTTAGCACCTCAGCATTAAAGTGCTAATATACAGGCTGCTGCTGCTTACTGATCTAGTTTCTATTTTGGCTGCACATGAGAAGCTGTTAGAAATCACCTACTTGAGCTAGTGCTTTGTTGGCCAGTGGGAGCTCAGTGCCAATCTCTCTTGGGTCAACCATCAGCTGACTAAATTCCTCACTCAGCTTTTCCCTTATTCAAGCCAAAGAAGCATCTGAGAGTGCCTAATACTATGACTCAGAGACAGGCAACCTGAATTGCGAGCAAATGTGATTGGAAAGTGTTAACTAAGAATTATCAGAGAAAGCCTTGGTGTTTGTTTGTTTGTTATCCCTGACGGCAGGCTGATCGCATTAGCTGCTGCCTGAGGAGATGTTTACTCAGTAAGAGCTGGGCCTGATCACAGAGGACTGTTGGTGGCCAAGTTCCCACGCAGGTGGAGGACAGACTTTCTTCCGCACGGAGTCCAACCACGAGGGCAGGCTTTGCTTGAGAGCCCTGCAAAGAGAGGCCTTTCTCTTCCACATTTCCTGAGGTTTGGGCATGAAGCCCACCCAGGGCAGGGAAGTTGCTGTGGGGCGACCAGGGCTGTCACGAGTCTAGGGGAGTCGTGACTCCAGCGGTGGGGAAGCGGGGAGGGAGTCGGAGCCAGGGCAGCCGCTTGGGACATCCACACCCGGGGCATTCCTCCTCCTGGGGAACTTCTCACTCTATGTACAGAGCTGCAGCGGAGAGGAGCCAAATCCTTGGCTTTCCTTTCAAAGGGGATGAATATTTGGCAGAGTCCAGGGAACGACTGACTTTGGAATTGTCCTTTTCTGGATTTTCCTGCACGAGGGAGTGAGTTAGACCACTTCATTGTTTATAAAGGGCTTGTATTTCATCCTTCTTCTGCACAGAGTTATAATAGAAAATATAAAATGTCCTAGAAACTTGGTTTTGGAAGATGGATTCTGGAAACTTGAATATGAACTGGATTGCATTTCCAGTTTTCCAGGTCATATCCTTCTCTCAATTGCCTTCCATAAATCCAGAGTAACTATCTAGTTTAACTGGAGCTATTTCAGATTTCTCGAGTGTGACAAGAAAACACTTGTTTGATTGTTTGGTTACATTCAATTCCCTAATAACTTTCTGTTGCATTTAAATTACTCTTCTAGTGGTTCAACAGGATGGATGTTGCTTGGGGACTAAGTCTGTAAATATTTTCTTTGTTAAACAGAAATACCAGCCCCAGCCTTGTACTCTGGGAATGTGGCACTGACAGGTGTTAGGGTTGAAAGATCAGAAAACAATATCATTAACTTTGGAATGGACATGGGTTCCTGACCTGCAGTGCAATGAATGGAAAATTCACTCATCAAAGCCCTGGGAAATTAAACACTCCCCCACTCTTATGACTCTTTCATACTATACTAGTTTTCCTTCACAAGGTTCACTTATCATTGCTTGTTATGAAGCAGATCTGAAGATTTTGTCCCTGGTATTGAATCACATGCCTTCTTCCCGATGTGCTGCTTTGGAACAGAACTTCTCAGACCCTAAACAGTTAACGTCCTGAAGGGCTGTATTGATAAAAAAAATACTTCTGTGTGCGCGTGTGTGCGTGTGTGTGCTGAGGGGGGAAAAGTCATTCTGCATTAAGAAATGCATGTGCCTTTTTCTTCTTAATCCCGTTCTTATTGCATATTTATGACCATCTGCCTGTACTTATGCAGTGAAGCCCTGTTCTATAATATCAAGATTATGACAGCTCAGCTCAACAGAGCTGTTCCTTATATCATTAGAAGGAGGCAATTCCCAGAATGTGAGGGTTGCATTGTCTGGCCAGCTCCATTTCAGACATTATACTTGTCTTCTAGTTCTTTTAGTTTTGCAAAAGGAGTGCTCATTATATGTTATTTGTGCATTCCACTGTGACAACTTCAGGCATTTCATGTGGTTCTGCATTAAGTACAACCTATATTTATCCCCAGATAGTGCCTTTGTTTTTAAAGACTGTAATTTAGTCACCAGCATTTCTTTATCTGCAGCTGGAGTTTGTTCCTTTTTTTATTTTTTTTCTCTTGCAAATGCTTCATCAAACTCATCCCTTGAAGGGAGAGAGGAGTCTGAGATTTGAGTGTGTGTGTATGTGTGGGGGTGAGCAGGCAGAGTTCCCACCAGCTCTAAAGAGAGTACTCACATGCTGTGCATAGCCTAAACTTGCCTCCTTCCTGGCCTTTATTTGCAATTCAAACAACAAATCTCAGCCAAAAGTTTTATCTCCAAACTTGGCTGGGGTTTCCCTGCATGGATCTCCTCTGTCCTAGTCCCTTGTTTCTTCTCTTTCAGAGAAACAAACCCATCTCACATCCTAGCTGGAGCTAACAGGATCCACCTGCCAGTGTGAGGCAGTTCTGTATTTTTACGGAGGATTCGGGTACCTGAACACAACATGACTAAATAAAATTATTCTCCTTCTTGTTCAAGGTCCAGGAAAGCTACAAAGTTATGTGTAGTTCCTGTGTCCACAACTTGAGGAGTGTACAAAGTTAGAAAGAGCCCCACGAGTAACTGAGATACCTGCCAGAGAAAGGCTTATGGAGAGCAAATCAAACTACTTAGCTTATCAAAGGGAACTGCAGCAGGTGTCTGGATCATGGTTTTTAAGGTATCATGCAGAGACAGGGTATCAGGTACTATGGAGATATTTAATCGGGCAGAGGCTTAAGTTTTAATGTCTGGGTGTTAAGGCTAGACAGATTTATATGGGAAATAAAATGTGCATTTTTTGATAGCAGGATTAACTGACTCTCAGATTGTTTTGTTAAGATGTGCAGTAAGTTCCCTATCATATGAAATCTTTTAGCTCCTCCAGAAGCTATATATCTTCATGCAGAAATTCCCGAGAAAATGACATGTAGAAAGTCTAAAGTCAAACTAGACTATTCAGAAGTGCTCTCTTGTCTTTGCAATGAATGAGAGTTGGTCTTCCCCAGCTCACTGCCAGCACCAGTATTACTGGAATATCAAGCAGGCAATATGACAGTGTTCCTTTATTCCCCTCCATGGCCAGTATTTTATTGCTGATCCCACTCATTAGCCATATCATACTCCCGGCTCCTGGACAAAGAGGCCAAGGTCACTATGTTAATATGCTTCAAGGAGAGGTGCCTCGGCGCTGCCCCCACTTGGAGTGTGGTTTAAAAGTGAACATTCCCAGAAAACACCAAGGAAAGATCAAAGGTCTTCGTTATCAGCTGGAAGGCTCAGTGGCTTGTGTTAGCTTTTTACAACATAGTCCCAACACAGATGAGGGATGAAGTGACAGGTCCTGTCATTGTGTCCAGGAATTTTTGCTCTGTGACCAGAGTTTTGACATGCAATACGGACAATGCAGCAGGGAATGAGGGTGGTGTGTGCGCTGACCCCTTTTCTGAGAGATTCATTCCTTTCCCCCTTCAAAAAAAAAAAAAAATCTCACTTTACATTAGGTATCATGAGCACCTCTTCCCACAGCAGGTGTCCTGACCAGCATTTTATGCTCTAGCAGAAAGAGAAATCTGTAAGAGTCCGGACTTCAGGGTGAAATGACTCCTAACTGACCGAGGGGATTCTCCAGAGTGGGGAACTCTCTTCCCATAAAAAGGCTGTTTATTTCACATTAAGTTCTAATTTAGCAGAACAATTACTTGCTTTCTTCAGAGAAGGAGAACATGTTCCATGAACAAAGACTGTCTATAACCATTAACTTTGGCCCCACTAGCAACAGGTCAGGTTTATTTTCCGTACACTCTTATAACCATTAACTTTGGCCCCACTAGCGAGAGGTCAAGTTTATTTTCTGTACACTCTGCCTGCCAGACCTTTTTTTCCTTTGTTCCATTCTACTGCTTTTCATCAGGTCACACTTATCATAATTCATCCGTGAAAAAAGGGAAGAGAAAAATCATTCTTTTAAAGCAAAGTTAATTCAAACATCAACATACAAGAAGGAAATTAAACAGTAACAACCAAATTCAGGATTAAGCTTCTTTGACCAAGAAGCTCATGTCTCTATTTTTCTAGGGCGTCAGCAATTAGCAAGTAAAAAATGTTACAGTTTTAGAAAGATAAATTCTGATTGGTGATAGCTACAACTTGTGTTCAAAGTAATGTGGTCACAGGAAAGAGAGGCACAGACAGGCTAATCTAAGATTTATATTTTTGACAAAACTTTGCTCTGATCAGCCTTGATTTTGGCTTTACATCAGATGACTAGTCCATTAATCACATTTTAAGTAGTCTTTGTTTTTACATTTTCCTTTTCTCATGAGCAATGGAGGAAAGGCCCAAGAATATTTTGTCAATGACAAAGATATAAAGTCCCACATGTAGATTCACTTAACAAAATAAATTTCACAGACAGGCAGATAAATTTGTAAGTGCCCAAAAAAATGCAATCTTAAGATTCTTGACATAACTCATGAAAGGAAAGATTATTTTGCGCTTGATTAACCCCAAACTCCTCAAAGAACAAGCTAGGTCAGTCTGGATGTTCAGGGCCATAGGAGTGGCAGCTCTAACTCAGCTCCAAGGCAGGAGATTAGAGTTCACCTTGGTCTGGCAAGGACTTAATTCCAAAACTCACTGAAATTAACAGAAAGGCCATGACTTCTTGGAGATGCTTGTGCAAGACCCAGTTGGCTACACTGCTGATGCTGTTAATAAGACCTGTGTGGCCTTCAGCAGCTCACGGTGTGTCGGGGGGGAGCTGTTCTTGACCTATAAATTAATTTGACTGAGGTGCCAACTGGTGTTCTTCTCATCTGGCTGGGAGCCCACCATGGCACTGCTCTTTTCAAGGGGCAGGATCTGGCCTGAGAGAAATGAGTGAAAAGCAAAGAAAGCTCCAGGCATTTGCTTGGGCACCAGAAGTTCCCCTTGAGCACAGCTCACCTGAAAGAAGAAACATAGCACCTTAGCACCCAGGAATAGTTCAGCTGAGCAAAACCACAAGAAAAGCCACAGAGAGAAGGCTGAAATAACAAGAGGCAACACACCCATCACAAAAACAAACAAACAAACAAAAAAAAACAGAGGCAACCCGCCCACCAAAAAAAAAAAAAAAAAAAAAAAAAAAAAAAAAACAGATATAGCAATGACATGGAGGAGGTCATTTTCTCAGTAAATAAACCTTAGAAGGCAAACTTGCCTCCTCCCGTTCATAAACACGTTGCCTTCAGCCATGGGCCTGTTTTTCCCAAGTATAATTTGTTTTGCTCAGTTTTGTCTGTTCCTGCAGTTCATTTGCACTTTCTCTGAAGAGGATGTTAAAACACAGACATACACACACACAAACAAAAACAAAGTGGAAAAAATAAATGTTCTGGCTTTCTGGAAACCCCACGGCTAAGAACAGCTAAAATGTCAGCTGCCAGTTTATTTAGACATGACATGGTGTATGGCTAGACACTGAATACAGCTAAGACCGATTCTGTTTGGCTCTTGTTATTATATAAAAGTCTTCTGCAAAGAGAAAATTGGCAGGGCACTGAACTAGGGAGGCCTACCATTTGTAGACCTCATTTTCCTTTGCTGTTTCCTTTCCACATCCATCTTCTCCCTACAACCAAAACTTACCCACCTAGATTTCACAACTGGTTAAAATTAGTCAGATTGTTCCTCCATTTCCCTGTGCATCAGCATTATTCAAAAGGACTGGAGAGGAGGCAAAGGAGAGGCCGGTCCAGCCTTTGGTAAGTTCTCATCGCCCAAGCCATGTGTAGCAAAACTCCCTGTATTCCTGTGAGTGCAGCAATGATAACCGGCAAAGGTTTCGCTCCTCCTTACTCATTCTTACCATCTTGGCTAGCAGGAAGGCCAACCAGGAAATGCCTCTGGGAGGTGAGGTCTCTATATCCAGCAATGCATGGCTCCAGGCAGACCCCACCAGGGAGCACATTTCATCCCTGATTGCTGAAATTCTCTTATCTTCTCTATTGTGAGAGCTATTAACAGAGAGACTTAGTGTTACATGGCCCAGTAGGAACAAAGTCCCTCTCTACAAAAGGTATTTATCTGGTAACTAGCCCCAGAGAGATGGGCATGATGATGCATACATCCTAGGAAGGGAATGCTCAAGGCCTCTCAGGCAATGCAGATGAGGACTCACATCTGCTATCAGGGTATTACCAGCCTCTTCCTTCATCCTCTGTAACTGTAGCTGACCAGGCTAATTTCCTGCCTGCAGCCATCTCTTGTGGGATAAAGTCTTCAGTCACCACAATGGCTAGAGGAACAACAGCTCTTAATCCAGTTTTTTCCCAAAGATGTGTGAAAGGAAGAGGCAGTTTCTGCCCCAGAGGACTGCAGAACAGAGCTAAGGCTTCCCGTGTCCAGTCACTGCTAAAACGCTGGAGGAAATGGGGACAAGGGATTGTGGCAAGAAGGTTCCTCAACAGGCTTTGCTGTCAGAGATCTCCAAAGGCCATGGTAACTGCCAGGGATCACTAACTGCCAAGGCCTGCATAGCTCAGTAGTAGACCCTCAAACTTCTCAAGGAAAGTTATTCTGAGAGATAAAACTGAATAAAGAAATACGGAATTTCCCAGCTATATGCTCATTTTTATGTACAGGACCACCATTAACACATGCAGTGAGGAAAACATTATCCATCATTCTGAAGGATGGATCAGGGTGCTAAATTGCTGCTGGCTGTGGTTCTTTTGGGAAAGTGTGCTACAGTTTCCCTAACACTGCCAACTTTAAAAGCCGTTAGCTAGAAATCTGGTCACCTTCCATCCTACTTTTCATGACCTTGAGTCTTAATTGGAAGTTCTGTAATTCATGACTAAACAGCATAATTGCATAAAGCTGAGGAGAAAGCCATCCAGACATAACTGGATTTATTCTCAATGTGAGTGTTCGTGCATGTACTGATAAGCACCAGGATAATAAGGTAGTATCTTTCAAATCTCTGTATATATTAGTGCAAAGCAAATGGTCCCAGGTGGTTTCTGAAATGACCAGAATCCTGCTCTCAGTCTGGAACTGTTAATTGTTAACTACTCAGATGATAGGCTTACAGTCCTTCTACTTCACAAATTAAACCCACTTGTCATCTGTTATTGATTTCATAGCTTTAACATTCAGGGAAGGAAAACAGACTGGGAAACAGAAAAGGAAATCTGTGTCAGGATGTACTTCACTGTGTATGCCATATAATAAAGAACCTATAGATAGACAGTTCCTTTGGTGTTGTCCAGTCTCCTCTTCCTTTACTCTGTCTAGAAAGCAGCAGAGGGAAAAACGATTAGTGTTTTGCAGATGCAGATGAGCTCTGATGGGAAAGAAGTCCTCCCTCCTACCGAGCAGGAGTGGGTCTCCATTCTCTCTAAGCAGCACACATAAGGGTAGCACCAAATGCAACCCCTAAACAACAAGGCAAAAGCCTTAGATCATGTTTGGGTGCTTGATTTGTTGCTAGCATTTCCCCTCCACATGTCCATTTGTCTCTGTCCTTTCTCCCTTGCAGTTCTTGGAGATGCAGCGTGGGATAGCTGGGCTAAAGAGGCTGCCCTCCCCATCCTCAGCATCAGAAGTGCATTTCCTTCTGAAGGAGGAACCTTCATGTCTTTCCACTGGATATGGGCCACCAGCACAGGACTCCTGCAGGGACTGCAGAGCAGCTGAATGTTTTGAATTTTTTTTTTAACATTTTACACAAATATAACCAGAGAGTTTCTGAATTCAGATGGCAACCAACAGCTGGCCACCCATCAGTTCCAGAGATCTCCTTGCAGCAATCAAGGCGCAAAGCAATGCACATCTTTTTGCTTTCATGATGTCAGAGGAGCCATGTTCCAGTCCTCAGCCCTTTCCCGAGCGGAAGTCCTTTACACCCACCTCCTGATGACTCAGGGAGATCTGCCGTGTGGCCTCTCCCCTTTTCCATTATGCTATTACTATTTCTAGATTTCCAGTATCCACTCCTTAAAGTTGCATTTCATTTCTGTAAGCACACCAGACAAAAACACGATGCTACCAAACAGCATATTATTAGCTACAATTTTGTAGAGAGATTTTGACATCATATTTGGCCTGTAATTAAGATTTGATAAATCAACTATTTATCGAATCTAAATGTAATAGGAATATTTCTCCTATGACAAAGAGAAGCAGGCTTACTCAGACAAACTTTTTCCAGCAGTGAGTACATATCCCAGCGAGGACAGCATGAGGGGAGGGCTGATAAACAGAGAAGTGAAAACAAAGAAAATTAGCTGTTGAGTAAAAGTAAAACCAATGCCTCAACCACAAGCAACATAGCAGAACTTCAGGCAATGGAAGTGCAAAAGCAAAGAGAAAACACAATGTGTGTTTCTCAATGTGTAATATTATCTAGCTGCTTAAGTTAACTTATTATTTATAATAGCACATGGAGGATTTATTGTAATATATAGAGTCAAACTTTCTGTAGACCTTCATCCTTCCAGTTTATGAGGAATTGCCCTGGTATTTTGGATCTGAAAAGTCCCCTTAACTAATATTCTCTCCTGGTTTTTAATCTGAGATCACTGTTATTTTTATTGTCTTCCTATGAATCTAGACTTGTTGGGACTCTCTTCATGGCTATCCATTTGCTATTCATCCCTGATACCAACAGCTACAGCAATAATTAGCAATTTGATAAAAACTTGACAGACAACTGACATCCCATTGGTGATCTCATGCAGGTCCAGATTTGAATCTTGACTGATTTGAATCTGATCTGGATGCTTGGCATACACGGGGACTTGGTATTGGACTGTGGACTTTGGACTGTGCAACACGTATCAGACCATATGGTATATTGTGTAAGAAAGGAGATTAATGGGTTAATTTTCAGGTACACAAAACGATGCCACGATTTCTCCTTCTCCTAATTAATCTCAGTTTCTGATAAGCAGTAAAGTAGACAAGCAAACGGCTCAGGCTGTCATCCTTATTTCTGCCTTCACTGTGCACTGCAGGAACAAGCCGTTAGGGAGCTGTAGAGAAATGCTGTGCTGAGAATCTGCACTGTGCTGGGAATCTGCACCACCTGCGCCTTGCTGATAATGTACTGGGGAGTGTTAGTGAGTTGTCCTTGGCCGGCTGGGAATGGGGAGCTATGTGGGAAA
>NW_010581928.1:4358-25248 GCF_000705375.1 Tinamus guttatus | reverse complement strand
TAAGAATAAAACCTGTGGAGTCATCACGGTGCTGCTCACAACTCTCAGCTGTCCAGCATGCAAACCTAAAGTAAACGCAATGCCCATGGGTGAGATCTTTGGCACTGTAAATCTGGTAAATGCCCCTGACTTCCAGACAGTTTCCCAAACTCAGACTTGCCATGAATTTGGCCTAGTGGCATTAGCAGGCAGGAGAGCTACCCCGCATTGCTTCCTCTCTCAGGGGTAAATGCTAAAAGGGCAATGTCACAGCACATCCTATCTGCAGTTGGACAGCATCTCATTTCTTTACCAGTAAAGCAACTCTGGCAGTTTAGGCTGAAAGATTAAAGCTTCAGCAATATAGCCTGGTAGGATTGTAATGCTTTCTTAACATTTTTAATGCATATTTGTTATATTTGCATGGGCTTGCATTTTCATGACACAAACAAAAGGTTTTAGAATATGCTTTGTCTGCACCAATGTGCTTAATAAGGAAAAGGTGTTGACATTTTGATGGTGACATTTGTAAAGGCAACAGGGGTACTGCTGCATCCTTGATGCCAGCCAGCCATTTGATGGGCAGGATGCGCAGGGCTCACAAAGCCTCTTCAACTCCTTGTGTCAAGCAACTGGCCTCATTTGTTGAAAGAAAAAGTAAAAAAGAGGGTTGCAGGGAGAGATGTCAAGGTTAACATACTTGAATATTGTGCTTAGCAGCTGGATTGCTTTTTTTTCCACAATTTTGTGCAAGTTACTAAGCTAATGGCTCCTTCTGAATTTTGCATTATAACCATGTATACTTTACTTTTTTAACCATGTATACTTTACTTCTAGTATCTGATTTGAGGCAGAGCCTGGATGCAGGGCTGCCTAGCATCCACTCCTAGAGTTATTCTAACATGTTTCCATTATCACAGTGAAGCAGCTTGAGAGCAGGCTGAAGCGAGATGTGGCTGTGCCACCTCTCCATCTCCTCCAGCTCCACATTCCCACCCTCAGTCAGCCAGCATTATATCCCTACAGGGCTTTGACCCTCTAAAGGGAGACATGCCAGATTCCCTGCACTTCACTAAGGATGTTGCCTCTGCTGTTGTTTTTTCAAGAGGACAGCCAGTTACCAGAAAACTCACTGATGCTAAAACAGAAATGTCAGGCAACAGACATTAGAGGTTGGGAAATTTGATCTCTTCTTTCAATCTTAATCCTCTCTGTGCTTCCAAGTCTCTTTTGCAATGTTATCCTAAAGATGCCCAGGCAATGAGAGCTAGTAATTAATGAAGAAGTGATCCTGTGAAAAGTAACAAAAAACTAAAGCAAATGAGATCAAATAAAGACTGAAAAAGAAACCTCAGTTCTGGCATTTCTAAAATCTGTGTGTTGGATTTTACAAATCTATTCACCTTTACAGGTGAATCTTTAAACATTCACCCGTATTTCATACTAATCTGGCTAAGAACAGGAAGAAAAGGTAAGCTGAGGAAAGTCCATATCATCTGCTGTTTAGATTCCTTTCTGCATGCAGAGACAGGAGATGTGGAATATGAATGGAAGGAGCAGTAACATAAATGCAGGAAGGAAAGTCCACTCTTCCAGAGGCCTGTGGAGGCAATTTAATCTTCTGAGTCAGGGGAAAACCACAATTATAGGAGTTCTCCAGTGTTATTTTGCTTTTAGCTGATGCTCATTTTAGTGCTAAAAATGTTTGGTCTGGATTAAGAAGGGCAGCATGCACTCACATGTGCATGTGAGCATGTGTGCTTGCATGCATGTGTGCAGAAAGGACCAGGAGAGAGGACAAGCTTTCTCCTGCCTGCAGAGGAGTGAATCACTATTGATGGGAGCACAGAGGTTATAAATGAGGGTGGTAAACTCATGGCTCCTTCCTCATCCCCCACCTTGCAGGGCAGAGTGGGACCAGCATGGAAATGGTGGGCTGTCACTCGAGTGTACCTAAACAAACCGTGATGCAGTCCAGCTGTATCTTCCCAAGGGATTCCTGTTTCATACATACACACAGACATGTACATACACACAAAAAGAAACACATGCATTCAGGGCATGTTCTCTCTAGTCCAGGTTATGGCTCAAAGCCACAGTAGAGCTCTAGATTGCTAAAATGTATTTAAAAGTTAGTCAGCTAGATTTTTCCTACCAATCGCAGCCTGTTCACTGTCCTTCCTTATTCGTAGGCTGACAGTTGCCCAGACATGTGGGAAGACTGCATGGCCACGAGCCCCTGTTTGAAGAGAGAGCTCCCAAGGCAAAGCTCTCCTGCAGGCTCGCCCCTCAGTAAAAAAGGCTGCTTCTGCAGAGAGAGGAAATTTCTTCCCTGGACAAGAAAAGCACTTACCACTTCTGCCATTATTTGTCTCCTGCAGAGCAAGCCCTCAGGGAAAACACTAGTCCAGTGTGCAAGGATGCGCCCATACTTTGAGTCTCGTTTTGTTCAGTGCATTCTGTGCAGGTGGCGTTTGATTTGTTGGTGCTGTTTTGTAATATCTGACCCATTTTCTCCCTGATATATATAAATACCTACCCCCTACCCTCTGGGTTTATTTTTGGTAATATCCTGAAGGCAGTAACCAGCAGAGCCCTGCTCTGTGAAAATGGATTCAAATTTCAACATGCACCACCTCTGTCCCATTTCAGAAGAATTTGCCTTCAGCCTAGTGATTTTCAACAGTTAGCCTGAGCTTGTCCGGTCACTTATTTGTGCCTTATAATGACAAGAACCCAAACACATTTATTAAGAGCTGCAAAACTGCAGAATGCAGGGAAGAATTATTGTTAAATGACTGCAAGGGGCATATGATGAAGGAGGTTCGTTTGCTCGGCGTTTTGACTGGCTCAAAAAATCATTACATCACTTTCAATTACAATGCAAGATACTCTGTCCATTCATGCCAGGCTATGAGCATAATGCTAGTAGCTTGGTGGTGAAAAGCTATTCTGAGTTTCTTAAACAAAGCCTTAATGATATATGGCTGCCAAAGTTAGCTGTTTCACAGCTGTAATAGCACACTGTGGGCTGCATGGCAGCCAAGCCGTCTTTGTTGCTGTATTAAGTGAGGTGCGAGTGCCTGGAATGCTGCAGGGAGCAAGCGGCCATCGTGGGTGGCAGCTGCCTTCAGAGTCCTTGAAAGGATATGCTGTGATAACTTGATAAGGTGTTCACATGTGCTAGAGGGCATGACATCCACGCAGGGCTGGGTGATTAGAGCACAATTTTCTTTGGATGCTAGGCACTCAAAACTGTGCAGAAATTGGGTGGAAAATATGAAACAGTATTTTTTCACAGTGCTCTAATGATTTCATGAGAAGTAGCTTCCATGTTAGTGTTTGATTCAGTTAACATGTTTATACAGAGCTTGTTATATTCTTTTATGCTGCTCTCAGCTTTACCAATCAGGATTCATCAGAATTTGTTGGAAATTTTGACAATGGGACAATTTGACACTGGGACTTGGAGTGACATTCCCATTTTGGGAGTTGGTCCCTGTAATGCTGGTGTAAACCAGTAGGAATTCCACTGAAGCTATTTCAGTGGAATAACTTCATATGGGGTTCATGAGATGAGCCTCAGTCCTGGTCTTGCTATTCTTTGCATCCATGTGCAACTAAGCCCTGCAGGTATCATGACTATGTGACCAATGCAGGTGTCATTCTCCCCTTTCTCCCCACTAAAATCCTGTTAATGTGTTTCTTAAACAAACTTTGCTTTATATAAACCATAGGAGAACCCTTTTATATAAAGGAAAGACACAAAATAAGGTCTTCTCATAATGAAATGCTCCTCTCTGTCTCCTGTTGAGAGCTGAAAGCCTCATCTCCTTATCTTTAGGTGCCACTCTTGTTAGGTTGCTGTTTCTAGTTCACCAGTATCAGGCAAAACAGCTCATTTTTAAAATAAGTGCATAGGATTCTATTTCTAAGGGTTTATGTTAGTCTGCCTGAGGGAGATTCAGTCGCATCAGTCTGCGGAATTACATTAGCGCAAGGGGGCGAGAAGCAGGACCCATATATAGTGTGAATACTGTCATTCCCTGGAGAGGGGTAAACATGCCCAGCTTCTTAAAATTGCCTCTAGTCAGTCAGAGGTACCGTGGCTGCATTTTCCAGATAACTGAGAAAGTTGATTTTAACATGGGTATGTTTTTTAGAAATGGGGATTACGCCATATGACTGGCTGGTATTCTGAAGTGAGATGTGTATCCCACAGTGATATAGTATTTTAAGACTGTATCCTGCCCTTGATGAACAAACAGAATACAGGATTTAGATCCATTTCCCCTTGATGAAACCTTGTAGCTCATGAATACAAGTTCTTGTTTTTTTTCCTCCCACATTTGTCTAAATTCTACTTGTGTTATTGAGTTATGAAAGCTTATCCAGAAGAAAACTCTTTAGTGACTGAGTTGTTATGAAAGATTAAATGATTTAATTTTATAATCAAACTAGGGATCTAAGCCAAGTATGTCTGGTTCTGAGATAAACACAGATATTGAATATGTTATCGATATCAGTGGACCATTTCCGTGGTAAGAACTCAAGATGAGTGATTGGAACTGCAGTACATGTACCTTGTAGCAAAATCTGTAGTGCTCAGACCTGATGAAGCACAAACACATACTATCTTGCATGTATATTTGGGTTTCTCATTATATTTTCCTAACATAAAATACAAAATCCTTCTCTCCCCTCTAAGTCTTCTGCAAAACAGGATACTGCAAACTCCAGCCACTGGTAGTTTGCCCTTTTAGGCTTCAAAACTTACAAAATGCCGCTCTCCTTATCACACATAAATTAGGGACCAACCAATCACATCTAGACTGTATGTGCTTCACTAGATCTTTTCAAAATATGGCTAGAGATTCTCTGTCTATGACTGCCCAAGATCTCATTGGTGGATAACTTGCAGTAAGGGCTCCTAAACAAGTTACTGCAAGGTAGGGTAGGGTGCAAACTCACACCATGAGTACCATGAGTACCTTAGTCCTTATGCAGAATAATAAAAGCAGCTCTGTATTTACTGTAGGCTTTTATGGCACATGGCTATAAATTCACATCTATCCTTATCTTCTAAGACCTTATTTTTACACTTATAACCTGAATGTCTTTCTTAGTAGTTCCCCAGTCTCAATACTGAAAATGCAGTGTAATGGGTCCCTGACTGCCAGGTTATTTCAGGATGCTGAGAGAGGGTGTAGCTGAAGATCTTGGACACACATATAAAAATGAGTAAATATTCATTGGGTTTGTATGATATAGCCTAGAAGGCCAACAATATAGAGACAAATTTTCAAAATTCATCTAAGGAAGATAAGAATTCAACATGCCTTCCTCCTGATGTGTTCTTGCTGCAAACAGATTATGGTTGCACAGTTGTGAAGAAGTCTTGCATTTAATGAAACTGTTTTCATGCTTCTTGAAACTTCTTTGGTTCCAAATGTAGGTAATCTGGTACATGAAAAGCATATGTTGCAATTGCATTTTCATATCACAAACACAGTAACTGCATTCAGGAATCACCTGATTTAACAGTTAGTTAACTTTTAACAGTCTATTTACAAGTAGAATTGCAAGTTCCAGCAATGCACTTCTATTGATACACACCAGAACTTTCAAGTAGAGTGGAAAATATCTCAAGAACTAAAAGGTTAGGATGCACTAAATTCCTTCCCTCTTAATACCTTCAGCAATTTCACATTGCCATTCCGCTTCTAGCCCAATACCGCAAATTCAAACAATTTCTTCTTCTACATGATCGGAACATCTGACCTTTCAAGCTCCACTGCACCATCCTACCCATGCATCAGACCTGCGTCAGAACTCATGTGCTTCTTTATAGTCTGCTTCTCTCTTCAGTAGTTGGAGGTATGATGGCATCGGCAGACACCAAGTTTCAGGTCTCCCAGGGCATTCAACCCTAAGTTAAAGGTACACCAAGACATGAAAAGCTACTTCTGCTCACTGCAGTGATTAGAGTATTATTATTATTATTATTATTATTATTATTATTATTATTAAACAGAAGCAGTGATTTTTCTCCTTAGGAAGAGTAAGAGGTGGCCTGAGGATCAGCAGTTCAACAGAAGTTCAAGTGGTTACTCACCTAACATGCACATGGACCTGAGATGTGAGACTGCTTAGAAGTGACAGGTAGACTGAGAAATCAATAAGGAGGTGATGAATCTTGGGCGCATATTAGATTTATGCATTAAGCCAGCCATCTGGGAACTATTTAAATCAATTCAAATCAGTCTGTCAACAGATTAAGATAGCAAGTAATCATTTGTGGTATGGCTGCTAATCAGGGAGCAGTTGGGTTCCTGCTTCCCTGTCACATGTAAAACTTAATTCTGAATTTGTGGGGAGAGGCACGAGCAGAAAAATCAACCTTCTGGGAATTTACTTTTTTAATAGCCTGTGAAAAGACTAAAAGGAATGCTGTGGCAATCCTCTGCTCTCTGATGGCTTTCCCTTGGCCTCATTCCCTGAATAAGCCAGGTGGCTGTGGGAAAGACAGTTCCATGCTGCTTGGTTCTACATTTAGACATAGTCATGGAGCAAAAGTGATGCTATAAAAAGTTTTAACTTCAGTGAGAACTTTACATCTGCCACTTATCTTCTAGGATCCTCCAGAGTGTTGCACTTCCTCCCAAATTCCCCCTTCTCTGCTCACACGCAGGCAGGAGCCGTGCACAGAGCCTAAAGCAGAGGCTGTGCCCCAGCCACACTGAGTTCTTTTTGCAAGCCCTGCACCTTGGGTGAACACAGTAGGTATAATTTCTCTCACCAGTTTTGGAGTAGCTTTTTGAGTTGTACTGTGAAGCCATTTGAATTTTGGGCTTGTACTGTTCAATTTAGCTCTCAGAATAACTTGCATTCATTTCTAATGGCAGGATTAAACATGATAAGCTAGTAGCTAACCATGAAAATGTGTTAAACGCCCTCACTCTGTAACCACAGAACGTTAAATAGCTGCCAGCCTCTCAACAGAAAGAAGAGGATGCTGTGAGTTTCTAAGCAGCATGCAAAATGACAAGCCTGGCTGCAGGGGTGAGGAAGGAGTTCCTCTGAAGATTTGTTTTGGCCAATGCAGTGTGTAGGATGCTGTTGCTTGTACAGCCTGTGCCCATTCTTCTCCTTCCTGGCACCTTCAAGACCAGCGTTTGGCCTTTTCCCCCACATGGGTCAATGTTAAAGAAAGTGGTCAAGGAAAAGGAATGGCCCACATGACTGAGGCTTTGGAGGATTTACAGCTCAGTTGGAAAGTGATTTTTAAACTGTGACTTTGTGAGTACCTGGGTTGTCTTGCCTATTAGTGCCTTGAAGACTTGTATTGCAACCACACTAATTTTACTATTAATATAAATTGTATAGGGCTATTCACAGCCTTCCCATCCACCTCAGTTGCTTGCATTTCAAACTTGATTCCAAATGGCAATTTTGTTTTTCAAACCACAGGAGATCAAAGCACATTTGGAGATTCATCATGTGATATGTTCATCCCTCCTCTCTTATTTTTTTAAGTCACTGCAATCACCAGTGTAAGGCTTTCCTACAAGGGGAACATCCAGGCAATGAGGAGCCTATGCAATGGTGAGTCTAGTTTTGTGGAAGAGGAATCTAGAAATTCAGCAAAACAGTTTCAGATTATGTTTGTATTAAAACTGTCTTAACACTGATCACTTTTAAACTGGTATAAATATATGCATCCATATGCCTGAGCAGTTAGTAAGGGATCAGTTCTCAGCATGACAAATTTATAAATATGTTTAGTGCTCTAAATATAATTGTATAATTGGCCCTTTTCAGATTTTTATTTTCTTTTTTTTGGTGGAAGATTTATACGTGAAAGAAGACCAAAGCTCACAACAGTGGTGTGATGTTGTTATGTGCCTTCAGCAATGTGAATATTCAGGTGTGATTTTTTTTGTGAGCACTGTGGGAATCAGTCATTCCTGCAGCTACTTGTTTTAGGAGATAATGGCATTTAGCTGGCCAACATCAGTGCTGTGAAAAAAAGATCTTGCCCTGCAGTGTGTAATAATTCTGCACTGTTTCTTAATGTGTCAGGTGCATTCAGATTTCTGACGTGAGCTGATGTTCTCCCAGAAGGTCTATTCTAAGCTCCCTGTGCAATGAAATAAGAGCTGTGCATATGTCAGTGTATTAAAGGTTCTGCATGCTGTGAAATCCAGTTAAGGAAGTTTCTCACAGGCTCTCCATGATTTTAGATTTGGAGTTCCAGCAACTCTGCAGTGGCACAAGAGTCTGATGAGAAGCATGACTTTGATTTTAGCTGACAAGGAATAGAGGTTTAAGCCAGATTTCCCTCTCTTTAAGCATAATTTATCAGATCAACATTCACTCTCGTTATTTCAATGCCACAGACTTTTAAGAGCATCAAATCAAATATCAGAGCTGCACAATTATAAACTCTTACTGGAATTTAAAACACTTCCAAACAATAAAGGGTGAATGTTCAGGATGATGCTGTAGTACAGATCAGAAGTAACAGAGTATAGGGAATTATCTCACAGACTGGTATTACAGATAGCATAGACACTTACTGGTCACCTTGAATTAATGTAAGCATACAGCTTCGGAATTTCGCTTTAATTTTTGGTGTTGATTAACAATTCATGCAAGCATATTTTTCCCAGAAAGATCTTTTCAACTGAACAACAGCTTGATTGACCAATATGTGTTAGAAGACTATTGCTCCATGTCAAAAACACTTTAGTGTCAAGCGAGACAAAGCATGCTGCTGCTATGTACATGAGTTTTCTAGCATTTTATAACAAATATTTATAGTTCCTTCTGTTTATTTGCTTCTGCAGCTTTATTGCGTCATGTGGTAGAAGACTCTGCAATATTAGCACTGGATACTGAAAGGATTTATTCAGAGAAAGAAGTGACAATAAAGCAAAATTGTCATCATGCTGCCCTTTGATATGTTTCAAACCAGCTCCAGATGAATAAACTCTTACGGCTGAGTATCCATTTTTATCTTATCCATTTATATCTTCTGTATATGGCTCCTGTATCTGACGACAACAATTTCACTCAGGATCAAAATTTCAGGAAATAGATGCTTGTCTATGACAAAATGTGCAGAAACTTTTTAGGCACAGCCAACTTCCCTGGCCATATAAACCTCAGACCAAAGTCTTCACACAGACTTCACAAGACATATATGGATGAGCCAAAGGGAGACAGAGCTCAGCAAGAGTTTCATAGGATATGAAAATGGTTCCTCAGGAGTCTCGTGGCTTTGATTAATTTGTTAAAATGACAGGGAAATGGAGACCTGCTCTTGTAAGAGTAGTACTAGAAGCACAGAAACACTTTGCTAGTGAGAAGATGGAATAATCCCATTTAAAAAGGAATTAGAGAATTACTAATCTGTTACAAAGATTTGCCAGCAGTTCATATTTGGCCCGAAAGCAAAAGACTAAACTTTCTCACAGTAGCTGACTTTCAAAAATCATTTAAGGTCCTTGAAAACCATCATTAATCTGAAGCCCAGAAAAATTAATACTGCTGGAAAGACCAAACTCTAATTAAAAAGAAATATTCATATTTGCATTCTAACTAATTTCTTTCTCAGTATTGTTCAGTCCTCACCCAAGAAGGAGGACTGTGTAATAGTAGATATGCTAGTCAATGGGGTTGCTCTCAAAAAAGCTCAAAGGTTATTAACTACACCCATTTAACAGCATTTAAGGCTCAGAATAAACTGAATAAAATAAGACTTCATTCTGCAGTCATTAAATGATTTTTCCTCTGTTTCACCTGGAGCAATCAATAATACACCATTCTTAATGGTCTGTACTTTCTCGCTCTGGCATCTTACACATTTAAAAACCATCAAAGTACCAAAGACAATCTTATAACAATTAAATTGAATGAACTGCTGCACACTAAAGAGCAATGCATATTATTAATCACTAATGTAGACATCAATTACATGCAATGAGGAACATATCCTGGTCACTTTACATATGTGAACTGGATGAATTTAACAGCCAATAATTTGCAAAATTTGGCCAACAGCGAAGTCTAGATCAGAAGCATTGTGTCAGATAAAATGGATTAAAACTCATTAACTGGACTCTAGCTGCCAGGCATAATATCTCACTGTACTTTGAACAAGCACTTTTCTGCCTAACAATGCCATAAACAGGGTAGCATTTTACTTTTAGAATTAATGAAGTAGCCTGCACAAATATTGAGAGGAATGTAGCATTATTTTTGTGGTCATGTTATTAATGAAGAAACTCCAGCAATATTTAAATGACTATGCCAAACCACAAGGGACAACTCCATCAGATGTAGGCTATGTTGACTGGAAATGTCCCCTGGTTTCGGCCTCCTGCTCAGGTAAATGGACTTCTCTCTAAAGTTATTTCATATTCTTTGTGTATCTTTCCCACCTACAGCCCTTCAGAAATATCCAGAATAGCCAGAGATAGAGAAGAATAAGCAGAATATGCTGATTTCCTTTTGGATTTCAGTCATTGCTATGAGCTTGATCCACATAGCTTTAATTTCCTACTTATTCTCGACATGAAAAGAAGTTATAAAATACACCTCTTCTATCAGAGTAACACAAGAGTATATTCCTCTAGAGCTCTTGATTATCAGTTGGATGTATAGCCTTCTGTAAAGCTGTTTACAGTCCATCTGAAAGGGGAACAGAGAACAGGACTGAATCATATCAGGCAGATTCATAAAAAAAAAAGATCTAAAAATCACTTTCAGAAGGTATAATGCAAGAGCTAAGCTTACTCCCTGGAATTTGTGCAGCCAGTACTTATGCAGCAGATAACCCCAGCTGACCTTTCTTGCATTCAAAGGGTAATAGCTTTGCTGAGATGAACCAGTATTGAACAATTTTTCCAGTATGTGTCAGGCAAAACAAACTCTTAGTTGACACCATCTCTGCATGTCTTTCTTCATCTTACATAGCTGTTGCAAAAGCATACAAACTGAGACCAGTTGCAAGAAAATGCCATGCTGCTTTTGTTCAAATTCCACTACCTCCCTCTTTCATTATATCTGAATAATATCTTGTTCTAAACCCATCTGATGGGGGATGGGAAAAGTAATTAACCTTTAAAAGTTCAGTACCATAGTGTAATTGCTGCCCCCTTTCTCCTTTCATGACCACCTCCAATGCATGCCATTAAAATCTCTTTAGTACATTAGAATTTATTTCTAATTTACTCAAATGCAAACTAATTCAAAGACAGGTAGGATTCTCAGTGCCAGCAGTGTAGTTATTTCTCAGTTGTTTTCAAACCCCAAGTACTTTAAAGCAAAAGAATTAATGGTTAACTGCCTCTGAAATCTTATGTTGCCTAGGGTATTGCTTTTATCAGATATAAGACAATGCATATGTCATTACAACATGGCAATTATCTGACCTCTGGCTGAAAACAAGAAATCACTATTTTTCTTACAACCTCAGAGAATAAATATATTTCCCCCTGAAAAAAAATATATAATGCTCAGCCTCAGTTGCATCCCTAGACACACGTCCACCATATGCTTTCTCTGTTTTTATTACTGCTATTTTTGTATTTTGGGAAATGTCCAAAATAAACACTTACATCTTTTTCCTGGTAAGGTTTGGAAGTGGCAGAAGCTGACACTAACAGCTTCTGCCTTTGGGGCAAATTAACAGGGTCACACCATGGAAACTTTTGATCTACTGTGAATTTAAATATATCCACTGTGCCATATCCATAATTGCTATTTGATACAAAAATAATCATGAGCTTCCTGACTCTGGGACACCCTCTAGAAAATAGTTTCTGTGAAAGCTGAGTGCACTGAACCCAGAAGATGGTCAGTTTTTTAATAGCACTCTATTGCAATTCTGCTGTCACTTGCTGAACAAAAAGGGTTGAAGGAACAGGTACCTATTGAAAATCGTCCAGGGATAAAAAGCTATGTTCTCTGTCCATTATAGGTCATGCCGAACCATTGGAGATTAGATGCTCATGTGGGGCAAATTCATGAGCTGGTCCTGTGTGCCACCAGCTCAAGCAGGTGCTGTGCCTGTGCATTCACCTTCCTGGCATCAGACGGGAGCATCTGAGGAAACTCCCTCCAGCTCTCAGTGGCATTTGCAGTTGTAACCACTCCAAAGGCAGTAGAGGAAGACTATTACCATGGCTGATAGGCTGGTGGCAACCAACCACAGTGGGTATTTGAATATTGGCAGTGACGTGAAAGCTGGGCAGAAGAGCTTAACATCTGCAGTACCTCATATTGAATGCAGTACCTCATGAACGCAGTACCTTGTGAATGCAGGACCTCATGTTGCTCTTGAAGTGCAGGTTCAAAAACATGCCGCTGGCAGGGAATAGAGTTTCCCACCACTATCTCTCCCTGGGATGAGATGATCATAAAAGTCATATCCATAGCACGCCAATGACAGGATATTAATGCTCATATGAAAGCATCAGCATACCTTTTAGTAATCATATCTAGATATCATACAAAGCTTTCCATTAGTAGATCACAGAGAACACCGCAGCATGATGTCTATCCAGGCATAAAGAGCTACAGTGAGTGGGCTAAGTCAATGGTGGAACCAGGAATAGAGCCCAGAGAGACCAAGTTTCCTATAACTCTTGCTTCCATCCAGGACGTTGCCTAGATTATCTGGGATTTAGCTGTTGGTGGCAGATGGCTGCAGAGTTCATATGTGCACTTAGAGTTATCACCTACATCCTTCCTTTCTCACTGAAACTTCCAAAATACACCGATGAACAGATTACTGTGCTTCACTCCTAAAGTGTTTGTCTATGGCTTAACAACTCCTTATCTGCGGTTTACAAGATCCCTACCTGCCTTATCATGCGGAAGGATGCTTACAGCAACCTTTTATGGGAACCCTGGGTGCTTCCTCCCATATAGAGCTAGGTGCATTTAGAGGGTGAGGCTGTAAAATGCCTAAAACAACTTGCACTGTAGTTCTCATGTTGGGGGGCAGGGGCGGGTTCCCCAGCTCTCAGGACCTCAGCCCTTCGGTGTACGTGCATCACGCTCCCAGCCCTCACTGCGCTGCCTATCTTTCCAGGCTGTGCTAACCCATGCTCTCCACGGCCCCCCTTTCTGCCTTACACTTCTTCTGCGAAGCCAGATGCAACTTGCCCTTCTCTGTGTGAGGCCAAGCCATACATCTGAGGAGACAACTGCTCCCTGCAGATTTCCTTGCAGAGCAGGGAAAACAGTCCTCTGCAGAGGGGATTTTTTCAACGCTCGGTGTGACTATGCCAAAATGCCTCAGCAGATTCTCCTGTCCTCACTTCTCTGCTGAACTAATTATGTTGTTGAAGTCTGTTACTGTTGTTTTCAGGGAAGCCATGGAATAAACTAGATAATTGAAGCCATAGAAGTGGCAAATGTCCCGTGTCCTATTCACCTGCTCTTCCTGCCCTAGGAAGGATGTGGGTTGATCTTGAGAGGAAAGGCATCAGATCAGTTCTGTTTCTTTCTTCTCCCAAAATCAGCTGCTAAGTGAAATAACAAAGTGTGCACAGGAATACTAACAGAGCTTTGTTTTTCCTCCTTGTTAAAATCCAGCAGCCGCTTAGTGTCTCATGGAGCAAGATAAGCAATGTGACATTTGTGGTCATTCACTTGCATTGGTTTGTTTTAGTTTATTGTGTTCTCAACTGAATTTCTTAATGATTTGGAACTGAAAAAAAAAATCCCAAAGAATATCAAAGTGATAAAATTATTAAGAAGAAAAAAAATCAAGTAAACAAATCGTGAGTTAATAGTTCTTCTATAAAGTGGCTTTGCTGACAAGAGAATTAGAGCAAGATAATCTTGGCAAGCAGGATGTTGTGTTAGCTGTGCAAATTTTTCATGTGCTCATATCTAATCCCTTAATAGTTGGGTGGGATCTTCATGGAAATAATCGTTTACGGGTTGAAAAAAGGATGACTTATTTTTAATTGCACAGAATTTAAACTGGAATCTTTCAATATTCCAGATTTTTGTTTGCTTAGCTTCTATCTCCAACTCCCTTTTGATTTTCCAGACTTCTGGGTTTTTTTAATATTTTATATTTTGCCAGATTCACTTCATTGATTCCTTCTTCAGGATAGATCTGGCTTCTCCTTTGGCACTTTGTTATAAATAAAGATTGCGGGCGAGAATGAAAGAAGATACCACATCCTCAGTCATGGCTTTAATTTTGAAGCTTTATAAATTTCTTGAGACCCCTTATACTGTAGTTAGCATTTCTGGTACAGTCCCTGCACTCCAGTGCATCCCCACTGCTCCTAGTTTCACAGGTGAGGTGAGGACACATTTCTACAGAGCTTTGACTAAACCTTCCAGAGACAAATGTTCAGTGCCCTGAACATCACACAGGAGATGCACAGAGTCTTGAGATGGGTTGAGAATATATTTTGGCAAGCAGTGCTTAGGGAAGGTGTGCAAACCAAATGCCACCTTTACAGTATCAGCATGACTGATGTCTGCACCCCTAGCACCTCATCCAATAACATGCTCATCTCATCAGTCTCAGTCCAGCACCAATGCAGCCTTAACGAGAAGGCAAAGATGAGGGAAACCTGAAGAAATCCCATTCCTCTTCCCTTCTTCCCTTTACCAGCATCCCATACTTCCATGCTCCCACCTGAGGACCATTCGGTAGTCACTCGGTCCTGATCCAGTAAACACCTTAGCACTTGCTAGTTTGCATCCAACACACATCGCACTGAGCAGGCCTAAGCTGTACTTCTCCTGGCATCTTTGAATCAGTAAGACCAAAATTTCTACAATCTACTTCCCCCATAAAATGAGGCACTGGAATTAGAATGGGCTGGAGACCAAAAGTAAAAAAAAAAAAAAAAACATAAAAGAAATAAAATTAATTTAAATTTTAAAAAGCTGCAATGTTCACAAATAAAAGAAAAGCCCATATCAGTGTAACTTCTGAACCATACACTTGTGAGGGATTGAGCAATCACTGACTTCCATGGAGATGCTTTTGCAGCCCCTATTTCACCAATGTGCTATGCAAGCTGAAATGGGCCCATATTGGCCCCAGAGCCACAGAGGAGAGCATGGCTCCAGGTTATGTTTATCCTTAGCACAGAAGGTTGTTTGCAGGGATATAAACTGAAGATATTTCCAGTAATGCTGCCCTCTCAGCTATGAAAAAAATGCAGAGTCCCAGACCTCACTGAAACTCTCTTGTTGAATCCCAGTTAATGCACTGGCCTAGCCATTTTCTAAGCTCTGTTTATAAATTCCTTGTTATAAGAGCAGTGGTAAACACTAAATATATATATATATATATATATATATATATTGAGGGGATTCTTGTTCTCCAAGCAAGACCATGTCATTGTTTGTAGTCAGCTTTTGGACTCATGCTTTACAATACCATCTGAAGTATGTCAAATCAGGGCAGAAAAGTACTGCCTATCATTTCATATCATACCAAGAATTAACGTTTTGATATGAAAAAGGCACAATGTTAGCTATTTTTTCCCCACAGTACTACATACACAGCCCTGCATAGAGCAAAAGGACAGGAAGGGAGCAGGCTGGTTACTTTGACCCAGATTAAATACTATTTTTTCAGAAAGGAACCAATGTCTCTGATAATTTCTACTGTGACCAGAGAAAAAGTTGTAGTGCTTATGCATTTGTCCTATGGTGGTGAACAGAGTTCCCCTTCCTCTCATCCTCTCTCCAGTGTGGGAACTGAAATGATGGTCACCTGCCTTCTCTGCTGCAAAATACCTCCATCCTCTTTATAAACAAGATACTGCAGTGATTTAATCCTCCATGAGGAAGATGCTGTCTCTCTAAAAAAAAAAAAAAAAAACCTACTAACATAAAAATTAAGTATATAGGCAGAGAGAGCTTTAGTCTTATTACATTAATGACCATATTTTGCTGTAATTCTGGAGACTATGACTTAACACCATATGGAATATACAGGATAAAAGGTTACCTATGGGAATATATAGGATGAAAGGTTAATAACAGTCACCTGGTGAAGATAAAGAGATGTGAGGATATCTAGGGCACCTGGTGAAGATTAGGGAGTGCCCTTCTCCAGGATTGGTCACTGGGTTGCTGGTGCTCCAGGATTGGTGGGAAGGTTGTTGAAATACCCAAATGCTGTTCCCCCCCCCAGAAGGGACTCTTTGGGCTGTTTCTACTCTTCTCTCTCAATGTACTGTTGAGTATGGGATAGTCCTGTTTCTTGGTGAAAATAACACCCAATAAATGTATTTTTCTTTCTACTGACTGTAATGCTGATAGTTGCTAAAGCAAGCATAGGTCTTGTGCTTTGGAACTTTAGATCCTCTGAGGGAGGAAGCAGTGAACAGAGAAACAGTCATTAAATCATAATAAATACTGGGTTTTTTTGTGGTTTTTGGTTTTTTGTTTTTTTAAAAAAAAAGTGTTCAAAATGCTGAGGTTAAATGAATAGAATGTTGCCATTCTGGACTTGCACATAACCAGAAACAGCGATATGGAAAGGAGGG
The DNA here is from genome assembly GCF_000705375.1 of Tinamus guttatus. The sequence goes on along the minus strand of NW_010581928.1, from coordinate 8,725 downwards.
AGCTGCTTTGCTCAGAAGAGTTTTAAAGTAAGATCCTAACAACAATAATTTAAATGCCAGTGCCAAATAGTAATTTGATTAAAACATACGGAGGAATTAATCTCATTGTGAATATCTTTACAACCCCACCTTTTAAACATAGGAGAACTTCATCAAAAAAAGTGCAGAAAAGGAAAAGTTTCTTGTAAAATTCATAAAAATTATTTTCCTGTGAATATGGGAAGGAGTAAAGCAGATTTACAAGTAATGAGGGTATGAAAATACCCAGGAAATGAATTGGTCACTTAACTCACTTTTGTTTATGTTTCTGCTGTTATCTCTTCACATAGTAGCAGAGAAGGAAAAATCACAAAGCAATTGTATTTGAAGGGCAAATACTGTTTTAAAATGAGTCTTGAGTCTTGAGGCTATGAAGTCTCAGTTGTGTCCCAAAACATAATGAAAAACTAATTAAAGAAACCTTGAAATATTCTGTGAAATTGAATTCTTGTTTTCTAGCCAGTCTTGCTACCTATAATCCTTGTACCAAGGTAGGCAAAATGTTATGAATGTAAGAACAGATTGCATCCAAGTGATCAGAGGGCCAGGAGCATGTAATGAATAGCCTGTCTGAGCCAAGAGAAAAACAAGGGAGTGTTTTAATGAAAAGTCACCTGCATGTGTTCCTCTCCTCTTCCCTTTGATGTTTAGGTGATGTGTTGCCCTCTTAGAAGTGCAGGCCAAGACAGGTTCTTTTTCACAGGCTTCAGAAGAATGAACCCAGGTACTGCTTTTGCTGTCCGTTCCCTATGCTAAAAAAACCCCAGCAAAAGCAGTAAAGCAAGTTTCACTTCTGGTGCTTCTGGGACTATACCACGTCCCAGAGGATTGCATGTGATGAAGGATTAGGAGCAGCTCTAGAAATGGATCTGGGGGAATATAGAGACAACATCTGAGCATGCAAGGACAGGGTTAGGAAAGCCAAAGCCCATCTCCTGGTGACTCTGGAGAGGGACATGAAGGACTTCTACATATACATCAGCAGCAAAAAGAAGACTAGGGAAAATTACGGTATAAGTTGAAACACAGGAAGTTCCACCTCCATATGAGGAGGAACTTCTTTACTGTGAGGGTGACAGAGCCCTGGAACAGGCTGCCCAGAGAGGTTGTGGAGTCTCCTTCTCTGGAGATCTTCAAAACCCACCTGGATGCCACCCTGTGCCACATGCTCTAGGTGTCCCTGCTGGAGCAGGGGGGTTGGACTAGATGATCTCTAGAGGTCCCTTCCAACCTCAACCATTCTGTGATTCTGTGAAAATGACATCTGCCGAATGGTTCAAGGGGCTGTGGTCATACCAAAAAGACCAAGGTACTCAATGCCTTTTTTTCTTGGTCTTTACTGGCAAGACTGGATTCAGGAATCTAAGATCCCAGAGACCAGTGGGAAGATGATGGAGTAAATAATCCTGGAAAGCATTTCCATGCATGTTTAGCACAAGAAGATAATTGGAAACAGCCACTATAAGTTGACAAAGTTGACACTTAACCAACACGATAACTTTCTAAGACTAGATGAATGCCTTGGTCATTAAATATTTCTATTCTTGTAAATATTTAAAACCTGACTGAACAAGATCCTGAGTTGATTCTGCTTTGAGTGAGATGGTTGGACTTGGTGTTCTCCAGAGGTCCCTTCCAACCCCAACTATTCTCTGACTGTATGAAATGAACTGAAAGCAGTCTTGGCTGTTAATAGATTTCGATTCCCATTACAATGGCTTAGCACCTTTGCATCTTCCACAGTTACAAGAGAGGAAAAATCTTTCTTTGACAGGATGCAGACTGTTTCAATCTCTGCTGTGCCAGGGTGCCATCAGGAACATTAAGGAAATTATCAATATTCAACACCACTATTTGAGAGTAAGTTCATTTAGTCTTCCTCCTGTCTATCGTACTTCTTTAAGTGTATTAGAATTAAGTACTTTTTTGTTTTTGCAGAGAAAAGAAAAGATTTTGCTTGCTTAGAATAGGACCTGAAAAATTAAAAGCTATTCTATGACCTGCAAATGACCTACTTAACAAAAGTGATTGGATTCTATTCACAGCCATCACATGATGGCTAAGTAGTAGCTTATTTTAATTTTCAAAAGTGTGTGTCAGTTTGGTGCTTTGCAAAAGTGGTTTGGACTTTCAACTAGGATCCTTTTTTCCATCAGGCATAAATCAGTCCCAGCTTTAGGACCATTAGATCTTATGGATGATTTAAATTCTACCATTTCAAACATAGGATATTTGACTAGACACATTACCTATGACCTCTCTGTAGTTTCTAAATACTCTTTTTGGTAAAAGAAATCTTGCTGCAGATGATTAAGTTAAGGCAATACAGATGCAACAGAGTTAAGAATTAGATTTTGCATTTCATTATCTACCTTCCTGTCTGCTTAGTCTCCCACTAAAGATATTCCTGTTAAGTCAGTTGATAAATATCAGAATAATTCCAGTACTTTGAAAAACTGAGAAGACACACCTGGTAACAAAACTCTCTAAATTGAAAAGAGTTAAAGTTACGAGCTGTTATTTTAAAATTTGCCTACTCCCACTTCAGTAATTCAGCTTTCATGCCAAAAGAGAGGAATTAAAAAGGTAGATGTCTAAAAAAGACATGATTTAATAATTCTATGTGGAAGAAATAATGGAGACATATTTCTTTACCTCACCCAGACACAGATTCCCAGTTTGGGTGCTCTTTTGGCAAATAATTGACACATATTTAATGTAACCATCTCTTCCTCCTTTCTCCTGCTTAATTCTGCCTAATCACAGCCAGGGCACAGAAGTTTTCCCTAGACAAATCCAACCATAGTCCATCACACCTAACTAGCCAGGATCAGATATATGCCATATATTCAAAATCTTACAAATATGAAAACAAAATGAGGGTAAGTCATCACACTTTCTTGCTGCTCCTGTCCTACCTATTACTCTTGAGGAGCAGTTTCACTTTCATCAGGACATTAGTTTCCATTTCCCTCCCTTGCCCCAAAGCTATATGGATTCCAGATTTAATTTACCTCATTCTTGCTTGCAAATATAGCCATAACAACAGATTAGCACATCTTACTCTTACAAACAAACCCCTTGGGGAGGCATTTTTCCCTCCTGCTTCTAAGGTCGCCACTAGTACTCATAATTACAGCATCACAGGAGTGGCTCTCATTTCTGCTTTTTGTTCTCCTGCTGCTGCTGCAGAGCAGGATTTAGCCTCCTCTGCATCTGTGGGACTTTGTGCTTCTTCAATTTATGGCTGCCCCAAGGCTGCTCTGCATTTCAGGGCCATCCAAACCTTCCTAAGCAGTGACAGATGCAATCTCCCTTCCATCTGGAGGGCCCGAAATAGCTCTATACTGGTAAAAGCATCCTTTAAAATGCACTGCATGAGTCAGTGCTGAGCAGAACGTTTCAGTTTACGAAAGAAGTAACACTGCTCCCTGCAATGAGGGACTAGCCCAACAATATACTCAATGCCCAGGGATGAAATACAAGAACGGAGAGCTCCAAATCTCATATCATTTCAGGTACTTCTTGAGAAGTTCTCCAGCTTCTTTGACATGATGCAGCAGAAGCATGCTGTGGTCCTGGCCAGGAAGCTGCTGGCTGGCCTCAGCGCTCCAACCAGGAGCATTCTGAATCACTGAAGTCAATGCACTTGCAGCCTTTCATCACCTCCATGGGGGGATGGTCACATATAGGAGTCATATGAGAACGGGCACATTTCACATGCATCCTTCACGCAGAGTCCCAGCTCCTTTAGGAAGCTCCTTGGGCAGCATATGTCAACCATACCTTTGCAAAGACAGAGACAGCTGCAGTTTTTAATGATACAAAAGTGTTTTACCAGTAGCTGCATTTTCAATGTATATAGCCTTAGTGTGAGCTAAGGAGGATATGGTATGTAAGCACACCCTGGACCTTACAGCAAAAAAACTTACTTCCACTTGAGTTTTTAAAAAATTCTGCTCCTCTCTCCCAAAATGCTCTCAATAATAACAAAAAGAACCCTCAAACTATTTACTAGCAGAGATTAAAAAAATGCTGCAAAAGCACTTTGCAAATACTGAAGGCTCTAGACTAAATTGTTTGGCAAGACCTAGGGCCATCAGTGCACTCAAAGAAATGGGCTCTGCGATGATCCCTCATTAAGCACCACTTAACAGTTGGGAGCCGGTTGGAGAGGATTTAAGGTGAATGTAAATGAGGAGGGAGGGATATACAGGAATGAGGTTGTGTAGCATATTTGTTTTGTTCTGACTTCTTTCCAGACATATTTCAGTTTACATAAATATTTGAAGGCTGGCTCAGACAGGATTTGCAGCACAATAGTATCA
>NW_010581927.1:275824-353056 GCF_000705375.1 Tinamus guttatus | reverse complement strand
GGGGGGGGTGGAGGGATGGCTGAGGAGGGGGTGATATCAGCTGGATCTATCAGTTAAGACAGACTGCCTTATTCTGTCAGGTAGTCACCAAGACCTTAATCCTAATAGAGCCATTTTATAGTCCAGCTTTTGGCTCAGATAGTGATTGAATTCACACCCAGATGGGCAGCACACTGAAACTCAGTTTGAAAGGTGAATTTCAGAGTGAATTTAAGAAGTGAGAGACAGTGCAGGCTTTTTAAGCACACGCTGGCTTTAAAGAACATCGTTTAGCACCTTTCTCATGTAGTCAACTTCTAATATAAAACCTCATTAATTTGGTGGCTGCAGTGTCTACTTTTCTGTACATGCACATATGTCCATGTGAGCCAAAATGAGTGCTAGGGATTATTTCTTAAGATTGCTAAGGCAGAGACAAACGACATTACATAGCATAGAAAAACCAAGAGTAAAAAAATCAAAATACCTGTTGTCTAATTTTTTGAAAGCAAAATACCTAGAAGTGTCCAGGGATATTCCTAAAATAGAGATTACAAACCAGATAATCCAATATATAACAGATAAATGTTGATTAGCAGCCAGGGGAAAAAAAAAGCCTTATCCAGAAAATGGACTCTATTTTATCTCACTTTGAAGTGTAGAGTAAACCGGCATGGAGTACTGCATGTAAAAGCCATCTAGGTACAATCAAAAGTCATTTTCATCAGCAGAGATGTCCCAAATTGACCACCATAATGTGGTGGATTAAATGGGTCCTGGAATTAGTCACACATGAAAGAATTTCTCTTGAATGGTGGAATCATATGGGACCTTCACCTGCTGTGGTGCTACTGAGGCACTACCCGAACAGGTTTCTAAAATGCTGAAAATAACTCTTTGTCTTTGCACATTTTTCAGACAGAATTTGAAGAATGCAGGCAAATAGGGCAAGGAATACTAACTGCATGCACTTGGCTATTCTAAAAGGGAAATAATTCTGGCCTAGGAAAGCCTATTCAGTTAAACTGAAGATCTTCTAGTAATTTCTAATTATAATGATGAATGATTTGATCCCGTAACACAGGGTGAACCAAGAGAATCAAGAAAAGGAGAAGCAGCGGGAACAAGTGCTAAAGGGTACTATAGCATTTTCCTCTCCACTTTCCTCAAACTGTAAAAATCCATTCCAGCTGGGGGACCGGAATGCAAATGCCATGTTTGCAAAATGAAAGAAGAAAACACCAGCAGATTCATATGACATATGAATAAATTTAAATCTATTTGATTTTCTGTGCAAAATCTATAGTGAGCTAGTGTAACTCCTAAGGTGGGTCGAAGAAGCGTATCAGCATGGTAAAGTGTCATCATGTGAGTAAATGCAGAATCCACAAGCACCGGTCATTAGGGGGAGCTGCTTGGAGGACAGATTTATAAACATGACCTTGAGTACACAGAATTATTTTTAAAAGGTAAATATAAAGAGGAATGATGTGATCATAATTTTAAAAAGCATCCCTGTGTCAGTGAGATTCAATACTCATTTAATAAGTAAATATAGGTAAATAGAATAATATTTTAACTATGATAACCATTATTTTAGTTTTAGCTTGTTTATTTTACATACTTTTATGATTTTTTTTTAAACAGAAATTGACCTAAATGGCATATGACACCTATATTACTTAGGTGCCTATTTTTTTTTTTTTTATGAGGCCACTAATATGCCTCCCTGGAAGCATACGCACCAACACTCTTGACACAATATTGTCAGAGGAGAAGCTTCAGGGAACTTTTTCTGCAAGGACTTTTTAAGTTGTCTCCCCTTAAATCAGATGAGATACCTCCATTTCGCACTACAGTACATGAATGTAATCTGTTTTTCCTGTTTACAATGATACTTAATTACTTACAGAAAATAGATCAGTTGCAATATGCTGGATTGAGAAAGAGCACCCCTCCAACACAGAGGAATTGTTGCTTAAGGCACTCCCTCAGGCTTGAATTCCTGATTTCATCTTCTATGAGAAGATCTGGAATATATTTCATTAGATTTATTTAAGAAGTGGAATGAAAGAAGCAGATTTTGAGACACTAATCATGAAAGGTAACACTAAAGCGAGGTAATGTGTCAGGCCAAAGCTCCACCTAGCCCAGTGTTCTGTCCCCAGTAAGAGGCCCCTCTGGAGGGCACGGGACGGCGGTGGCTGTGGTGACGTCCTCTGCCGGGAGCTGAGCCGGCCTGCAGCGAACCCCCGGCCTGGGGGTCCCAGAGCAAGAGGTGATGCTTTCTGTATGTTGGATCCTTCTTTAAAGCCTGGAAGTTTTACTTTCAGTAAGATAGGGGGGGAAGGAAAGAGGTCTTAGAAGTTAAAGAGGAAGGAATACCATTCCTCAAATTTGGTGAAGGAAAGTTTGAGACTTCCAGGGTAAGGGAGACATTGACAGAAACTTTACCTATTTGGTGACCTGATCCAAAGTCAAGGTTAAAGAATCATATGTAATGCCCAGCACTTCCACAGATTTCCAGGAGCAAAACAGAGTTGCTCCAACCATGTAACGAGCATAATCTTTGTAAAGGAATCCTCACTGAATTTTCCTCTGCATTGTATGTAAAAACTTCTCTCCCCACGGGGAAGAGGACACAACTAGCCATTTCGGTAATATTTTCTTTTATTAATCTTTTCTGTAAAAGATAATAAGCAAACCCTAAATACCTGAAGCTTCTACATTAATTTACATTCTGACTGCACTTCTTTTAACACCATACAATTCTCTGTCACAGGCAACTTCCAATGAGAGAATTAAGATTATTCATATACACAAAGGTAAACCCTTACCTCATAATCAGAACTTTATCATCTTACTAAGGGAAATGAAAGCAAAATAGACTTGTGTAAATTAATTTTATATTCCACTAGTAACTTGAATATCTCCATAGGCTTTGAACAACTTCAAATCAGATAAGAAAAGAAGATTATCTGAACCACAGTGGGAAATCACATATTTTAACAGACTCAGTTTTAATAAATTAATTCAAAGCTAGATTTTATTAAACCTTGTTAATTTTTCAGATCAAATAAGCTTAACAAGGAAAAAAGACTTATTTTATTTAATGTCTGAGTACACAGCATAAATGGAATAGAAGCAGAGCAATTCTAGGAACTAAAAAATTAGGTATTCCAAAGAATGCTTATGAAATAGTCAACAAATTGCTACTAATTTAACATACACATTTTTAAAACCACTCTTTTTTTTTCTCCTAAATATTAACAGCAAACTAACTCTGAAGCACCAGAATAAAACAAGCTGTTTCCCCAATATGAATATGACTTACAGTGATCAGGAAAATCTTCAGAGTTTCCACTTTCTTAAGTTAGAACATTTCCAATGCCTTTCTTTCACAAGGATTCTCCAATGACTAATTGGGATTGATCTCACCTTTTCTGTTTTCTCTCTGATGGGGCACTCAGAGGTTATACTCCTTTTTCATAGACCTTATATATACATCATTATTTTAGAGACCTCTACACCCTGTCAAATATAGTTGAAACAGTCATTTTTCAGTCACTAAACAAACATTCAGTACCCCTGCCTATTTTAAAAGGCGTAGAATTCATCTATATCACAAGTGCTGGCACAGTACTTGGCCCCCAATTTCCCTGGATCACACACAGCATTTCTGGGCAGGAATTTCATGGCAGTATATTCCAATAATCCCAGGCAGCCCAACCTTTCAGAGCCTCATGAGGCGAGCACGCACTAAAATAGCATCTTTCCAACCTTTTCTCAGAACTCAGAGCAGTGCAAAGTCAACAAAGGGCCCTGTTTAACTAAGTGTTTAAGTAAGTAAGTCTTGGCTTCAGTATTACTCTGAGTAGTACATTGCTTTAAAAAGATATTCTATCAATAAAATTCACTTTAATTTTGGATTAATCACCCTTTAGTTACCCAAATTTTTTCTTTTTTAAAATCTCTTCAGTGCTAAATATATGGTAGCTCTTCATTTTAAAATATATTTAAAATTTTGTTTTTTTAAATATATCTCATGAAATATCATTAATATTCAATATAGATATAAATTTTAAACTAGTCTTCATATGATAGCTAAATAGACCTAGTTAAGAAGAACTTTAGATGTCAAATTTTTGGTATTACATACCTGGTACCATGTCTTTTAACTGATGTTTATTGCAAAAAAAGTTCTGGGCACCCAGTAACTGATATCTCTACCTATACTGGTCTTCATAAAAGAGAATAAAATAGAGGCTTCACTAATAATTTTCTGTCACTGCAGTACTGCATAATTGCTCATTTCAGTTGGTGTTGTAAACCTAGTTTTGTGAATGTACAATTAAAAGCTTTTAAGGGAGTATCGGTATCAAGCAGCAAGCTGTTAAAATTAATGCAAAACACATTTACAAGAACAGTAACGTTCTAAAAAGACATGCACAATTATAAAGATTCTGCTTCAGTGACATGAGCAAAGGAAGCTTGTTTTTTTTTCCTTCTTCTTTCTAAGTTTACTTCAATTCTGTCTGTATTTCTAATATAAAAATCAAGTAGTATATGTATTTTTTTCTTTTTCAGTGTTGGTCCATCTTTTATTTACAATGAATTATAATAGACAAATCATCATTTATTTTCTCATTGAACTTCCATCCATAGCAATAATTTAAAACCAGCTAATAAACATTATGGTTTGTTAGAACTGCTAACGATTAAATCTTAAGTGTCTAAAATACAAATATAAACAGAATGTAATTAGAGCTATTTAAAGAACCCATTTTTAACTTAGATTAACCATACTTTCCATTTGCTACGGATAAACACTCATAAATGAAACCCATTGCTGAACAAGAAGCAATTACTTCAGTTTAAAATATTAATACATACTGCCTTTTAAAAACCCAAGAAAAATCATTTATATACTGTACAATATAATCTCAATTCATATTGAGAATGAAAATGGAATGGCATCCTGAATCCTAAGCAAGCTGCAATCATCTTGGAGGTACAGTTTGTTCTTAGTCATTTATAAATCCATTAAACTATTTTCTGCAATTAGCATTGCTCTCAAAATAATTATTATAAAAGATATAAACAAATTTGGTACTTTTAAGCTAATTAAAAAAAAAAGAATACTTCATTGTGGAACAGCTGATGCTTTTGCCATGCCCCTTCTTAGTAAGCCCCGGGACGGACTAACAGCGCAAACCAACCACTAGCAGCTGGTGTTCTAAATCTGGACTATCTGGGCTCTTCAGCTTATCCCAGACTGCATGTCTGGAAACACGCTCATGATGTGCCTCATTGGCGATAACAGGTATATATTATGTTATAAAAACTACCTGGTTGAGACACTTCTTAAGTCTAGAGATGAGCTAAAATGCTAGAAGCTCAAATGCTTCTTAAGTCTAGGGATGAGCTAACTTTGAGCTAAAATCGTCCAAAGTCTTTTGTCTTCATACTGATGGAGTTAGGAACTCTTAAGAGTTTTACACTTTGCATTGCTGCAACAAGACTTCTTTACTAGAAAGGTCAAAGCAGTGGATCCCACAGCGATGCACACGAAATTCAGCATTGCTGTGCCAAGGTTGGCGACATCCCTCTTTCGGCCTCCGCACAAGGAAGGCTCAAAGGGATAAGCTTAAAACTACTGACATTTTAAATGAGACTTTTGTTCATTCTACAGGCTACCTGTTAGATAGTCAGAAGTACGCCCAAGTGTACAGAATCCAAATATGAGAAATTCTCCAAATTTTTCTGTATTTATGTCTTCTTCATTTACACTGGTCTGATCATTTCCAAAGTCATGACCTACTCCTTTAATACTTTTATCAATCATTCATTTGAAGAAAACAGAATAACAACTGATAGATGTTTAATAAATTATTTTTCTGATCTATTTGAAGTAATTTTTTTTTATATTTATATTGAACTGTATGTTAGAGGTAATTAGCAATTAGGCAGTGTGCATAATTAATTATGTGCAATTAGAGTGGAACTGTAGAAAAATAGTAGCATATTACTGGTAAATTTTAACAATGTGATAAATTATGGCAATTATAGGTAAAGTAATAATGATTTTCAATCAGAGAATACAAATGAGAATGTGTTCTGTATTCACAACAAAGTTCAATCCGTTAGCCTAGGCTTAAACTGGCCACATTTTATATACACATACACACAAATCATTATTATGACTCTCTCGATAAAACACGCTTATTCGCAGCCCTACTTCACACTACATGTTTTTGCATGCCCATTAGCATTCCCCTCTGGATTTCTCAAGGTTTTGAGGCTTGCTCTCTGTATAGGAGATACAATATAGGACATTCACTGACCACCTTCCATCTCTACATGTAGTCTGAGCCACCTCTCTGGCTATAAGATGGACAGCAGAAGGGAGTGCGCAGGCAGCCAGATGTGCCTCAAGTTCATTCTCTTTCCTGTCTATACTGTTCTGTATCATTTTCTCCTTTTTACTACCTCATTAATATGCTGTCTCTGCAAACAAACAGATAAAACTCCTCTGCAGTTCTGCGTGTCCTTTGAGTGAAATCCTCACTTTGCTGAAGATTTTGGACACTTTCTTTAAAAGAAGCCTGGTTTTAACCTAGTCACTATCTTCTCTGTCCAGTGATTTAAATGCATTTGTCAAGAATTCTACTTTTCTAACTTGCTCTTTATTAGAGACATTCTCAGAATAAATCTAATACTATTACTTTTCTCTTCTTTTGTTCCATGAAACACTATTCCCTAGAAGCCCTAATATTTTTCCCCACCTCTTTTCATTGTCTGGCCAAACTTCCTCCTCCTTCCTTTGCAAAATAAAGCTTCCCTCTGCCCTTCATTAATTATTTTATTTGCTCTCTCAGACATCTATAACTTTTCATTTCCAGTGAATAACCCAAGATAACCTCCTCACTTTCATTCCTCTCTTGTTAGCTAAACCAACTGCCAGTATTATGCTATTGTATCAGGCACCTAAAGGCTACCTCTTTCTTTCCTTTTGGGCTTTTGTGCCTGCTGTCCATCGTCCAAGACAGCTGTTCAGTGCTTATTTTTTTTTTTTTGTAGTTCATTATTCTGTCACCATTTTCCAGTAGTCCCAAAGACTTCCACTTTCTGTACTCTTCATATCAAATGTTTCACTCTCCATCCTCCTTTGCCTTCTTGGTAACTTCTAATACTTTCTTTCCTGGCAAAAATCTCCATAGCTCAGTTATCTGCAAAAGGGTCTTCTTGAAATGCAAGATATTGAAAAAGTGAAAATACTACATTTCTGTATATATTGTCCATTTCACTATGCTGAATGCCATTTTGATTTACCTGGCAATACCTATAATTCTAATGTTCCACTCCAATAAATCGTCTCCATATATGTTCTCAAAAATATCTGAATCAGCAAATTTACATTGTGCAGACTTCTAAACATCAGTCGCCAGTAGAAAAATGCATTCATCTTTTAACCATAGCACAAATTGTATCTATCAGCCCTGCTTTCCGAGCCCAGCCGCGGACCGCCAGCTGTTCCGCATCCATCAGGCTTCCCCAGCCTGAGAGCAGGCTTTATGTTTCATCATTTCAGCCAGGAGGCACATCTCTTTTATATAACCTGGCAAATATCACAAGAGGAAAGCTCAGCTACAGCAGTGGAGGTCAGCCAGAGAAAATAGAAAAAACACAGTGGGTGTTTGTTTATGTTTACCTCTGCATGGGGATCAAGGCTGCTATCCACCCTACATTTAATGCATTTACTGCTGCAAAGGTACAATCTCCACTGACACGGACTATTGTTTCCTGACATCGCCTGTGAACTCCCCTGCGAAAGGGCTCACATCTGAAAAGCTGGGTTTGTCAGCATAACCGTATTAAACACAACACTTTTATTGGACAACTGCTTTCAAGACACTTCTTTGCACTGCAAGGGGTTCATCTCCCTTGCTTGGAATCGGACCGGCATGAAGGCCAATCCCTGGGGACAGCCCAGTGCTTCGCAGAGCCGGCATCCTCCCAAAGCACCGAGGGGCAACGCGGAAGGGCGAAAAGGAGCCCTCGTCTTCCTGCAGGGCAAGAGAAGGGGTCAAAGGAGGAAGGTGCAGAACGGCCCAAAAGGGCTGGGTTGGGGGGCCATGAAGGAAGGGCACTACCACTGCTGTATATCAAAGCTGTGGGAATTGAAAAAGTGATGGGTCTGTATAGATAGCTTCCATTCTTTAAATATAGATTATGTTATTAAATTTCACGAATCTGTGCCATTAATAGTCCCACATGTAATACTCTCCTCCTAGTTATCATTTCAATAAATTATAAGTATTATTTCACTATTTTACTCTTATTTTGCTACGTTAACTAGAATATAGCCTTGAAAAAGCAAAGACTATTCATAGGTACAGTGTTCAGATTATTAAAGCTAGAGATATGGAAAGAGAGTAAAATACAAGAAAAATGTATTTAGATTAATCTGTGGGCTTCTGTTCTGTAAACATAAACTTTGGAAGTCTCTTAAAACCTCTTGTGTATTCTCAGTAACATCCTTAACTCACTACAAGCTTAAATGTCACTTTTATTATTCTGTGTATTAGACATTGCTTAAAATTAAAAACATTAATCAGAAAACTGCTGTCTGAACCAAAGAAAATATTGCCCAGTCTAAAATTTAAATATTAAATTATTTAATTTGTAATCTGTGGACTGCACAATATCGGGATAAACTGCACGGTATCTTTACGTGACTGTATGCATATATGTATGTATCACAAGCTTTATACTGTAAATTGCAGACTACTAAAACAAAATGAATGCCAGACTTAGGATGCACACTCTTAAAAAGTATTTTCAGCATCCTCATGGATGGAGAATATTTTTATTCTGAATCAAGAAGCTGTGGGACAAATGTAGGCTTGTGGGTACCAAAATCCTTTCACCCACAAGACAGATCAGGGCCAGAGGCTTCATTCTCATGTATAAATAATGCAAAATGATTGCTGCTTTTCTTTGAGAAGGCAGAAATATCTTAAGGTTACAAAGTTGGCTACAAGCTTAATAAAAATTGTTAACTAAATAATTAAAAAAATCCTTGTGATTACTGTCTAGGTCGTGAGAACACGTCAAGGCAGTTAACTGCTTTCACAGAGTCATCAGTAAAGCATCCCCTCAGACATGAATATTTCTCACTATATTTAAAAAAGTGTCAACAAAGTCACACTTCCGCAGCTTTTTAAAAGCCTGTTATTGTTTCAAGTAACTCTACAGCTGCGATAAACTGAATGGCACCACAGGAAGAGATTCTCAGGTTTAGCTTATTCATCTTTAGATAACCGGCATGACTGTGTGCGGGTTTATTTCCACTTATTCCCTTTTAGTATCAAATAGATCGGCACCGTCTCCTCTTGTCAGACATTTTGCATTCAGCAGTGGTATTTTGGGTTAAAGATGGCCCTCTACGTATTGGACTTCCTTAATTTTGCAAAAAGACAGGTTATGTCTCCTCCTGTCTTCCTGATGGGAAAATACATATAGAATAGTGAAATTAGTTAATAGTAGTTCCTGAGGAAATGCTGTCATCTCCTGAAATAATTTACAAGATATTATTGAGAAAGTAGGATTAAAATATACATTGGTGTGCATTCTAATTACTGAATAGATAGGCAGATGACATAGAATGATGATATTTACATACATTTGTACATCCTTTCCCCTACCTCTCTTTCTGCCCTTAAATAAAACACTAATTGGACACTTTAAGCGCCCAGGGAAACTTCTGAAGGTCTTCTGGAGCAGTGTAACAGAGAGAGGAATAAAATGAAGATAAATGAAAGACACAAAGACTATAGAAGGATAGGAGACAGAAAAGCAAAAGGATCTTAAAGGTTCAGATAAGACTCCAATTAATCTTTTAAACTTTTGATGTTAAACCATATGACATTTAACAGATCATGTCATTGTCCAGACTTCTTCTACACAAGTAACCTGAAGAAAAGGTTCCTATTTTTTAGGTAAGTTTTTTATTTCTGTTTTACAGCTTCTCTAACTGCAGGTTTTTCCACCCATGTTATGGTATGGAGAGCACCACAAGTACAGTTTTGATAATACTTAATTTCTGCAAAAAAAATCTGTTGATCACACGGCTTCTCAGAATGATTAACAGATGATCAAAATTATCCAAAGAATATGTAACAGAAAGAGACACACTTCCTACAGCCGTGTTCCTAAGCTGAAGGCCCTTGCTGAACTGCTTGCTGGAATTTCAGGGATTACTACATGAAAACTAGTTCTACAGTCTGGAGAGAAGAACCACAGGTATGTTAAATATGTAGTGGGAATCCTTTAAATTCCCAAATCCAAAGCTTGATCCGGTTCTTCAGTCATAAATAAACATGGAAAATCTTGCTGAACATAATTTTAAGTAACTTTTATTTAAAGTCAGTGTGTGAGAAACATGAGCATGTGGTCCAAAGCAAGCATGGGAACCACAGTGATTTAAAAACAAAATATGCCAACAAGATTGTCACTAGAAGGAGGCAAGGTATATAAATCCCAAGAACTGAAGGAGACTATTATTTTATAGTAGGTAAGTTTTATAGTAATACAATTGGTGTGATAAGGGAGACTTGCTTTTGTTTGTTTTATTTGTTTGCAGCCCCTTCTGCTTACACAGAAACAAAAACTTTGGGGAAATAAAATGTTTTCTTGAAACTGTCTAGCTTAAGAAACAATCATTTTTATTGTATCTTAGAGTGAATGTAAGTTTTTAGAGTGGTTGTAAGAAACAGAACCATAAGAATTATCTGCATATATTTTTAGCTGTAATGTAGATGGGCAAATAGGATGTTTATAACGTAATAAAACACACATTAAGGAAAGAAGACAATGTAAATAGTTTGCCTGATACGTATACATGCTATATATATTGTTTTATACATATATATATATATATAAAATATACATGTTATATACATATGTATTCTCTCTTGGCGGGGGGTAAAGTGAAAAGGAAAAAACAAAGAAAGTAACTATTTGTAGGTGTAAATACTGACATATGTTGGTGGAAACTAGATGGAAAAAGAACTTTCAGTTTTCCAGTTTATTATCACTGATGGGAGGAAGATAACTTGGTAAAAGGTTTTACCAGATTTCTGATAAAACCTACCATTTATAAAATATCAAATCCACTGCTGCAGCTCCAGATTAAAGTGCCAGCCTTAAAGTAGACTTCCGACTACTTCTGAAGTAGTCTTTCGAACAGTCTTCCACTTCTTAAAACTGATAAACTCCTGGCTATTTGCTCACACTTCCTGGCAGAAATAGGATAATGTCACTCTTCAAATAAATTCTTATTTGTTTGTTATACCTTTTGATGGGTTTATCTCCTGCCATCCAATAATGGATAACTTTTCTGGTGAAATCAGTCATGTCAAGCCTGTAAATGAGAGCATCACTATGGGGAGTCTAAGCAACGCAACCAGCAGACCCATGGTATTAAGAAGAGAGATTTACGAACTTGGAAGGGATGGCATTCATTTTTATTTTCCTTCTGATTTCTAAGAAATGTAGTTAGTCTGCAGAGTTATTTCTGCACTGTGAGTTTTCTATAGGTGAAAGCAATTCAAATAACTACTATGCACGTATTATACCTCTAACCCAACCTAATTTGTTTCTTCAACTGAATTGATAATCTTTGACTGTATTAACTATCTATCCGTATAAAAGTACACTAGGAAAACAAACAAAACTGTATTAAAAAGAGCTATTTTAAAACACAGACCAAGTTAAAAATAAAAAAATCACATATAAAAAAATATGCTCCATTTTTCTTTGATATGATCAAAGATGCCACTGAATCCAAATGATGCCTATCTGCAACCACAGGCCCCAGTTCTGGGCAAAGAGAACCTCTGAGAACACAGTTCCCTTACCTACAATTGTTTTTTACTGCACTTAAGTTCAATTTACTTTAACTATCATTATACACCAGTGAATGAATCTGGAACCAAGAACTGGCTTCCAAATTTCCTGCGAGAGCACCATAAACTGCAATTTCTTACACGCTCTTACACAGGAGGAAAAAAACTACAACTTACAGACAACTTGCAGCCTATGCTTAAGAGGGGATGCAAGGTTTGTGTAGCCCCTCTGCCACTCATGGAGGCAACGTGCCCACAGGCGTCAAGAGCAACAAACCACCCCTGTGCGAGGGACGCAGCAGGAGCTGGCAGCCAGCAGGAGCTGCCTTTGCAAATCTTGTTGCCAACATTTTTGATGTGTTTATCACCTGCCAATAGGAAATGTATAATTCTCTTAGTTATCTCCTCTCCATTAGCAGAAGTCTTTGTCCCTGTTAGATGGGAATATGCTCAGGAGTGTCACCTCAAAGCGAGGGCAGAGAGACGCTCACAGCCAGATTACAAACCCCAGGGAGAGGGAAGTATGTGAGAGTTGTGCTTACAACTCCGCAGAAGGAGTGAACGACATAAGAGTGAAGAAAGAGAGCTGGCCTCCTGGCAGCATAAAGATGGCAGAAAAACAGGGCAGAAAATGCAACACTAGCCAAAGTTAAATGAATGGAGGAGCAAGGCAGCAAGTCAGAAACTGCAAAAGTGAATGAGCAAAGGTGCAGTCGTCCGGGTTTCTGGGAAAGAAGACATAAAATGAGTGAGAGCCTGCAAAAGATAAGAGTGCAAAAGGGAGAGTCAAAAGTGTGTTGTGAGAGCCAGAAGAGCATGTCGGAGGTATGGGGGCTTTTACTTTGCTTTTGCTAAGACCATTATTATAACATGAAGAGGTAGCAAAAGGTAAAGCTGAGTCTCTAGTAATGTTAGAAGGCAACGGTACATGAAATTACTGGGACAAGTGGAGTGTTTAAAGGATAAAAGAGAACCTTTGATATAGGTGAAGGGAGTAAAGGAGAGGTAGAGGAGAAAGTATTATGGCCAGAGGGACATGTTGGTTTGATCTCTTCTTTGAAATAGTTGGCAGAGAGAGAGTGAGAGGAATCAAAAGGAGTAAACAGTCAGCAAGAACTGCTAACATGATACCTTACCAGAGAGAAAATTCTACTAACGCAACCAACAATTGAGCAAAATGGGTTTTTAAAAAGTCATATCTACTAACCCTTCTGATCACAGGGTAACCACTATGTTAGCCCATGCAGCTTCTCTCGGGGAATTCTATAAAATATTTTCAAATTCCCTCATTTATATTAATTTGTAGACTAACATGTTAAAAAAAAAAAAAAGTTACAACTTTTTTTTTTGTGCTGTAACTTTGAAAATGGAATTTCTTACTGTTAATATTTTGGTATGCATTTATGGAGGACATCACTCAGCACATTAGTCTTTTTTTTCCTTTTTGATTCCTTAATGCATTAGAGATGAGTCAAAGTGGAAGCTAACGACATGACAATGTTGGAAAAAAGTTCACGATTTTTCATTCATTTTACAAAAGGTCATTTACAGGGCTTCCTAACCTTTAAAATATAAGCCTCCAGTGAAATCAATATAAAGCTGTAGATAATTATTTTCATCAGGCATCCGATCTAAAGTATGGAATAAGGAAATAGACAAACATGAACCAAAAAAAGTTAGAATGCATGCAAATAATGAAAATCACTCCAGACGGAAACAGAAAGGAAAGCAACTTGTTTACAGACCTAAGTTTGATTTGCCTTACCCCGACTTTGATGGACAAAAGCTGGTTCTGATTTACAGCCCCCGAACGGCTGCTGAAATCTCCACACTAACACATTTCTATGGCTTCCAGATTATTGTTGGCTCCTGTCCAGTCGGTTTAGGGCTGGGCAGAGTAAGCTTGCATCTGCCCGATTATATTCATGTAGGAGGTTTTCCTGTCTGTATTGCGGTAGCTTGTTATTACTGCATGCCTTTGACATTAGTGTGTCATGTTACATTGTGCCTAGACATAAAGCAATACAGAATTTCATGCACTTCTGTGGGTAGCTAGCAAAAAAACTACAGACTAAACATAAACCACTCAGCCCAGCTTATTGCAGGAGACTATAGGGGAATGTATAGTAAGGAATCCAAAGTATATTCAGCATGCTGACTAGTCAAACTACTTTTGGATAGTTCTTCCATAAATTTCTAGTTTCCAGATTTCACTTATGTTGACTCAAGGGAACAATCTCTCTATCACCGAAAAGGACATTCAGCAGAAGTCAACTCCAGAGAGGACTGTTGAATATGAAACTGAAAAACAAAACAAAACAAAACAAAAAAGTCCCCACAATACAACAGAACAGCAATGTTGCTATGACACTGACTTTGAAAGTGAAGCAAGAACTCAAAATAATAAACAGTTACTTAAACATTTTGTGCAATAGTAAGGTTTACCTCATTTGTATGACAATCTGTATGGAGCTTCTACACAGTCGACTGTATATATTAAACATACTGTGTAGAACACATGTTAATTTAAAAGCTGTGGAATGCAGCTTATGAAATTGGAATACATAGCATGTGAACCTTAATAGCCTGAATTAATCTGTTATTCATATTCTTAACTTAACAAAAGACACCAGCTATGAGAAATAGGTAATTGAGTAAAGTAAGTATCATAGGGCATATTAGACTACTTACTAATTCATTTTCATGTTGTGTTGACATAAGTTTTCAAATTAAAAGCAGTAGATTCATTTTCCTTTTATTCAAAAGCCTCACTGCTTTCAGATCTTCTTTGGAAGGGCAAGCCTAAAGCAATAACCATAGGAAAGAAATGCTGTAGGGAGGACCTGCAGCACACTGTGCAAAAAAGGTAGCGGACACAGCAGAAATAGGACTTCACTCTAATTTCATATTTTGTAGCAACAACAACAAAAAGAGTGTTTTCCCCAGTTATTTTGATCTCCTCAACATTTTAAGACTGCCACCATTTCCTTGGTAATAAAAATTTTTGTATTAAATAATTAACAATATTTTGTGCTTAGATTCAATCGTAAGTGCTTTACACTTTGTGAATAAACTACACTAATCATTACAGTTTGCAAAATGCACTGTGATTTTACCTGTTTATACTAAATCTAATAAACTATCTTCTTCATTATTTTCCAAACATTAAATTTTTATTTAACAATCTAAATATTAATATATCTTATGAACAGAAGTGCTCGGAACAAGTTATCATAACAAGAAAAAAAAAGGTAATGATAAATATATTTAATTAATTACCAGTCAAAATTATATAAAATTATAAAATTATATGTAATTATAATTACTCAATGAAATCTTACTTGGAGTCTACAATATTTTTCAGCTGTATGAAATGCAACTGAACAGATGCCTACAGCAAAGGGTTTTCCTAATGTTGCAGAACCACAACCTAGGGAGTCAGAATACACTAGCTTACCTTGAAAGGGAAACAGCATGACTGAGGAAGTCCTTGAAAACATATGTTCTTCCAACAAAAGTTTTCATGCTCCTGATTTTTTTTTTTTTAATCCAGAAATTATCCAAGGACATTGCTTTATGTAATATCCTACTTTCTGGGCTACAGGAAGCAGAGCCCTCCTGATGAGGCTTTGAAATTGTGTATTAAGAACGAAAGTCACAATCTCAAAAATAAAAAGATAAAGAAATGTGGCTAAAATTGTCATGAAACACTTCTGACTTCATCCAGAGCAGAGAAATAGAGGTAGCTCAAGGATTAACATACAGTTTATTACACACAAAGCTTGAAAATATGCTTTGGAGTTGCTAATACAAAGACCAAGAAGCTCTGCCAGACTTAAAAACACTAGTTCTTTGTGCCCTATTCATCTCCAAGGCCACGTACACCCTGCAACACATGTTCCCACATGCTTGGGCGTTGGGCCTTGGTGTTTTGCTGGCTAACCTCTGTACAGTCATGCTAAACACGACACCAGGGGCCTTCCATCCGGCAAAGACTTGCAACTGTAGGTGGCAAAGTCATGCCATTTAGAGCTTCTCCCACCTCTACAAACAAAACCAAAAAGTTACAGGTAGCTTTCCTACTTCAAGTCACTATTTCCAGTTAGCTATCTGTAGGATTCACTCCCTGAAAAGACTCTGGATGAAGGCTTCTTTCTACTGGAAACTGATTTTAGGCAGATAAACCAGAAGACAGTCTGAATCATACTGCAGAGTAACAGGAGGGGAAGTCTCCAGTTCTCCGAGAGCAGAAGGCAGGTAGATCTAGGGCAGGTGATGCAGGTGAATTGGTAACACCACATATTAAGAGCAATGTCCAGCACGTTCTGGCTAATGGCTGCAGAGCATATTGACCCTCCTCCTGGTATGGTAGGAGCTCTTCCTCACATATTCATTACACTGTGTCCTCCCACATTTTGGGAATCATTAAGGCTTTAGTCTGAGCTTTGAGTTTGGATATATGCTTATGTTTATAAAAGGAGCTTGACTGCTTACTTATTATCAAAGCTTTAACAGAGCATGAGTTAGCAGAATTTAAGGGAAGCAAGGGAGGCTTATGCCTGGAGGCAACGAATAGCACACTTTGGTGTAAATGTTCTCCTTGACACTGGAGCCTTATCTTAAACGTCTAACTCGGGAAAAAAAGAAAAGTGGAGAACTGATACACCTATCAGGAGGGTTAAAAACTGAGGATAATTGCCTACCTTTGCTCAAGTTTTTCTAGCTGGCAGAACAACATTGCGTATCTTCCTCTGCAAAGGCATATATCGTTATTTAGAAATCAAACCGCACTTGAGCAGACAAATATAAGGTCTATTGCTTCTTGGAAATCTTTGTTCCTGTGAAAGTGAGCAATGGGTAGAAGCACAGACAGAAAGATTTTGAGGAAAAGTAGATGCTTTTCGGGCCGCGAAATAGCTGGAAAAAAAAAAAAAAAGTGGGAGCTAGGAAAGCTAGGAAAGCTCTAGTATCTTCTTTTATTTAAAACGCCTTTGTTCTCTATCAGAAATCCCTGTCCAGAAATATCATCATCCGTTTCTCCTGCTAACTGACAAAACGTTGACCAGCAAGCCAATCTAAAATATTTTGTGCACCCTCTTTCTATTTATCAATTGATCAAATATCTAGTTACCAACTGCTTGTAACTAATACCAATGGGATAAGGTCCATCTTTCCTCATGGTTGTACTCAAATTTTGCAACTTGGGTGCGTATTCCCTCAAAATACTTCTTTAGATATAATTTTCTGTGCACATAAAAGTATTTCTTTATAAGAAATCTTTACAGGAATTTTTTTCAAACAGATTCTTGAAAAATATTAAATGAACATTAGTGCACCTTTTAGATTTATGTACAGTTTATGCATTTGACTAATATTCAGAACGGTGAAATATTTTTATTCTATTTGTCTAATGAGGAATATAATTAAAATATTGATGTTATTCTTGTTAAAACATCATTTTTAGGAGCAAAACATTTTAATGGGAGAAATTTTAAATGATCATTTGCAACTAGCGTTACTGAGTTGGTAAGAGCTGAAGAGTTGAAGTCTTACAATTACTTGTCAAGTTTTCTTTTTCTTTTTTTATTTCTCCATTACAATCTATTTTTCAGCAAGGTGATTAGAATATGACTCTCAAACTTCTCATCTCTTTCTGTCTGTACCAACCAGCACATTAACTGGAGACAGCCATTTTCTCAAAATCCAATAAAAAAATTACCATCAGAGTGAATAAGAGAGCTTGCTAGATCTGAAAACTGCCTTATTCAGTGATTTGATGCAAGTTAAAATGTTTATATTTATAATGGTTTTACCAACTGAATGTGTGCATTTTGTTGCATCAGGGAAAAGGTTTCTAGGAACCTTCAAGTATTTGTGACAAACCATACCGTTTTTTTTGTTATTGAAAAAAAGTTTTATCATCTTTAAGAGTCAAAAATAAGGAGAATAATGCTTTTCTGTTGCACCTAGAATGTCTGGGTCAGTTTTTGGGTAATTCTAGATCTTCATTAGGAAACAGTAAAAGACAGGATAGAGGATAAAAAAAAAAAAAAAAGATAATTTGGCACAGAAGTTAGACATGTGCCTGAATTTCTATGTTGTAAATCTGTTTTGACTTGGCTGAGATACTAGAGTTTTATAAACATTGCTCATTCATGCACAGTACTTTTTTTATAGCAAGTGGCTTTTACAAATTATCACTTGAAGTTTTATTGGCACCATGCATATGCACTTAGCTGGAGATGAATGGAGTTGTAGACCATATGATTTAAAAAAGGAGAAAGAAGAACAGTCTCTAGATTTTTGAATTCATATAGTTTAATTTTACTTTTATCTGGAGCTACTTCACTTAGATTTATGGTTTTACTGGAAGACATAATGACCTGAAATACACTCAAGGAGGTCTCCTCACCTTCCTTAAGAGTCAGCAGCAATTTTATTTCATATATGAGAATAAATGCACACATTCAGTACATGTGCAACTGCACAATTCTTGCAATTTCTATAATAGAAAAAAAAAACCTTTCAGAGGATTATTATTCTGTATTTGCACTTGCATTCTACTCAGTACCAGACAAACATATTGGGAAAGAATGCTATTCTGCAAATGACTTCTCAATTGCTAAAATAAAATATCAGAACAAATAGTGCTGCTTCATCCTAGGAGCCTCCAAATTAGTAACACGAGTCAATGTAATTTTACTGTAGATAATGGCTCCTTCACCCTGAAATAGAAAGCAGCTTCAAACCCTGTACGTCAGCTTCTCCCTTACTTTCTATGAACGAAGCACATTTTTTGAAATGTCTATGCAGAAGAGCTCTCTTCTTTCTCTACTGAGATGGCCAAATCTACTAATTTGTGAATCTCTGAACCTCATGCAATTGCAAAGTAGTCTGTTAGCAGCTGCTGCAAATGCTGAGCTTCTGTTCAGTGCTTACATTCATCCCTATTGCATGTGAAGAATACCAAATCCAATAACCTAGCTCTGAACATCCTTTTTTAAAACTAATATTATTTTGGTTTACATTGCTAAAGTCAGATTAAAAATCAGTGCAAATCATGATTTTTTCATTCCACTGATGAAAGCCAAAGAATTTGGTCCATGAAAGACTGTGTGAAGATTATCTATATTACTGAAGTCCCCTGGAAAAAAAATCAAATTTGTTCAAATGTCATGGTATTTCATTCATTAATAATTAATCTATCATTAACTGTTAATGAGTTGTCTTACTGTAAAGACAGCTGAATTCTCTTTTTTAACATTTCTGAGGACCATGCTTTTTAAAACAAAAATCTTGGGCTAAATTTACCTATGTGCTAGAAAATAATTTCTGCGAAAAGCTGGCAGCTTTGGGAAAAGGAAACTCCGGATGAATCCATCAAGCACAGGGTGATTAGGAGCCACCAATATGATATAGTCAGGAGGAAATTTTGACTGAAACTTAGAAAGAGATTCCAGCTGTCAGAACAGTCAGAGTTTGAAACAACTTTTCAGCAAGGAGAGCAGGAGCAAGTAATCTAATGACTTGCAGATCCCCCTTGGATGACTATATGCAATGACCGTATGATGTCATTGCCTGTGGTTGCCTGGAATTAATGAAACTCCAAAGATCTCTTCCTGTTCCGTGTTTGTGCACACATTGACAGTGCTTGTTTCATGCAGCAAATTGCTTACTAGCAATTTACATTAATGCAGAGGAAATCCAAAGAAAGCATTGGTTTTCTACTCAACAAAAAGGATAATATATAGACGGATAACACAGTAAAAACTGAAACAATTTAATATCTCTTTTGTATTACCCTTCCCTTAAAGATCAAATGCAAGCAGATACAATTAATACCAACAAAAAAGTATAAGATCTCACTCTGTAACAGAAAGAGGAAAGGTTGCATAGTGCTTAAATAACACAGATATTCTCAGATCATCTGGGCTGATAAACTTCATTCATCTTAGGGGACTTAGAGAGCTGATTAAAATAGACTCAGAAAGCTTAGTGGTCTTTGAAAAATTATGGAGGACAGATGAGATGCTGGAAGTCTGAAAAAGAGCAAATGGATTGCTATTTTTAAGAGAGAGAGGGGCGGGAAAAGAATAGTCTGGTCTACTTAGTTTCAATCTCTCTATCCTAAGTCCCACACTGTTCAATAATGGAATAGAAGGCGTGCTTATTAAATTTGCAGACACCACAAAGCTGGAGTGGCTGTAAATATCTATGGGAACAGGATTAGAATTCAGTTATGTGTCTTACAAATTGGAAAAGTAGTCTGAAAAAATAGGATGGCTTTGCAATAGGGACAAGTGAAAGGTATCACAAATAGGCAGGTATTCCCTACTACACAAATAGGGAAAGGGATCAATTAACTAGGCAGTAATTATTCAGAAAGGAATAGCAGGGCTGAAGTAGAAAGCGATGAGTTAGGAATGAATATGCCCAAAACCTCTTACTGTGAAAAACGCAAGTGACAGAACTGGGATGTGTGAACAGCAGTACAACTGACAAGCTACCAGATATTTTCCTTAGGTTCCTCTGGGCATTAGTGGGGGCCTGAGTAAACAGAGTGCCCATTTTTCAGTGCTATACACCAAGCAAAGGGTTTTCTTATTGGAAATATTTCAGAAGAGTGCAAAGACTGATGTAAACAATATGATCTCAAAAAAAAAAAAGACTGAAAAGATTGGGATTGATTAGTCTGAAAAAGACAGGGTGAAAAGTATTTTAAAAATAGAAAAGTCTGTTGCATATAGAAAAAAAATCACAGCCTTATTCGTATCTGTAAGGAATAGAACTAGAAATAATGCAGTTAAATTGTAGTAAGATAGAATTTTTTAGGCACTGGGAAAAAAAAAAAGTTCTACTGGAAAAAGATTATGAACTGACTGCATGGGAAGACTGTGGAGTTTGCAGTATTGAAGGTCAACTATGAAGATATCTATCAGGAATGACATAGATATCTAGCTGATTCTGGTTCTGGACAAAAGCAACAGATGAGATGACTTCCTGAGGTCCCTTTTAGCTCTGCCTTTTGATGATTAATAACAAAAAACGTGAATATGTATTGAATAATTTACAAAGAAACACTGGGAATCATTAAGAAATAAAAAATTAGAAATGTGTTTTGTTATTTTAAGTTTTCTGTTTGCAGACTACAACCAAATCTACAAAGCATTTTTCTACCAGAAGTTATACAAAGAAGATATTTCACTGGGCTGAACTGTAGACATATACTAAGTTGCAATATTCCTATGACAGCTGAAGGAAAAAATGATTTTGCTCGAACAGTATCATTGGGTCTCATTCAGTGTGGATGAATGCTGATGCAAGCATGAGATTGGAAGAAAAGAGATTCCATCTCTACAGAACTTTGTTTGAAAAGTGGGTGTCTAGCCTAAAGAAATTGTTATTTTTAAATGAGTAAAACTGATGCATTAAGAGAAAATTTAAAAAGGTAAAAAACAGATGTTTAGGCTGCCCACATTATTTCTTATGAATTTTATTTTCAGGACATATTATTTGCAATAAACAAAATACACTGGTTTGAAATATTCTGAAATCAAAATGCTTAAATGTATTTTGTGTATTTTACAAATGTATTTTACTTCTGTAAATGTATTTTAAAATGTATTTTACTTCTGTAGAAGTAAGTCAATTTTGTAGTCCAGATATAAGATTTGTACTAAGTTTTGAGGAGGTCTTCAGCAATCTAGAGTTTCCCAGAGGCAGAACAGATGCAAGGGTTGGCTACACGAGGAAGTTAGCATTAGTAAGGCAAAGTGCAAATTTACAGTGCATTAAGTTCTCTGAAGTATTCCCCTGTGTGGACACTCCTAAGCACTAAGTGCAAGGGACCATTTCTACTTTGAGGCTAGACTGATGCATGGACAGACAGACAGAGTGCATACAGAGAATCTCATTTCATTAGGCAACCCTGCTAAAAACAACTGCTCGGAGGGTACAGTGAGTGGCCTCCTAATTGCCAGACATCAAGGGCTATACACTGATCAGAAGCCATTTCCCTCAAATAGGAATAGAAAGAATATAATTATTTTTCTGGTGCTAAAAGATTTAATGAAGCACTGATTAGTGTCACTGCTAGTTAAATCAATGAGCAAAATACTGAATCACTTCACTGTTGCTAGCTTGTATTAGTAAGTTGTGCACTCAGGCGTTCAGGGACCGGTGAGGAAACTCTAAAAGGATGGTTTGGGACTTTTTGCAAGCAAAAATTTAATGCATCTTTTAAGGGTTTTTCCTATTTCTCATAAAGGAAAAGAACCTCACAAATATCATTTCTTGCTTCCTAACAAACACACGTCATTCTCACAGTCACCAGTTTCAACATACGCAGCGTCTAGTAAGGGTATTAGATATGAAAGAAGAAGCTACAAGCAAGGCTAATCATCCCGTTTGAATTCAGCATGGATGAGGCACTTCTAATAAATGAGCTACACTATGAGCTACACCAAATGAGCTTCAGTTAACTACGCATTTTTTTTTGTTTTTGTTTTTATTTTTATTTATTTATTTTTGCTTGATGGCAAAAGGCTCGCAAAAGGCTGCTGCAAGTTTTCAAATATTGCAAAGGAGAATTATCATAGCAGGAAAGCAGTAAACCCATAAGTAGCTGGAAGTTAGCAGGCAGGGTTGCTTCTGCAGGTTGGCGTCGTGCCCAAGGAGCGAGCGCAGTGCCGAAGCTCCGGCCTCGGATGCAGGCTGGCGGCTCCGGCATTTCCAAGAGGCTTCGGCATGTAGCAGCGTGCTGAGGGGAGGCTGTGCAGGGAGCGGGAACGAGTGACGCACACCAACCAAGGCACTGACACGGAGCCTGCAATGATTGCAGATGCTTTGAACTCCCTCGCTCAGGATGACTGTTTTTACCCTCCATTTCCTAGTTATCCTGCCCCTTCGCTTCTGCCGCTGAACTTCACACTCGGCTCACAGCAAATCCTTCCTCTCTCAAAGTCCTTGCAGAAAATTGCTCCTGCCGCACATGGATTTTTTTTTCAGAGTCAGTTTCTTTAAACTCAAGTTAGAATCCATCAATTGTGTAATCAGCAGAACCTGCTTCAAACCACCAACCTCCCTAGATCTTTCTATCCCCATACTTTCCCTTCTTGATGCCTCCAGTGTAGAGATTTAATAGAAGTTTTGGTTGGTTTCTGATCCATTCTGTGCTATTACTCCTCATAACCTACCTCTGCCCTCCCCCTTTTTGCACCACAGCTTTCCAAGCAATTATTTCCCCTTGCTGTTTCCTTGGTCTCTCTTTATCTGGTGAAGTTTATTTATTTCGAGACCTTTTCTTAATTATCATTTGCATCCCTGGTAGCATTTTTTCAAGTATTCAGATTTAATTTGCAATTAAATAAAACAATCATTAGTGCTAAGAATGCTCCCTAAAATTTCAGAAATGACCAGGTACAATATTTGCTCATTCTCCTGTTTCTCTAAACAGATATGCCACAAAACAAGCCTAAGACCTGTCTTTGCCGTGCTCATGAAATCCTTTTTTAACTCCAGAGTACTTTCTTTTTGGTGCTAGAAATATGTGAGACGCTTTCCTAATTTCAATTTGTGAATCTACATTTAGGAAAATGAAGATTCAGAAATTTGAATGTGTCACGTTTTCTGCATGTACATAATTTTCCATATGCATGACCTTAATGATTTGCTTTCTATGGGTAGCTTTCATTACATAAACATGTTTCAGCCCTCTTTCTGTATTTATTTTCAATTTTTCCTGTTTCTGTATTGTATTAGTAATGATATATCGCTTATACAATGCAATGAACTGTTTTTGTTAAATATGCATCACTTTAGCCTCTTTGAAGCAATTTCATAGTCTAAAGAATAAATAGACCTATAAATACATTAAGAGTACCGTTAAAAGTGTAGAAGTTGGAGTGCAGAAAGAGAATTCAACTTTTCTTTTTTTCTTTTTTTTTCTTTTTTTTTTTTAATGAAACTAATGCATTTAATGAAAGGTTTACTTGTCTCTCAAGCTTCAATTTCCCCAGCTTCTCAGAGCACAGTGTTAGGGCTGAAATGCTGTGAGCTAGTGCTTTACAAAATTCCATTGACACAGCAGCCAGTTAAAATAATGTCCTTTCACTTAACCACATTTAAGTGAGATAAAGCAACACAAGATTTAATAGCTTCCAGCAGTGCACAGTGATGGAGTGGCTAGCCCGGCCTGCAACAGAAGGTCACAGGTTCATGCAAAGGCCATGGTGCACAGAAACCCTCTCACACGGTAACAGGCCAAGAGTAGATTTGATTTGACTACATGCAACTACACTGGGGTAATGGCTGATTATATCTGCCTCAGATATTGCTGAGAGCTGGAATAATAGGAGAAATCCATGTATGATCTGCTCTAACAGTCTGCAAGAATTCTGCTTTAGACCATGAATAAAGACTGAAATAAGGTAAGCATTAACAATATTAACAATATTCTTTTTTTTTCCAGAGGCCCAGTGCAAGCAGTTATTTATCAATAATTTATTGAACGGAGACAATTTTCAAAACTTATAGCTAGAAAACAAATGTGAGCCTGATTTCACTTAGAGCTGGAAGCTCAAAGCTAAGGAAATAATAAGGTACAAGTGTAAGGCCACAATGTTAAATATTGTCACTGATGATCAAGATATATGACATAACGGAAATATTGTGATGAGCCATGTGCTTCATGGTTTTAGGGCCAAAAATTACCTAAAAAAAGTAGTGATTATGGGGCTCAGCAATTCCATAGAATGCTCAGATTTTTGTCTACATGATGAATATTTCAGATATATCCTGCGATCTTTATATTTGTCGCTGACAAGGAGACAAGATGCATTTTACATCTGTTAAAGACTTCTGATTGGCACATATGTTGAAAGACTGGCTCAAGATTGAAAGACAGCGATCTCCAAAAGCTGTAACCATGAAATATTTATTCTCTTCTCTTTCATAGAAATGCATTTGATGATTATATGACATAAAGTGCCACTAATAGCTCTGGACAAAATTACATGGCTCTAAAAACTATTAAACTATTATTCTTCGAGAATAGAAAAGGTTTTATTTGACACATATGATCACAATAGTATTAGCGAGGTTTTGTTTACAACCCACCCTGGAAAAACTACGGTAAATTATCAAGTGCTTTTTGCACCGGCCAATTCAAATCTGACAGTCACAAATGCAGCAGTGATACCTGTGATATATTTAGTAAGTACTGTATCTCACAATTTTCTGAAGGGGCTGTTTATCAATTTTTAAAAACCTTAAATATTCACCTAAGGGCAAATCAATACTAACGACATCCTTCAAATTATATTTTGCTTGTATCTAAAGGCATACATTTTATACAGCAAGAGCCAGGCACATGAATCCTTAAATGTTATTTAAATCTCTGAAGTTAGTTGAAAAGCAGATACACTCATACACATATGATCTCCAGCATCACAGCTTCCAAATTAGGTGAACAGAAAATAAAATTAAAAAAAATTAAAAAGGCTTCTTTTCTTAGTGAAAGTTTAGCTATAATTTTCTGAGAAAAGACCTGAATCATAGTAATTATTTTATTAGGAATTTTACATGAATATCCGCAGGAACCTTGTACCAGAAACCTTTAAAAAATACTAAAATACTAACGGCCTAAATGAACATAGTTATCATCCAGTAAAACACATTATCTCAATATCCATTTACAATCATAAGCAGTTCAGAAACTTCCTACTACTGCAAATCCCTTAGTTATATTTGCCATTGAATTGCCTGTTTCTCATTATCAGCATCTAAAGAAATTCAATATAGTCATGCAAGACTTGCTAAAGTGGACTAAAAAATGCATTCCAGGGAATTCAGTTTATCCTCTCCTTCCAAAGAGGTAACTGCTTTGTTAAATACTTTCTTTTGCCACAGCAGCCAGAAGAAGGGTGGAAAAAAAATCAAACCAAAGTAAATTAAGCAGTGGCATCATGCCCAAATCAATCACAGACATCAGCTATTAGATAGGGAGTTGAAACTAGCAGACTGTAGTTTAGCAGTTGCATGACGAATTGTTGTTTTTCAAAGTCACATTGCCTAAAAGACCTTTTAATATACTATAGGAGGTCATCCAAACCTCACCATCCTGAGCAAAAGCTACAGATAACTAGGAATGTCTGTACCTTCTTGAAAAAACTGGAGGACTGGGCAGGTCCTCAACTTAAAAATGTTATGCATCCAAGACAGCCTTCACTAGAGCATGCAGTGATAGCAAATGCTTCTTCCTCTCAATTCTGATATCCTCCACTATCTTTATAACAAGGCCATGAAGAATTGCCTTGAATAGTTTGTGGAAGGGGCAGATACCACTGACTACTGGAATTTGGCATATACAAAAATATCAGAAATCTGTTCTAGGTTATTAATTATTAAACAGTCAATCTAATGATTCATACATGATTTAATATTCATATTGGAGCTGTAAACGCAAGTTCTTATTTGGTTTCATAGACTGGAAATACAATATGGTAAGCACTATAGCCATAAAGCTTGTCATACATATATTAAGTTGCTTCACTGTCCTAAAATAAACTGAATAGCTGACTACAAGCAAAAATGAATTAACAGAATCTGTTGGGAAAGCTAAAACAGTGCAGCTAGCAGGATCATCAGCATCTTGGATAAGGCCTCGTTGCCCAGCCAGATAGGGGACCAAGCCATGAAACTTGAGCACTGCAAACTGTGAATGAGGTTTTACTACAGGAGGTAGGAAGCTGCCAGCTGTCTCAGTACTTGCTTCACCAAGAAACCAAACAGGAGAAGGGTAAACAGTTATGGTTACATGGCGAGGATGAAGCAATTAGATATTGGATGTTGCAGTGTTTCCTGCTGTTCTTTTTGTTTCTCCTCTCAATAAAGCACTTGGCTAAACCATCTACCTCATGCTTGTAAGGAGAGAAAATGAACCGAGCAAGCAACAGAAAGACTATTTCCTGGGCGGCAGTTTGAGTTGCTGTGTTACTCCTCCAGTTTGAACTTGGCCTTTGTTACTGTTAATCAAGCAGCTAAATGGGTGCCCAGGCTGCTCAGAAGGCCACGGCAGGAACGACTGCTCCTAGGCGAGCAGGTGACCAACCACAAAAACTACGTGAGAACTTGCAGTTATGGAATAAGCAATGATTTCTAATGGATTATTCCTTTTTTTATGCACACAATCTGCTGTTTCAGTAACATTTGAGAATTATCTTATGGATTTGAATATATGCATAAGGGCCTCCTTTTCAATTACATAAATTATTTACTCTATTACCAAATAGAATTCTCTGTCAAATTTATTGGCCTTTGTAATATTCCTAAATCCATTTATATCTGTAGCTACATATTTATTTAGCAGATCATTGGCTTTAGATGTTATTGAAGTTACATGAGAAAAACAAAAACAGTAGATCTGTGTAAAACAGAAATATTTAAGTAGATGTAATAACAAGTGGTCATCACTTGACATATTTAACATAACATTAACACAAATAATATTTAAATATATCTAATCTTGTACTCCTGCTGGTAATTGCCGTGACATATAGCGTACATTATAATTATTATATCCATTTTTTTTTTATCTTTCTGAGTGCATGTTCAGCATTTTAGCCTTTTTTTTTTGTTTATTTTCTTACACTGCTTCAATTCTTCAATTTAGAGGAATAATATGAGTGACATTGCAAAGGCTCCAAAGTCAATGGAACATTTTCACTTACACTGTGCTAACTAATCAGACATTATTAGATTGCAGAGCTGATTCACTTATGTGATAGCTTCACAATTCACACACAGCAGCAGAACCACACTACTGATTAATTCATCTGGATTAAACAATAAAAATAAATTCTACTATACTAATGCATGCTTTAGTCTTATAGCAAAAGAATTCTACCCAAGTTTTGCTGTTTTACACAATTACTCTTTTATCTTGCTTCACTGCTATGTTGAACCTTCTGTATGTTACTTGACTCTTGTTTTCTAGACATCTCTCTTGATATTTGTTTTGGATTGGATGATGGATGAAAGACACATGGCAGAAACTTGATCCAGGGAATTAAAAAATGTGCTTGTTGATATAGGAGACTCTACACTGCAGCCAAAGAAATCTATTACTGTATGGATTAAGAGGGCACTGCTTCAGCAATTGTCAAAGGCCGTGTGTATAAGCAGCAATTAAAGCAGCCCAGTAGAAGAACTGCAAACTGAACCTGCTGGAGCTCGGATCCTGCTGTCGTCATTAGATATTTCACGGATGGGGCAGTTTTCAGGACAGTTTACTGGTGCCATGGGCAGAACTCCTGCTACAGTTGGCTCTCTGCTATAGGTGCACTGCGACACTGCGAGGCATTTACTAGCTCACAATTCAGGCATTCTGAAGAGCTACAGAATATGGACAGTGATGGGGATTGACTGGGAAATCAAAAACATACTCCTGATCTAAATGAAAACAATAATGTAGAGGCCATCAAAGACAAGTATAATCTCAGGGTTTCCCTTAATTTCCACTGCCTTTGTATACTTTGTACACTTGCTTTGCAAGATTAGTAACACATGTTTTTTTTTGTCTCTTACTTTATATAACAATTACCTTATGGCCGAAGATCACATATATAGACTGTTCTTGCATCATCTATGTACATTACTTCTAGACTGCACTTTTGAAAAAGACATTCCAGGGTCTGGTCAGAACATCAGATTGAAAGTACTAATAAAGTGCAGTTGCCTCCTGTCTGAGTGGCTTGATGGGACAGCCAGAATGCAAGAAAACACTAACAGACTTCGAGGGGAAATTCACTGCTTGAGACTTGATTCACATTCATTCAGGTCAATAAAAGGTCTCTAGCAAGACTTATATAGGAACATATAAGTTGCTGGTTTTTACTGCTTAGTTCTTATTTTCAACAAAAACAAACTTCCATCTCATTTTTCTTACGTGACAAAATGCACATTCACCACATGATTATCCTGTAATATACGAGTACCTGGTCACACAAGCCACACGATGCCAGAGGACAGAGGTTTACTACTAAGTAAAGTTTGGCCAATACTGGTCTAGGATATGAACAGCACTGAATATTGAGGTAAAATGTTTCTGCAAAGTCATGTATTTCTGGGGATTCTTCTGTGATGAAATTCTATTTTGAATCAAGTTAATCACATTCACAAGAAGATCACTAGCTGATTATTTCTTTTGCTAGCTATGTTTAAAAATCCAGAAGCATTATGCCAGTGGGAACATTTTTCTCCTGCTTCTTTGGCAAAGAATCTCTTTTTCTTGCTTTCTTTCTCCTTTTTCTTCTCTAATATCAGTAATAATTAATAATACACTATCAGAAAGCTCTGAGAAAGGCATAAGCAAAAGGGATACATGCAATGGTATGACTATATATGGATATATATTTTGCTGTCAGAAAATACTATTATTGCTTACTCTATAAAAATATGCTCTTCACAATATCTGATTAACATTTTCTTACTTTGTGGAAGAATAACAGATTGCAGTTTGGGTCTCAGTCAATATTTATTTGGACTGATACTATATTAATGTTGAAATCGGACAGTCATCTTAAAGAGAGCTACCCTCAATGAAATATTTGTGTGCCTTCTGCATGAAATGAATAGTGACAGTCAAGTCTCTTAGCGGATTGCAAAGAGCTTCAAGAATTTCTGCCAGTCTCTTCAATACTTCCTTTTCTCTTCTCTTCTCTTCTCTTCTCTTCTCTTCTCTTCTCTTTTCCTTTGGTAGGACTTTTATTAGGTGAAGAGAGTGGTCATAACATCCCAACTGTGATTACTATGGTGAAAATGTCTTTTCAAAGAAAGTGGTGCTAAAGTTCTAGAAACATCATCTGTTATCCAGATTTTTGACCTTTTTATGGGCAGCCTCCCTTGACTGTGAACCATTTATTCTCACTTTGGATTTAATAATCTGTTTGGTTGTAAAGAAAAGCAACTACAATGGGGTTATGTATATCCACATTCCTTTGCAAAATTTAGTTAAGAATTAATACATTAATTGCTTTGAAGACAGTTTTGAAGATTAAGCCCCAGAAAGGCATTGCAAGATTACCGAAAGCCAATAGAAGACATAAGCATTATATGCACATATGCACATATGGAGAAAGTGCTCAAACAGTTGATGTCAGTGCCTGTACACTAGGTTCCTAGCACATACAGAACTGAGCTCCTTATACAGTGAGTTGAGTAACCTAATCTGAAGATAATGCACAGATCCATCCAGAAGGAGAGGTCACAGGTTTTTAACAAACTGGAAGTCAAAGGAATCTCCTTTAGAGATCAACAAGAACCTTGTTATTAAAGGGCAGTAAAAATCCAACACGACCTCGAAATGAATAGGAGTTTCATCTAATTCATAAAGCATTTTCCCTTCCATTCGGCATCATCTTTATCTTCCCTAGGTCCAACTTTTGCTAGTGATTCTTTATTCAACAAAAATACAGAATCAGAAACTACTTCCCATCAAAGTGGCTTTCACTCCATGAGGAAAGATGTGTTCTCACATATTCCCAAACATGTCCTCAGATACCTCCAAGGAGGCAAAACTTGAAATTGAATACATGTAATTTTGGATAATTACAGGTTTTGCCTGCCAATATAGTGATACAGATAGTTAATGACTGTTTATATTGCTGAGCCCTATAATGAACTGTTTGGTCGGCTTTTTTTTTCCCACTTACAGATAACGTTAGCCCTGGAGCCAAATCAGAGTTCAAAAAAGGGTGAAAGCATGTATGAAGAACAGGATCTATCTTTTCCTATTGATTTACTTGTATGTTCAAACTCTCGAGCCAAAGACTCCCTTAAGCAGAGCTTGGGAGAAAAGAGCAACATCCCCAAAAGATTTCCAAAGAAATAATTTATATTGCACTTATATTGCATATTTAGGGAAATTTGAAGACAAACGCATCTAAACAAGGAAATCGCATTTCCCATATTTCCCTATCACTGTACAGACCAAACCTGAAGTTATGTATGAAATGAAAATTCATTGCTCAAAAGAAAATACCAAAATATTTCTGGGAAAAGAGGATTTTTTTTTAACTGTTGTTGCTTTATAGAAAATCGTGAATATTTTATTTTATTTTTTCTTTATGTGGAATAAATTTGTAAGAAAGAAAAATATTGTAATAATTTCTAAGTAGCTGGCATTATTAAGCAAATTAATAAATAAAAATAATATTTTAATAATGAATTTTTTATTATTATTATTTATAATAAGCACAAAGCATATGAATTGGTTTACACTGACTGGGAAGTACTTCATGGATAAGATCAACATTGAGGGAAGCTATTAACTGTTCATAGTTCTGCCAATGGACTTGTTTTAAATTTATGTGTACCTCAATTTACTAATATGTATACTTCTCCTAATTAGTTCTTTCTTTTGGTCATCTGTTGTCTGCCTTATCTATTTTTCTGACAAGAATTTAAGGACGTTACAATGTCTCACTGTGCAGCTGGAACACAATCCCTTGTGGGTCTTCTGGTCACCAACTAATGCAATCCATGAATGCAACATAAATGCCATTTTGAAAAATGGCAATTTATACGCACTTTATTAATACTTAATTGCTCAAGTAAAAGGAATTTTGATACTGATTACAGTGAACTAACTGCTTATTCTTTAAAATAATAAAAAACCCCCACCTTTTTTCCAAAGCTAGTTCTGAAGATCAGCTGGAGAGTAACCAGACCAGCTGAATTGAAGTGTTGCATAGGGACAAATGAGAAGAAAACAAGGCCTTATTCCTCCCCTTCCCTACTCCCCTTACTCAAAAGAAAATCTTTACAGAGGGTATTTATTCATAGCTTCATATGTAGATAATCCTTCGCAAATAGCAAGGAACTAAAAATTAGAAAAATAGTAAGCAATAATACCACTGGGAGTCATTTACTTGGGCTTCACTTACCTAAAATTACAATTATTAAATGTGTTGGAAAGAAATAATGAAACACTACATTGTCCTTGAAAAAAAGTACAAATTATTTCCTGTTTCAGAGATTGTTTTAAAGATAGAAAGGACTATTCAGCAACAATTTACTTGCAATTTAATAGTGTATTAAATTCAAACACTATCATTTATAGTCAATTGGATAGAAAAAAAAAAAAGATTCTCTGTGTCTAGAGAGAGATTTAGTATTTGGCACATTTGCTGGTTCTTAATTTAATGTGCTTTGCCAGTAGAGTTTTCCTTAGAGTGCGTGGCAGAACAGTGCTCCTCTAACTACTTTGGACAGCCTGAGGCCACCTGGTCTTTGAATGCTCCCATTCATGAAGAGCAGACGATGCACAACAAGGCTGTAATGCTGTTAGGAGGGAGTTCTCTAGGAAGAGCTATGCTATACCAAAGAGCTTTTAATGAAACCTCAATTCATGCTGCAAACTGTGGACACTGATTGGAAATAAATTGTGACTGATGAGCAGTCGATGACCATTTCCATAATCAGCATGTCACGAGTAATTTATCAATGCTGTGTTTCTGATGTCACCCTTCCAGGGTAACTGAGGGATGGAAGCACAAGCTGTGATTTTAAAATGTATTTTTTAAGACCCTTTAAAAATGCTTTCAACAGCAAAATAATCTATGAGATAGCTCTAGGCAAATAAAAATCAACTGGGACTGTAATACAACACTTTTGTCAAAAATACTCCCTAGAAAAAGGTGAAGATCTTATCCCTGAAGCATTTTAATGAAAATTTTCTTATCAGATGGTTCAGCACAATTTGCTAGTATGCTTTGGAACAAGATAACTTGCTGGGTAAAGCAATCTCTCAAATAAATTCCTCTTAACTCTACTAGATCCTTTAAAAATACATATATTTCCCTCTACGTTATTAAATATCAACGGTAGCTCAGTGATTTTTGGTTTGCTTCTTATTTTGTTAGCACAGTAGAAAGACACGTTATTTGAAGTATCTAGTATTTGAAAAAGTGTCCTATAGTGACATCTCTTTTTCTACTCACAAAATATTAACGACAAAGTGAACTCTAAATTGCCAGTTACCTTTACTTCAAGCACAAATAAAAGGCTAAAATACACACATATACAACATGAATATGAAGGATGGCATTCTCACCATCCAGTTTATGCATTTGACTTTAGGTTTCTAAATGAGGAGCCAGGCTCTGCACAGTGAGGGCACCGCGCAGCGTGCGGGCACGCGAGTGGCGGAGAAGCCGGCCCCGCTGCAGCACTTGCCCAGAGGGCTTAATGACCCTGCCTTGGACACACACCTTACATTAGGCACCCACAGCATGGACAGAACACCTGTATTTTGTGAGTACTGGAATCTTTATAGTGGCTGGCTTTGGGGAAGGCCTTTTGCAATAGGAGAGGGTTCTGTTGGGCTGAACAAAGCATCAAAAACACTGCAACGACAACCCATGCTGACCAACCAGAAATCTCTTTCCTTCTCCTTAACATCCAAACAGCAGATCATATTTCAGATATAGAAGAACATCTTCCTTTTATCTGTAGCTTCTCAGCTGTCCAGTTTCCACCAAATATACCCTGCTCTATGGGCTCAATTCCAAGGTCCTTCTTAGATTACAAAAACTTTGGTATTAAATTTAAAATGCAAAGACATGGCCCTTTCCTCTAGCTTTCATACAATGAGCATAGACACTATATAGAGAATATAGAATAGACACTACAAAGTAATTTTCTTTAATATTTTCTGGCCAAAACAAGAACAAAGTTACTTTAAGGCTCAGCATATATATTCATTTAAATTTACAAGCTATAATCTGATTTTTCTTTTTTAATTCCCTGCAGTAATGAGTAATAAATGTATAACTGGATATAAACAGATTCATACTGCTTTCACAAGACATCTTATCCTGTTTGCAGATGTTATACTTAATATATAAATGCAAATTAATTTTGCTGGCTCAATTATACAAGCACCTTAAGTAGCCTTGATGTTAGGAAAATGGAGTAGATCATTTGGAAGGGGAAGGAAATAATAAGTAGAGACTCAACTGCTTTAAGTCTGTGTTACTTTATTCTCTCTGTCTCCAGTTTCCAAAAGGTGTAACAGATTCTCCATTCCTGTCTTTTCCAGGAGGAAGTACATGTAGGGGCCCTGGGCGTACTTGCAGACCAGCAATGTTGAGTTTCATGAACAAGAGGGAATGCAGCAGTCCTGTGAAAATTGCATTCCAGCAATTGTTTTATCATTGTTTTGGAAAGCATGCGGGACATGTATGTGCTAAAATTCTATGGGATATTCAGAAAACCTTCCAGAGCTGGAAGACTGCATGAGTGACTATGCAACTTGGGTATTTGTCATTGGAAGGACATTTTGACAGTGATATACTGTACACTCGAGGGTGACAGGGGCAGAAAGGGTCAGCTATATTTCCTGCTGGGGTAAGTTTCACAGAGTTTAACAAAAATAAAAAGGAGAGCTCTCCTAGTAATTAACAGGAAATTTCCAAACTGCTGTAATAAAAACACATAGTGCTGTAGCTGCCCAGTACTGTTAGCATCAGTCTTAGTTGGATTTGGGTGAGGAGGGAGGGGGAGAAGATTGGGGGTTATTTTCATGAATTATGCTAATGAAATTTTCATAAAATTGGAGGAGCTGTAATGCATCTTCAGTCCTGCCACTGGTAAAATATTCTTCACAGAGCACGCTGCAGTAGAGCCTTGCAGAAATTTTGATGTGCTTCATTGTTTTAGGATATTAGAGTCTTCAAAAAGCTCCATGATAATCCCTAGAGCTCTACACTAAGGGTCCAAGCAGGTAATTGTATAAACAAAAGAAGTCTTAAATGGCTAAAGAAGCCAGGTTTGCTTAGTAGGAGGAGTGGGTTTTTTCTTAGGAGTATTTCTTGAAGTCTTTTACTTGTTTTGGTTACCCTTGTGATTGCTCATCCCCATTTGGCATGAGGCTATTGATAAGATAATTTTACAGTCTTTTTCTTAAAAAAAAAAAAAAGAATATATTGTCTGCACTACTCATTAAAGTTTCCCTGTCTACAACTTCGGACTAGTTGGAAATGAACCAGACATTCACTGCTGACTATTAAAATAAACAGGCTTATGATTTAATAAAGGCATAATTAATGTCTTTCTATTCTTATGACAGAACAAAATTCTCATCTAGCATCTTGTGATCTAGGCTTGAAACAAATTTCTGTGACAAATGCACACTCATTATCTGCGGAGATTAGAGACCTACTTAAAACAAATCAAAAACACTCAATGTCTCTGTACTGGTTCTACATAGCAGTGTGTTGACCTCTCTACGAGATTGAAAGGTTTTGAACTTCAGCACCGTCACTTGAACAATAATTTAAGATTCCAGTAATGTCAGGCATATCAGATGAAAAGGAAAAGCTCAATGCAAGCCCTTGAAGTAAGCTGAATAATACAGACATAAAATTACTGAAGGAGAAGAGGTTCAAGGCACAACAAGAACAGATAAATAACGAACTGTTTGTTAGGAAAAGTCATTTTTTGGCGGGATGTTTTATACACAGTACAAGCAAGCTTCATGCACAAGTTTAGAAAAGATCAGGTTGAAATAGTCACTAAATCACTGTAAATACTGAGTGTATTCTTCAATGATAAACATAATGAAATTCCACAGAAATGTAGTCACAATGTTTCATTACTCAAATGAAATTTTCAAGTTTTCTCTGAACTAGTCTTTAAAAATTTTCTGGTTTCTCATGTTTCACATGTGGTTTTACTTAAAAGGAGACTTAAGAGAAGGTATTTAATATTACCGTCTAAACACTATCTTTTGTTTTTCCAAAACAGTATTTTATACTGTAAAGTTGAAACCCTACCACAGAAATATTTTTCCTTTGTGTATCTTTGTTTTACTGTCATCATACAACTATAAATAATATTGTATTAGACAATATAGTATATACTTGAAATCGCTAGCACTCAAATCTTTTTCCTGCCTAAAACAAACACTTAAATACCAGATGTTTTTGAAAAAATGCAAGTCACTAGTAAAATGTTGAGACAAGCAAAAACTTTAACATAGAGAACCAAAAATAATTGAAGGTGCTTACCTAATTCTTTGGAAATTTATTTTTAAAAGCAATGCAAACATGCAGAAAAAGAAGCTGCTTGTCTACCAACAGCTTTATCTACTTGAAAAACATAATTCACAGAAAATTCAGTCACAATATCTATGTAATGTCATACAGAAAGGCATGGAAGGATGGAGAATACATCACTTTCAAGGATAACACCGTATTCCATTAGCCTGAGTTTTGCTTGACTTTTTAAGTGGCTTTTAAAAATATTTTTGAATTTTTAAACACATTAGAGAAACACCACAATGCTTTTCAGATTGTAAGTATGTAAAGTACATTTTTCTGTAGCATAATTGAAACGTAATTAATCTTTTCCCCTGGAGATATCTGGAGAGTTGAGGGTAGCAGCTATCATAGGAAGAGGACTCAGTAACAAAAGGCATTTCCATTTACAAACATTTCCTGTTGAGGATCAAAGAAATGTTGGGAAATATGTTGCAACAGTTTGACTTATATGTATTAGCCATGCATTACATTTGGCATTTAAGCTTGCTGGGCTTCAATTTCTACACATACAAGAAAAAAAAAAATGCTCCATAAGTTCACATGGCTTTTGGAGAAATACATTTATTAGTATTTGAGCTATACTGTAGGAATACTAGACAGTATCTCAACCAAAATTTTCATGAAATCTTGAGCCACTACCTTGGGAAATAGTAGATTTTTTTTTGCCTTAGCCCTTAATAAAATGGCGCATTCATATGAAAACAATATGTGGAGATATTTTACTGAGGAGAGGGGAATAAAATCAGGTTTTTATTTTTATCACACTCTTAACAATATTACACATTTATGAGAATATATGAAGACATTTTATATGAAGTGTAGAAATTAAAAAATAAAAGTATCTTTCATAGAATGATTGAAAAGCCATACTTATCTGACTACAAAAACTTCCGCATGTGCATAGGAGGGTGTATTTAAATACTACTAGCGCATTTAGTCTGCTATCAGTTCATTCATGTTACACTCTATTAGATAACACATCAAAAAAGATTAAACCCTCTTTAACATCCATTTATTCCTCTTCAAACAGTTTCAATATGTTTTGTGCTGCATTCGAGTTTTATAGTCACAGAGGGGAGGACTAAGAACACTACCTCAAGCCTGTTTTTCTGTTGGATGTGTTATACAAAAATCCAGTACTAGTGCTCTGAGTATTTTTCACTCAGGCCCAGAAAGACACTGCTTTTAGATTTGGATCTGCTCTAAAAACAGATTTTTAGCAGAGGAGAGTGATGGGAAGTTATTCAGTCATAGCCCATATTATGACTTAGCCTAACAAAAATCGAGTTAAGACATATACATCTGTAGTTGTGAAAGCAGAATTTTATCCCCAGAATGTAAATATAAAAGCCGTATCAGTCAAGAATTCTGTCACCTTATAACTCAAATTATTGTAGCTAAAAAAGCAAAACTGAAGATAGAATGATGAAAAACATCCTAACTTCTGTAATCTTGCTTTAACAGGATGTAAATTATACCAAAATTAATGAAGGTTAGGTCAGTGCTGAGGAAATAGAAAAATGGCATTTTTATTTGTGATAGAAAATAACATCTTCTAGAGATTTGAAAAAAAAATTGGTTTCTACTAGCATTTACATGCTAGTAAATTTTTCACATTTGTCTTTCAAAATTTTCATATTTACCTGGCAAGAGGGTATCATTTGAAGTTCAGGAATTCATCCACTATGCACAGTTAAATGATTTCTTTTCTCTTACTATTACTTGGGGCATTAGCCAAATTTTCTCTATTTTTTCCCTGAAAAATACCTTTTTTTTTTGAAGAATAATTATTTTCCTAGGTCTCTCAGGCAACCATTTTCCTTATTTATCTTTTTAAAAAGTTTGAAGGTGATTTATTATTTTCAATCTTTAGCTAGAAAACATGTTCATCATATCTACATGTGTGATCCTATTATGTGAAGGGCAGTGCTCAACAATGCCCGTTCATAGCAGTAGTTATGCGTATTTTAAATAATGACAGAAACTCATAAAATGTTTTA
Organism: Tinamus guttatus; assembly: GCF_000705375.1. The sequence continues at coordinate 315,067 of NW_010581927.1, read as the reverse complement.
TGTATGGATTACAAATAGTCTTATTAAAACATACATAATATTTATTAAAGTGTGGCAAATAATAGTCTCGCACTTGTTAAGTGACAGCTACTTCATTTTCACATCTGCCTGGGTACTCAGGAACTCCAAATTATCAAAATCACTGTTTCTCACACCACATACAAGAGGTTTTTTTGCCTCAGTGCTTCCAGCCTGAGGCATCTGCTCTTGGGTAATAGCCAAGTATTTTTGTATTGAACGTCTTGTTAAAGGTACAAGAACTGGTGAGACTCCCTAACACTGACAAGGGGGGTTCTGAGTAGGCTAATTCAGTCCTGAGATGGCTTACCAGAAATACAAGGCAGTTTACCATACAGATTTTACTTTTTTTTTCCCCCCAGATACCATCCAGAAAGAAACATAGCAAAATTCTGCTTTGCTGACTGCGTCATCAGAGCTTGCAAATGCTCTCACTTCTCTGACAGGCATTGTGATTCACAGTTATTTTCTCTCCCGACGTCTATATGAGGTCTGCCACCTGAACGGGCACACTTTGTGAGGGCCATGACCCTCTCCTCAGGGCTTACAAGCTATACTTGCTCTTTCAGAAGATTCTGAAAATGTTGTGAACCATAACTATGTTTCTGAGAGAACTTACAAATTCTGCCATCTGTGCCTGCAGTGCTTTAGAGCATCATAATATGGATATGGAGATATTTTCATCATGGGGTTTATGATCTCTACCAGCTGCATCAGCAGAGATTGTTAGTGCTGTGAACCACAACCATTTATCTCGCAGCACAGACGCCTGCTTTACTTTTTCATTCCTATTAGTCTGTATCGACTTGACCCCCTGTTATACATACATATATATACTGTATACTGTATACTGTATACTTTGCAGCATCAGAAGCAGCAAAACCAAAATAATCTTCTAAGGCAAATCTTTAATCATTACAAATCTATACAAATCTCCAAATATTTATGCAAGTTTAACTATGTTCTGTCTAGACTGAGAATCTACTGCAAAAAACAGTATTGTGATAGTTGTACCAGTTATAATCCTGTACGTAATTTGACAAAGCAACAGCTTTTGTCGATAGAGCCATTCCTGGGTTTTGGGAAAGTATTTAAATCCCTTTTTGTATACAGGAGCTGTATCTGTCTTTACATTACACTGTTCTGCCATCTTCAGTCTACCTACAGTTTAGACAACACCGTGGGTAAAGTGCCCTCATGAAGGAATCATTTGCTGTGTTATTCTGAAGTTGATTGCATATCTTGACTGAGTTTTGGCACTTGGAGAATATACAGAAATTACAAAAATTACTAATTAATCCAAATTAGCTAGACATTTCTTCACATCCCTACTCTCCATACATTAGTTCTGAAGAACAGAGTTAAATATCTGAGTGCAAATCCAGGTGGATAAAAAAGGGCTGCATATGTCAGAGGGGAATTTAGGAGGGAGTTATATTTTCCCAGTGTGCTGTTGGAGAAAGTAACTACTGGCATGCCAGGAAGCTTTGAGCAGTTGTCTACAGCCAGAAGACAGGAAAAAAAGGGAAAGCAGTCAGAGATTTTACTAGTTGTGTCTTCATATGCCTATTGGATCCCTATATACAACTATGGGAAAACTCTGAGGCTGGAACATCTGCTAAGAAAATAACTAAATTAACCACTAATTGTCATATATTTGAAATTAGTGCTTTGGAAATACTGGGATTATAGATCTGTAGCTCTGTGTTGTGTGTGTACAGATATGTATGTATGTGCGCACACACATCCACATCTTCAAAGAAAAGCTGGGATTTACCAATTAAATGCAACTTAATTTGAATATGATAACATGCCAAAACAGAAATATTTTGTGGATACATGCAGTTTTTGGTTAACCTTCTAACTGAACCATCAGGAAAAGGTCTTATTTCCTTCCAGTTACTTGGAGATTCATATGATACTTGTAATTTTTCAGACCTTGCTGCTGGGGCAGTCTGGTTGTGCTGACTACTCATGGCTGGGGACATAAAAGACCTCAGAGTCCCCAGCCAGAAGAATTGAAGAACCAGGAAATTCTGAAAGGCAGTTAGAGCTGGATCCTGCCAATCTTGCACTTTCAGACTAACTAAAGGTTAAGCTGAAGACCAATTTATATAGCAATTTCAAAGTTTCTTGTTGATGCTGGGGCTTTATTTTTGAATATAAATAAAAATGTTCCATAGAAACCTAGCAGTTGAAATATAATCTCTAAATCATGGAAGGCAGGAGGGGAGTAATCTTGTGAGGTTATCTAGTAGTCTAGGCTATCTATCTTACCAACTAATACCTACCTTGCCTTCTACAAAATTTCTTTAATCTTTGGTTCTGTGTTGATAAACAACATATGATAAACTTTATATGAAGGACAAATGTTTGAAAAGATAAAGTTCACTGTCTTAAAATGTTAATTCTACCATAACTTTTACTTAACTCTCAGTAGTTCCTTGATCCACATCCTCAGGATCATTCAAAATTTCATTCCTACTCCCTAATCGCAATGAACTAGTAAGATGTTTGACATTATGTTCCCTGCTTTTATTAGTATTTTAGCAATTCAGACACAAGCATGTTTATGTGCCTATTTTCTATAAGCACATCACACCACTTTATTAATACTCTCAAAAGTCCCTTGTCCTAGTGCTTCGACTTCCTAAACCTCAGTATTTTAAGGAAAGGACCCCAGACGTGTGAAGTCAATCTCTTCAAAAATTTAAACTGGTGATTGTTGATTTTTCTTTCTGCCATCATAATGACTTCTGTAGTCTATAGTCATATAGTATAGTGACTGATGCAAAAATTTAAGGCAGAAGAATTACATTTTCTCAGATTAATACTTAATATTTCTCTTTCTGAAACAGAGCAGGGATTTGAGAAAGAAAAAAGTAAAACCCAAAAATGTGGAACTCCATCTGCTTCTCGGTAGCAGTTGGTATTTAGCTTGAATTTAGCTGGCTATCAGGATAACACAAAGATAACACACTGGCAAAGAACGTATATTAACATGGTCCAAGTATCCATAATCGGTAATCATTACTAAAGCAAGTTATTGTCATGAATAAATGCATCTGGCCATTATGTCATTGTCTGGAAACCAGCAGTGAAATCTGCTGACAAAATGGAGGGAAAGCTGTAAAAATGTCTGAAAAAATTAAACTTGGTCCTAATCCAGTGTGTTTTCAGCTGCCTGCATGATCTCGCTCTTCTTACTAATATGAATATGCAAACATTTAAGAGACCTTATTGATCCCCAATACTTAACTGTTAGGTCATATGAATAGCAAATGAAATATGATATAAAATATGCAAAATAATAGTACATTAGCCTAAATAACACTAATAAATTGCAAAGCTTAGCATGAAATTGAAAATCACTAATGGAGCTCTGTGCAGTTTGTTGAAGCAATGAGCAGTCAAAGAATCATACATAATGTAACAGTACAATTGCTAACAGCAGGCTCATAGAAGACAATTTAAACTTATTTTTTATGGACAAGAGGAATTGATCTTTGAAGCGGTTCCTAAGGAGATTCCACTTAGCCCGAACAGCATCTTGGGAGTGAATTCTGGTCTATCCCTTGCATTCAATACATATTTATGAACTTCCAGAAAAGACTGATTTAAATTACACATGAGGTTATGGTTTATGAACTTAAACCAAAAGGGGTAAAAGAACCAGGCTTTTATAACCAATACCTGAAAAAACACTATTGAGTTGGATAGTTCTGACATTCTCAAGTTCCACTGAAAGACAGATCATCTATGACAAGTCCCACTTCTTCGGATTCATGGTAGTTACAAATACAGAGTTACAACAGCAAAGTATGAATAGCTTCAGAAATCAGTATGTGATTGTATTTTCTCAAGGTCATCTACACTACCATGAAAAACAACTCATAGTTCATAACAAATGCTCCAACAAGAAATGTTTTCACATTTCTAAATATGCATATTAAGGTTTCACAGGGAAATTTATAATTAATATTGTATTAATTTTTTCTTTGAGGAGAATTTTCTAATGAAATGTTAAATTTAATGCAATCATTCAAAGTAATTCCATAAGTGTTTACTTAAAATACATCATATTCTATGCTACCACTAAATTAAGTATACTAATAGTAAGAACTGAAAAGAAAAATGCAAAATCTTCATAATGGGAGACAGCATGCAAGAAAAAATCTTTTTCCCTGCTAAAAGGTATTGCAATTACAATGCAATATTTTTTTCCTTTTATGTTTTAAGCAGCAATTTCTTTGATAAGCATGGCATGGGTTTTTTTTTCAGTTGATTTCAACTCTGTATGTGAATATACCTATTTTATTCTGCTATTTCAAGCTCTGTGGTTCTTTAGGCCCATTCCTCGGCCTTGCTGGCATAAATATGTCTTGCTTATTGAATCTCTGAAAAAACTGCAGAAAAATTATGTATATACAAAATGGGAACGTGGCACAGATGGGCCATTTTTGTTAAATTGCAGTGTATCGAATGGTGTGGGTTTTTTTTTATTTCTTAAGTTTCGTTATTATTTATGCCTAGTCATAAAGTTAATAAACCTAAAATCACAATTATTTCATAGCAAGTATATAGCTGAAGGGAGACAGTTCACATGTTCACGGTGCAAATAATATTACTATGTGCATATCTTGAGATTCTTGGTATTAAAATGCAGCACAGACAAAACTGTGCGATAGGAACTCTGTCATCCCTGGGTGCCCAACGATGTCAAGGTCAGCAGAGTGAGTGGACACAAGGTCACTGTAAGGGGCTATTGTTTAATCGTCCTTCAAGCTGAAAATGCCATATCCTAAGTCCTGCCTGGGGCTGATAATCCCATATTCACATGGTTCCTTTTTCCTCTGAAAAGGGTACCTTTTATCATACGGGTACCTTGGTGGAGATTGAGAATATTAAAGCTCTATGCTTCAAATTGGCAACTTCAGAAGGCAGAATGACAGGATTATAGTCATTATGGCCCCGGTTAAAGGCAATAACTCAAACAAAACAAGTTTCTTATCACCAGGATTCAGGTAAAGGTGTTCCTCTCTATTGCTGGTATTGCCAAAATGAGATGTAAGAAAGATGTGTGATTTATACACTGGGGTATAAAATACCTACACAATCTATAAATCAACAAGCATGGTAGTAACCTAACATAGATATCACACAAGTTTAATGTTTATTATGTTCAGCTCTGACTTCTCCACCCATCAAAATAAGGTATTATTGTGTAGCAAAACTGTAAGCTGCATTCATGCTCCTCGAACTATGGAATATGGAAACTGTATTGTCAGGTGGCTATTAATCTACTGAGCAACAGTCCGACTGTTTTTTAAAAACCTGACTGAGCCTTATTTTAGCTGATCCAATTCTTTTTACAACCAAAGCTGTTTTTTTTTAATGCTCTTAAAAAAAAAAAAAAAGCCCATTTTCTTCCTGTCTTCCTGGGTATCAGCAAGGGTAATTTAACAATTTCCTTGTCTCCTGGCCTTAGCATTAGACAACCATGAACCAATGAAAAGTATTCCTTTTCAGTGCTTCACTCTGCTGCTCACTTTCAACTGCTCATGCTCTGGAATGAGCTGTCTATTGCACAGTGCACTAGCACAAGGGTAACAAGGATACTAACATTTTCATAGCAGGCTGCATCAAAAATTAGCACCTTGGTCAATGTTATTTGAATGAATAAAAAATCTTCCCCTGGACCTGCAATAAATAATCAAGTAGGTAAGAATATAAAATGATTGAGCTGACACTGAGCCTGGAATAGCAGCTGGAAAGTGAAAGCAAATGGAATGAGGCTGGGTTTGAGGGGGCTGATGCGTTCCAATTTGAGGTACTGAAGAATTTGAGGTACTGAAGTGACATGTGGGATTCAGGATGATGCACTTGGTGGTTGCGTTTGATCATACTGAGGTGAAGGAATTGGAGTAATTCTGGCATGTAAAGCACTAATCACACTATACTGGGCAATCCTACCCATCCACACTGAGTAGAGTAGTTTTAAGTAGTGACCTGACGTGGCCAGCATAGCCCTTCTCCTCCTCCATCTCTCAATGAGAGTAAAAGAGAAGCAACAACCAGGAGTTGCTCAACTGCTCAGTAAGAAGAAACTGCATCAAAGCTACCACCACATTTTCCCCACTCATCAGTGAGTACCGGGAATCTGTAGTCACAGCAGACCACTGTTTCAAGCCTAAATACTGAGGAACCCTGGCGCACAAGATCTTTTTGAATATCCTTATCTGATATCCTTATGGCTTACTTACTTAAAATATAAATGACACAGATTAAGCTAGAGCTAATCTAGACTTTCCAAGTCATTGCCTCTCCACAAATGTGACAAGTGCTAATCAACAGATATCTTATTAAGACCAACTCTATTACACAAAATGCAGGAAATATTTTTTTTACTAAAATTGCAAATGAAAATCTCTGTAAGAAGGCCCACAGCCTGATTTAACAGGACATGCAAGGGAATTCTTCCATTCATCAACAGCACTTAAAAACCATCAGCTACTCACTTCTGATAGGTGAGGAAAAATCAATCTCCGCTCCATCAGTGCCCTTCGTCATCTGTATAAGTCTGCATTCCCAGCAGCCTGGTCACGAGGGAAAGGAGCGATTCCACGGAAGGAACGAGCTTGCCAGAGCCTGCGCTGTCACACACACTACCTGCAATGACAAAGGAAAAGAAAACTTGGGTCTCCAGCTCACTATCCTTAAGATCAGAGGTGAACACCAAGAGGAACATAAGGCTGGATAGACACTACTTCAAACTTTGTGCATTTTTATTGCAATTTCATGACTCACTGAGAATGCCCAGTATCAGTGGTAAATAACAAATGTTGCCATTTTGGCATTTGTAATTTGTATTTTGCTTTTTCCCCCTACTGGTATGTCTTCATGATAAAGTCACAAGCCATCTACAGTTACTAGTTCAGGATAGCTCTGAATCTTAAAATGGAACAAATTGGATAAACAAAGTAGTCAAAAGAATTTAAGGAAAATATCTAAGTATAGAACTCAATCTGTTGTTTATTGAGGAGAGAAATCCTGAGGCTATTTTAAATGGGAAAGGGTTTCTTCTCTCTCTCTCTCTTTTATCAAAAATTGCCAGGTTCCACCAGTGAAAAGAATTGCTAACACAGGAAAAATACTCCTATGTATCTGCCTTGATTATTTGTTCTATAACGGTGCTATAGAAGCTTAACTGATACAGTGATATAATTTTCTGCTCCGTAAAGGAGAGATCCCCGAATTGACATCACATTTTAGTATACAAGATGCCCTGCTATAGCTGCAGTGAATATTTAGAGAACAGTACAAGAATAAACCTTTTTTCTTATTTTTCATATTAATATATGTAAGTGTAATATATATATATTTGTATATTATAGCACTTTCCATTCTGAAGCATTCTGGACCACTGGGAAAGATCTGGAGACCATGCTGATAGATGAAAGTATTATCCTTTTGACAACTCTCAGTATATTTCCACAGAACATCTAAATACATGGCAATTATGTATGAAAAATCATATGTCTAATAGGGATATTTTCTTCCTACATTTTGTTCCCCAGATGGACATCAAATGGGCAGCTATCAAAATGTGAGTTTTACATTGTTTGCATTAGAAAAAAGCTGCCCCAATTTCCCACCACCGTATGTAATTGCTGCCACTGAACTACTGTTGCGATGGTAAGACAACAGCATAGTCTGCATGTTCTACTAAGTACTCACTGTTGCTACTAAACTGCAAACTAGAGTGCCAATTGTGGCATTAGCTTTTGTGGATATAACAACTTGTCAATTAGGAAATGAATTAACGAGTTCACTAAACAATAATCATCACATAATAACTCTCAGTTCCTGCTAAGCTGAGCTATTTTCAGACAGGCAGATCAGAAACAATCTGTCTTGTTTCTAGTGCTATGTGCCATACAGATTCCCCAAATTTGTTCATTTGATCATGCTTTTGAAGTTAACTGTATTGTGGCATTAAAATAGAATACATTCATATCTTTTTATTCCTTTTACTGTTTCACTGGTGTGACACTGACGGCTGCAGCTAATGAACAAAGCCAGCACACAAGGGCAACAACTAATATTATTGCTTTTCTTCAGTAAGCAACCTTGGCGATGGGTTATTAAACTTGCTCATTTCAGCTGCTTCCAAAATATGCAGAATGTGTATCCAGATTATCCTTAAGCTTTTTATGAGCAACGTGGAAAGGATTGCTTTGGTTTCCAGAAGTAGCTGACTTTCGTCAGGAGCCCTTCCAAGGCGCGCTGGAGCCACGTTATGACCCTAACTGCTGTAACCACTGTGAGAGTGATGTTTCTGCTGAAGTCCTGATGTGTGAAAATAAGCAAGGAACAACTATATGTATTTCCATGAATCAGGTCAATGAAAGGCCATTAAAACTATACACAAATAAAATTCCAAGAACCCTAGAAAGATGATGTATTCATATGATGCACAGTCTGCACACCGGCTTCTTTTAGGATTCCATGAAGAAAGAATGGTCACAGTGCTGCATCATATCGAGCATTCCTCACATCTGAGGTTACTGCGTCACATAAAAAAATGAACTTTCCTCACAATGAAGCTATTGAGCTAATTCTCTCTTATTAGCAAAGGTTACACTAGGGAGAGTCTGGAAAGTCATTTCAGTATGGCAAGAACACATATGTTTATATGCAAATTTAATCTAGTTGGATCCTCATAGACAGGCAGGAAAGGGTATCTCATAGAAACACAAATACTTCCAAACTGAATGAGGGTGAACAGCAAAAGTAAAGGGGCACAGCTTCAGTTTGAAGATGTTGGTCTCTATCGGATGCAATTATGCATTAGCTTCCAAGTGAAGCCAAAAAAAAGAAAAAAAAAGAAAAAGAGGAGTAAAATATGATGCAAGAGAAGAAGAGTTTTCTAAGCATGTTGTAAGTTTTAGAAATAGGCATAAATCTACACAGAATGCTTGATCTGTTTTTCTGTTTTACCTTTACAGTATTCCTTTTCATCAGAACAGACAGGACAATTGATATAGAGTATATTTTATTACACATAAATTCCTAGAAGTCAGATCATGTTTTATAAACATAAACAACTAGATCTTCCTACCCACAATACTTCCAATCTTATTAGAAAAAGAGAGCACATTAAAGAGCTTAAATTTGACATGAGTAAATGCTGGTGAGATCATCTCAAGGAAGCGAAAAAGAGAAAGATTTATAGGAGAAACCTTGACAGATTAAACATACAAGATAAACATGGGTGGATGAAAAGCTCAGATATAAAGAAAATGAATAAGAAAAAGAGTAGCAAAGAATTAGAAGAGGCGGGACAGTAATGAGGACTGAAATACCTATGTAGTACAAAAGTCTAGAAAACAACAGGAATGACAGAAAAACTCTAGGAAAAACAGTATGGTCCTGCGTTTTATGAGCTTGGCAAGACCTGAGCTTATTCCTGCGGTCACTGAACAGCTCTGTCCCCGGCTCTCAGAACCTGAAGGTGCCTGTGCTGGCCCCGGGGAAAGGCATTTACAGAGTGTGATGCCTACACTTAAGTTTTGTTTAGGCAGACCCAGCTGAGCAAGGAAACAACTTCATGTCTGTGATACCGTCAATCTGCCACCCAAGTAAATGGTCCACAAATAAACTGGGGCTGACTGAACTCCAAAGTCAAAGGACTAAATCTAAATATAAACAGAGAAGAAATCAGCAAAACATACCCAGGAGAAAGGGAATAGAAAGAGAAGGGCAAGGGAAGCTTGACAGAAGCAACATTTTGGGTAGATTGGAAAATGTGATCTGCTGGAATTTTTCAGTATTTACACACTATCCAAAATATGTTGCTAAGCTTATAAATAATGAAGACTGAATTCATGTTTAGATATAGACATATATGTACCAGAAAAAAATGTACAAATACCACAGTTGTGGGTGAAATCTCTTTTTGCAATAGTTTCCTTTTGAGTGAGCAACTTTGGAGTTCTAGAGTAAAGTAACAGGCCTGCAGAGGCCTGCACTTCACCTCTGATAGAAATCATTAATTATGTAAAGCAGTGAATGAAGGAATGGTACAAAACATTAAAATCAGGTGATCAGTCAAAAAAAAAAAATCACAGTTCTAGTTTCACAAATCATTCAACAGGCTGAACAGAAAGAAAGCATCCTGCTACACTGTGCTACACCGTGTAGCATGTACTACACAGTCTGCTGAAGGTGTTGCTCCTTAAGACTGGAATATTTCAAGCAGGTTATCCAGAAACAATATTTTACATTTCTCTTTCCTATTTTTCTGTTCCTCTGCCAGATGATGGTGAGAGTTCTCAAAATCTATGTTGAGACTATTTCACACACCAGGGAAATAGCTAGAAATATAAGCCAGAGGTACTAAATGTTTGCACCTAGGACATTTGCTCCTGATATCATTTAATGGCAAAGGAATCTCAGGGTTTATTTTTAAAACCTGTAGCAAAAGAAGTTTAGAAAGAAAAAAAAAAGGTCATGAAATATATCTGATGCAAATGGAACTTATGCTGGGAAGCTGGTTCCAACCTTTACTTGCATATTTGCATTTCTTGATGAGTGACTATAGTTTTCAGAAGAATATCTCATTTGTCTTATTAAACCGAATTTGGTATTCTTCCTGTAAAAAGGAAGATATGTCCTGATACCACAGTATGTGACACTTCTGTTTCTAGCTCCCTTTTGCTACTGTCACAGCATTACAAATTCCACTGAGGATTTAAGCCTTGCCCTTAAGTAGGCTGGGGCTGAATCCTTCTACTGCAGGGATTCAAGTTCACTCTATGATCCTTGAATGCACGTCTTTCTTTAAAGCAAAGCCTCAACCGAGACAAAGCGACTTGTGAAGATGGCCTCCATCCTCTCCATCCCACAGAAGAGCAGAATCTTTCTACTTTCATTCCAAACATGAGAAAATCATTGCATGGAGCTCTTCAGTGGTCTCGGTTTAGACAGGGTTCATTGGGACCCGAAAAAAAAAATTAGGCTATTTTCGAGGTAGAAAGGGAAGGTGAAACAGGCCATATCTCTTGGAGGTACGGAGAGCAGGAGCAGAAAACTAATTCCCCTCTTTGAATGCTTAAATGCCTTCCCTGGTTTCTCTAGTACCTTTAATAAAATGGATGCTGTAGCCAAGAAATACATGGACAGTTGCTCAATATTTATTCCGCCTTGTCCTTTTTCTGTCTGATCCTGATTTTACAGTTTAATTTTCACCATTGTCAGATCTAATACTGTGCAGTAATTAGAAAAAAATCACTTTGATCTGACCTATAGTCACAGAGTGTTAGCAATTCTCTTCAGCGGCAGAGGAGATGGAACCATAGTTGAGCTCTTGAACTGTTCAACAATACTAGAATGGATACTGCATTTTGACTTTTCTTGAGAGATTTGGAACTATTTTAATGATACGACTAAAAAGATTAGGTCAGTTGTAGGTTAAGTTTTTTTTTTGCAAATTAGAGGGAATTTGGAAAAGAAAAAAATATTAAAGGACTGAAAAGATCAAAATCTAATTGCATATCCATAAAATTGTACATTTAAATTTTAACTAAAGGCCAATTGCAGCTTACATTAATGCAACCACCCAATGGAGTGTTAATTCAGTCTTCCATGCCAAACGCCTTCAGCAAATATTCTCACAGATAAGATATGTAAGAAAAAGATGAGAAGACACTACAACCTTGATCCCTCTGTGGCCTATGGAGTGGCAGAAGAAGTGAGAAAGGCTGTGAGTTCTTCAACCCTTAGTGCAGGGTGGGAGAGGATGAGTGGAGAACAGGAGATAGGCTGTGTGTAGGAGGGACATAACACCTTATGGACTCCAGGAAAAAGGGAGGTTTGGGAAAAAGAATTGAGATGATTCAATTGCATATTACTGCCTGTATAAAATTTATGAACTGTCACATGTTCAAACTGAATGTGTTTTAGAGGAAAGGCCAAAAAACGGCTATGAAATGGAATTTTCTAAATCCTATAGGAGAAATAAAAGGAAGACTATCTTGTTAATGATTTGTGACCACTACTTGGATGGCCAGTAGTGCCTCATCCTACTTCTATTAGAATCATGCAGGCTGGTTGAAGAATAATATATTGCATTATCACTGAGGGGAGAGGAGTCTCTTCCAGTGAGATAAGGTCACCTGAGACATTTAAACTTGTCTAGATTAAGCATTTAACACATATTATGGAATTTTGTTATAGCAGAAAGAAGATCATATAATACAACGTTTTCATTATGATTTGCTTTGGATAATGCAAACCTTCATATGCTGAGTATTACACAAAAATATTAGCAGCTCAGGCTGCTAGATTTATGGGGAGGAACTAATCTAAATCATGGCTAATGATACTGCTCCCGTTTCGTAAAGGAGTTTTGTATCATCCACCAAGAAGTGCTGGAAGGATGGAAAGTACATTTAACGCACAAGAAATAACTGAGAAGACCCCACCCCTCTTTTCCTAGATGCTTTCTATTGTAACTATCCAAGGATATTTACTGCCTGCTTTCCATCTAATCTTTTCAGAGAGATTTGAGATTTAGAAAATGGCTGCTGATCAGAATTTAATTTTAGCACGTAAAAGAAAAAACATAGGAGGCCACACACTTGGTTTTGGGTTCGTTCTACAAGTATTATTATTTTTTTTAATCACATTGCCTGCTTTCCATCTAATCTTTTCAGAGGGATTTGGGATTTAGAAAATGGCTGCTGATCATAATTTAATTTTAGCACGTGAAACAAAAAACATCGGAGGCCACACGCTTGGTTTTGGGTTGGTTCTACAAGATATTTTTTTTTTTAATCAAATGGATTATGCCTGTACCATTTATAAGTTGTTAAAGATAGCCCCAGCCTCTATGAAACTGTCATCTAAGCCATTATACTGTAGTCACTACAGAAGAATTTTGTGCTAAATATTTTCAGGTCTGATTAAAAATCAGTTTGGTTAGACCAAGGTGGTCATTTTTAGCAACACAGGTACTTCCTAAAAAGAAAGGCTCATGTTGCCACAACAAGGAACTAACCTAATCTTTGCCCCTACTTTACTGAAAAGCAGACATGTTTTCCTGTAGGTTTTCACTGAGGCAATACAGGTCTTATTGCAATACCTTTATTTTAAAACATTTTATCAGTTTTTTAAATGCATCTTTCTTCAAAAACAGATATTATTTCAGCCCCTTCACAAAAGCCATCAATTCAGAAGCCTCTGATTAAACTGAGCACAATCAAGGGCATGTGAGATAGCTGCCATTTAGTTTAGCCAAAGTAATCCATGCCAACTGCAATAAACCCATCAAACTGTCATAGAGTCAAGCTGTGAGAAAAAGACTATGGTGATTACATGCAATAGTTTCCTTCAGTGGTTTTATAATTTCAATTTTTGTAACATTTCAAAATTTCCAATACTTACAGTAGGAATACTTTTGTACAGAACATTTTCCCTAGGAGCTACTATCAACAACTTAGCGTATTGTTTTTTCCCCATCATTGAATCAAGCATATAAACTCATCAGACAAGAAATTTTGTGATTACAGCCATATATAAATTATTTAAAGAGATCCAGCCAATCAAAACATATTTAAGTACCTATTTTCTTCGATGCGTGCGTATAACTCATATTAAAAGGCTATGGTCACGGTTGAGAAATTGAATCTAGACCTAAAATTAGAATTATATATTTTTCCCTTCACCCTGAAAGGCTTCTGTCCTTCGACAGTTACCCTACAGGAAAACCAGAAATGGAGGCCGTAATGCAAAGATATAAAGTGAAAAAAATCAAGTGCTCATTGTGATGACCAGAATCAAGGAAACTTAAGCAATTTAAATTGTCCTTTCCAAAAACACTGCATTATTTATGAGACTCCTCCAAGCAGATGGAACATTGGAACCTCAAGGTGTGTTTTTCTCTCCGCAGATCTATCTTAGCAGCTCAACTGCTGTTGGAAACTTCATCACCTCAATGCAAAGGGTACAGCGAGCAGTAAGAGATGGAGGGGCACAGCTCTGCACTTGGTTAAGGAATATGATGTCTCAATAAAAGCTACTTTCAGATTTCACAGCAATAAAAGAACAGTAAGGATGAGGGTTTATCAGTTTTGTCTACATTGCTAGAATTACTATTCCTTTCACTGAAGTATTTGCTATCTCAAAGAACCTTGAGTAGCAGGGGGTATGCCAGACCACTTGCTATAGACTTAAACATACAAAAGTCCCTTTCTACTAAGCACCATTCTCTTCCCTACATTCAAAATATGGTTTATTAGGACACTATCTATGTGCATAAAAAGTTGTACAAAAGATACTCAGAAGAAAAAACTTTTTTTTTTCTGATTTCAATTTTTGTAAAAATAGTTCAAAAACAAACTTTATTTGATAAGCATGGTGAAAACACTTTTAATCAGGGACATGGTCCCTAACAGGGTTGGGCTATAACGAGTTCCTCAGCTGCAGCTGACTTTCATTTTGCTGAGTGCTCCTGTGCTGGTGAATCATGTTACAGAAGGATGTTCTACCAAATGGGGAGAGCAGATAAATACCCCAAAGCCTCCCCCCAAGGAGGAAAGGATAGTTGCACTGTTTGGGTGTCTCAGTGCTTTGTCAGTTCCACTGGCTCCAGCTGTATGAGTGAATGACAGCTGCAGAGGAGGAAGCCAGTTGTTCCAAGTGAAGTTTTGGTTGCATGGGATAGGGACCATGCGAGGACATACTGAGGCTTGAGAGGTAGAGACACTTCTGACTGCAGAAAACAAAAATAGAAGGGATCAAGACAACCACTTTCAGGTCATTCAGAATGAGCAGTGGTATCATCATTTCAGGAAGGAAGTCCCTTCTTGGAATCATATACTGTTACCCTGCAATCACCAATCAGCTGCAAAGACAGCAAGTGCTGTATGGATGTCACTAACATTGTGAAAAAGGTGAGATGGAAGATAAAAGGTAATATGCACATCCAAGTACTTCCTGATAAGCAGGCTTAGGTTTTTTTTTTTCCTGAATTATTTGTCTCTTCTGGACCATGGAAAGTACTCTGTTAGGTTTACAACATGTCTTCATGTCTTCCTTTTTTATTGCTAATATTTGCCCTGCTTATAAAAGCATAACTAGGCTATGAGACTCCACTTGGAGTCAAAAATGTGTCAAGTACTGCAAAAAGAGCATCTAAGTGATTTTTATTGTGTGTATGTGGGATGGGGTATGTGATAAAGAACTTTCTTATGATATACTGTAAGTTGACCTTTCAATTTGTTCATGAAGATTCTGTCTTGTGTCTTTAACTTCTAATGACTTTTTTATTTATCACCTTTTAAGGGTTTCACACGTCCAGAACATCAATCTCCAGTTCTGCTATTGGTGTGATCACTTTACAGAGTGCTATTATACTATATTGTTTAACACTTACATTGTCTGATGAAAAACATATCCTGCAACAATTTAAGGAAGATATTTAGAGCTTTCATATTCTTCCTTATCCATTTTCACTATATTCTAGTCATAGTTTATAATATCTTGTCTTCCTGAAAATCTCCTAATAACTAATGAAAGGCTATACCTGAAGTTGTTGACACTAGTTGCCAAAGGATTATTATCAGATAAGTCAGCTAATGTAGGTTTACAAGATGCTATCTGGGTTCTTTATAATATCTGTTGAAATAACTTTTGTAGAGAAGAATTCTATATTAGGAAGATATAACACTTCATAGTTTCTTAATGCTTCAGTGCAATTGTTAGGAATGGCTTAGTATGAAATCATTTTTTAAAATTATATTAAGCACAATTTAAAGGAAAAAAGAGAAATAGAATATTATCTGATTATCACCTGATTATGTTGGTATAATTTGTAAAATTTATGTTCCCCCTTTGATTTCTGATCTTAACAACAAGAAAAAAACTTTCAATGATGTGGCTCTTCTGGTTCACACTGCTTTAAACTCAGTATATTAAAAGCAGTTTTTTTGCACCCTCTACCATGTTTATTCTTCAGTGCCTTTGGTCATTTTATGTATTTTGCAAAAGAACAAGCATCCCTTCATGCAGATGGTATCTCTACAAATATTCTTTACAGATATATGCTTTTATTAACCATATTTTAAAACTAGACTGAAAACAGAAAATATTTTATAAATTCTTAGCTTGCTTAAATTCTAGAATCTTGAAGTATAAAGAAGTAGCTAATTGGTATAGCATACTGATAAGATATATTCAAGATGCTGCATGATACTAATTTGCTTTAGCGAGTAATATACCTCTCAATTTGGAGTTTTCATTTCACCCTGTAAACTTTTTTCATCTTATATTTTGTTGAAAACAACAAAGACACAGAAAAATAAACAGCTAGAATTAAATAAAAAAATCTAAGTTGTCTAAAAAGATTTACAGCCTCAGAATAGCCTTTCAGTCTAAAGTTGCTTCTGATCTTGACTCCCATAAAATGCAAAATGACACTTCTTACATAGTGGTTATATGAATATCTGCCCAAAACAATCACTTTGTTCCTGTCTCGTACACCTTTTTCAAACCCCTCAACTTTTGCAGGAACATCAATTTGGAAATTTTCAAATAGTCATTTTAAAGCCTCTTGGAGGCAAATGCTGAATTCTAGTTGGGAAGACTATGCTAATGGCAGGAAACTTCTTCTAGTTTGGCATCACTGTTTCCCAGGTTTATACAGTTCAGCAGTTCATCTGTTGGCTTATTATAGTGAGATTCCAGTGTGTTTGCTCAGAAATTCCCAGCGGGGATGTTGGGAAACATGAAGGTAATTCTGTCTCCGACATTCCTTAATCATTCAATGCTATGCTAAGCAAACAGAAGTAGCATGTTTACCAAACCAGAAATGTCACATTATTCCATAGTGTATGCTCTGTGTTCATGTTCCATGTTGAGATGACCACAAGCAGTGGCCACTGCAAGTCCTGCAGTTGCAGAGGAAGTGAGCTGGCAGTATATACAGAGCTCTAATTCTGTCTACGTAAATATTTCCATAAGCTCAATTTTGTATTTTATATATAATAATACACTCTTATAAAACTAGCATTTAAAAATGATGAACAAAAGAATAAATGACTGTCATATGTGGAACAGCACAGACAACTGGCTTCCTCCAAACGAAGTACCTATGATGACTACATGTTCCTCACTCATGGGGAGGTTTTCCACTTTAGGTTTGCTTGTGATATATATTAGTAATGATAAGGCAAGTATTCCTATGGATTTTTTCACTTCACTAGGACTCATAGTGCTAGTGCCTCTTATGGCAAAACTGGGTGAGTATAAGAGCAAAAAAAGAAGCTTTTGGAGACTAACATCGATGCTCATAGCACAGCGTGCCAGGTTGCCTGAAGTCACTCCCGGATGGGTGGCCACAGCGGCCGCACTGCCTGACCCCGGTGGAGCCTGCACAAGGAGGTTACAGATTTGAGCACTTCCACCCCGGCTCTTCTAATCTATGGTGGTGCTGGAGCAGAACTGACCTCAGAACCAGGGACCTGTGACGAGCTTTCCACCCTTACCAAAGGGATTATGTGACACATGCTCATGATGGCGGGAGGCTGCGCTCAGTGACAGGAAGCTAAAGGCCTGGCTGCCTAGGGAGGCCTGTGGCTGTTGGTCCTCGGGCGGCAAGAAAGGCTCTCCTGAACCTGTGACAGCACAGAGAGCAAGCACAGAATAACTATGCACTTAAAAATGCTTGTGGCTCCTGTTCGGCAGGGATACGCATGCAGACAGGTCCCCGTGTCTTAATGTAATTTCAGTTTGTAAAATTCTAATAATGCTGTTTAGAAGAACTTCCCTAAATGAGCTACTTCAAATAACTAATGACTAAATATTTATTTTTGCTAAAATCAGTGTAATTAACTACCTTCCATACTGAAAATAAGTTCCTTTAACAGTATATTATGACCTACTCTCTCACTGGTACGACTTCAGTGAATGCAGATATGAATATATTTGCTATAACGCATATATGCAAGACCAGAAGAGAAATCTTGTTTTAAAGAGAAAAAAAAATCATAAAGGATAGATCTGGTTAAATTTGTTCATAGCACCACTGAAAGTAAGCAAAAAAGCATAATTCATCTATTCATTTTCCTTTCTTTCCTTTTTTAAGAAAAAGGAGGCACTTAAAATAGTATTTAAGTTCCTATTGCTGAATACATGTACATTTTTATTTACTTCTTAGTACTACCATATTTTTTTTGCAAAAAATGGTGTTTCCAGTTCTGAGAGTAATGGAACAATATGAAAAGAAAAATCCTAAAAAGAATTCTGCCTTCAATCTGTTTTCTTGCAGTTACAAGTCTGTGTGGTGCCCATCTCTGGTGAAGCTACTTTTAATCTGTTATGAAAGTCTTTTGCAGGGAGCGAAGTATAACTTAATTTATAAAACAAGAAGTTAAAAAAAAAAAAAAAATGCAAGAGGGAAATACTCCTCAGACTAACACCAAAATGTGCTTCATTACTTTCTGTGGGCTTTTGATACAAATTTGGATAGGGCCCAGTCAGGATCTGAGAGTTAACTTGTGTAAGAGCAGTAATACTGGCATATATTCCAAAATGTCGCTAAGTACTTCAGAATCCATGATTGCAAATGAAGCATGATTGTTTTTGCTACCTAACTTTAAGATCTCAAATTTGGAAAGATGCTAACTTAGTGTTTTAGGTAAAGGTTTTTATCAAAATGCAATGAAGTAAAGAATGTAAATGGGTTTTAAGTGGAGTATATGCTTTAAACTTTTATATGAAAACTCTTCATATGACAACTGAGTATCTTCTATACAGGGGAAGAATGTAAAATGTAAAGGAACAATATATGTTTTTCTACAAGTAGAAGAAATGTAGTAATACAAGAATAAGTATTTATCTGTTGTTAGCAAAAGAATGACTGAGAAAACAAAGTCATTCATTACTTATACAAATTTTCCACTGTTATCACAAGTCTTTTAACATTAGTATACTACAGCTAGCTTAATAGTGATGTGAGCATGACAGATTCATTAAATACTAGCAAAAACCTTGACTGATGAAGTGAATCATTTCCAGGTATAACCTTCATAAAATGATATCTCTCTGGGCAGCCTGTTCCAGGGCTCTGTCACCCACACAGGAAAGTTCTTCCTCACATGGAGCTGGAACTTCCTGTGTTTCAACTTGTACCCATTACCCCTGTCCTGTAACTGGCCACCACCAAGAAGAGTTTGGTCCCATTCTCCCTGCTTTCTCCCCTCGGTACTGATATGTTGATCAGATCTCCTCTCGGTCTTCTCTTCTCTAGGCTAAACACGCCCAATAATTACAAAAAAACAAACAAACAAAAAAAAAAAACAAAAAAACTTGCTAAAGTTTTTAGCAACTTTTTGTTTCAAAAAAAAACTTGCTAAAGTTTTTAGCAAGTTTGTTTCATGAACTTTACTAGAGCTAAGTGACAGTACCTTTCCAAAGTCTAAGTCAAGTGTACTGCTAGACTATTAAATGAAAATTGTGTTTGTTTCAAACATGATTTGAGACTTGTTGCTTTTTTAATACTCTTTTTCCTTCTAATTAGAAGTATTTTAATAGAAAAGTGGTAATATCTACTTAAAATCTCAAGTAGTACTTTTTTGGTAAGTATAAAAATTGGCTATATCAAAACTACAGTGTGGGCAGAGTAAACTTGGCACACTTATGGAACAGGTATGCTATAATCAAAAGAACCACAGTGTTACAGGTATATATGTCTTGCATTATATTGATTATTTGATTTGTAGATGTAAGAAGGTCTGAGTTATGATTATCTATCTAAGGTGTAGGCTTTGCCAATACACAGATCAACATTTTAGACAATGTGATCTATTTTCATAAAGAATCAGTACTGCTAAAAGAAACCTTGGTCCAACCAAGAAACCTTTAATTTTCTTTTCCTTATGAAGAAAAGACCTTTGAAATTATAAGGATTATTTGGAGACAAATGTAAAATAGGAAATTCTAAAAGAGATTCTATGTTCTTTTTTCTTGTATAAGGGAAGAGTTAATGGCATTTAATTGATAGCAGTGAAGGCTAAAACCTCTGTGCGGGTGTTTGTCTGTTATTTGTAATAAGCAGAGAAAAAGATATGTGACTTCCCACAGCTACATTGTGAATCCATTAGAATTAGATTAAAGGTCTTCTGTCTCCTGGTGCTACACACTAGAAATAAGAAAAACTGATCTCATAAATATTTGTTTCACACTTAGAGTACTATATAATATTTTGCTAATATTGTTACAAATGCCTTCTGAGGTGTTTCGATTTTGGAGCACAATTCTCTTTGACCATCAGTTTTTGCAAAACCTTTGTTAACTTTAAAATGTAACAAAGGAAAGAACATGTATCTATCCTGTCAACCTTTGGAATTCACAGCTACAAAAAATCATTGACATAAACCAGTGGTTCAGTTAAAAATGAACAAACACCCCCAAATACTACCCCTTCCCTGCTATTTCTGTGGATGATAACATAATCCATAGCAATGATCTCCAAGTAACAAAAACAGTACTTCCCAGTGTGACACAATTGCTGGAGGCTGCTAAGGCTTCCTTTTACTTCCTGGCCCTACATATTCCCATTATCCTATTGCAGCTTTTCCCCTGCTGCTGCATCAGCTCTCCTGCCCAATACTCAATAGTCTAATGATCTGATATGTAGCTGTATTAATTTGACAGCATGATGTGCTATCACAAAGTGGGGAGCCTTAGAATCTGCCTCAGTTTTTAGTGGCCTGAATGGTTGCTGTTTTAAAGTTGTGTCTATATCTATACTAGCAAAAAGGGACATTTTAAAACTCTTTTGCCCCTAGAGGCAGGTGCTTTCCTTCAGTGATTTGCTAGAAATATGCATAGCGACTGCACCTTTGCTCTGTGTCTGCAGACTCATACAGCTCAGCCTTCCGCTTGCGCTGTCCCTGGCGCAGGGAGCGGGTCCTTCAGGCTCTCGTGTTGTTGCATGCCACGGAGAAAGTAATCATTTGAGCCACTCATGTGATAAACCAGCACTTGAAAGACTCAAATGTCAAGTTGTTTTCATCACATCGACAGCAGGTCTTAGACTTAATCTCTCCTTGGTTTATGCCACTGCTTTGCCTTTACTTTGCTGCAAAATGTGGAATTGCCTTGTATATGCTAATGTGCACTGCCTTGCCCATTAGTTCTCCAATTTCATCTATATTACCCTTCACCTGTTAGTGAACAAGGCAGTGGTGCATATTATTCTCCCCTCAATGCACATCCCATTAGACTGCAGTGGAGAATACTCCCCCCTTGTGTGTAACCAAGATGAGATTCATAGAGATTTCCATTTGTGTTTACAAGAGCATTGTTTCTTTACCATAAAATCTCTACTTTTTATATTCATAAAAGCCCCACAGATGCACAGTTTGGATCTCATCCCAACTTCTCCTATGTTCAAAAATACACATGTGGTGGAATGGCCGCAATCCATCACCAATTCACCTCCAGCATAGATAGCATTCCTTCTGCAGACAAATACGAATTTGAAAGTAATAGCAAGTACTTATAGATATTCTGCTACACATCAATACTGTGCAATTACAAGCTTTTAACAGTTAATTTACTGCCAAGCATAATTTGAATAAAAAATCCTGAAATAAAAAATATCCCTTGTCTGTATTTAGCACTTATGTTTACACCTATATTTTCACTTATGTAAAATTTTGATTCAAATTAGTTACATTTTGATGAATTTGATGGCAGTTTGTTTGTATTGTACTTTAAAGGCTGTTGTGAATTAGCAGGTAAGCTCCCCAAAATACCATCAGAACCATCATATACAATCAGAAAAACAATTACATATAAAAATAGATATAGGACATTTGATAATTACAAGACTTAGCTTCTGCTCTTCAGTGATAGGAAATACTGTATACTGTATATATATGTAAATACATCCTGTTTTATATTTAAACATATGAATGTCAGTGCTATGAAAATACATGATATTGATGTTTTGATACCTCTAAAATGTAAGTTAGATAGGCTATTAAAACAGTTTATGTTTTTGACAACATGCTGAAACTTAGGAATATAATTTTTTATATAGAAACCAACAGAAGAGAACTCTATTCTTTCTCTGTATCTAGGCGCTAGAAATCATGCTACAGTTCCTCTCCTCATCCTATAGGTCTCTTGTTAAAATATTTAGGTGGTTCCCAAGGGCAAGGCTATACTCTAGTTAATTTGGACCTGTTTACATTAGGAAGTGAAAGTCTGCTCTTCGCGTCCTGTTAGCCACAAACATTTCCTCTTCTCAGCCTGTCGCTTTCCAGGGGGTTCCCAGTGCCATTTGTACAATATCAGCTCTCTGAAATGGCTACAGGGACTTCTTCGTTCATTCTTGATTAAAGTCTCAATACAAATATATATATATATATGCATATATATATATTTACATGATTTAGTTTGTAGTCTAAATAGAAGATATCAATCCAGAAGGCAATCTATATTCTCAATTTAATGTTCAGCTGGTACTACTAGGAACGGGAAAAAAAAATAGTGTATTCGTAACAGTTTATTTTTGGTGACCAGAGCACTATAAAATTGCTATGTACCCCAAAGCGTGTTTAATTCTGAATTAAAATTTAATGTGTTTGACTGAAAATGGGCTTGCAAACGTGCATGTAATGCAATTTAGCATTGACAAACCTTATACAGGAGGATATTTTAACAAAATCACTCAAAGGGCATTTTTAATTTACAATGCTAGGGTGTACTTGCTTTGAGTTGCAGTAGTATTGTCTGAATGCTTCTAAAGATGTCATAATCTGAGGATTTTATTTTTTAGTAAAGCCATAAAACATCCTGGCTAGACATTTTTTTCAGATTTACGGATAAACTAATATGTAATGAAAAATGACAACACACTATATGCTATTTGAATGAAGCTTAAAGACTGTTTCTCAGTATTTATACAGAATACTTTCTTCAGGCTTACAAGCATTAGGAATCTGGGAACATAATTCTGAAATATCTAATGAGGTCTCAATGACCTAGAAAATGCAGTATACGGAGGGAAGCTTGAAATACATGTTTAAAGTAGCAAATCAGCTCTCTGTCTAGAAAAAGAAAAGTATATTTGTGCATGAAAGAATGGAGTACCTGCTCTTTGATTAGAATAAGCAGAGATGTTAGGAATTAGAAAAGCTAAGTGGAGAAAGTGAATCTCAGAGCAGTTATTACATTTGTGAATATCCAGCACCCTTTTCCAAGTAGTTAAGTGATAATTTCATGCTTCATTAAAATTAAAAATGATAATAAGAAGAAAATAATAAAAAACCCAGCATATAGTCTGATCTTCAAAGACAGGAGGAGAAAGAAATCCAATAGCAGATAGAAGAAGGAGGCAAGTTCAGGGCATGTCTACACATATGTATGCAGAAACACTGGGCTATACCTGGCCCGAGGTTTGAGGGCTGTCCGTGACAGAACCTTAACTGAGAAGCCATATAGTAACTTAGGGCAAAGCTTTGACTGAGCTGTAAGACTGATGCTACTTTAAGAAGTTATAGGGTTTTTTAAACGAACGTACAGAAAAACATTTTTAGCTACATGTACTTTTCTACTAACGCAATTTCAACAGGAAACATTAAATCAGTCTCAAAGGACAAATTACCTGATTTCATATGTTTTCTAGATTAAGACCAATGAGTTTGATCATGTCACCTAGTTCATGCAATTGTGAAATGTGTAGGAAGAAAAGTGGACAAACAAACTGACTAATAGAGCTGGAAAACAAAACCTGAATTTAGTGTGCAGGCAGAGCACCATTATCCTGATAAGTGTCTGCCTTTAAGAAGTTAATGATTAGTTTCTGGATTTCCATTATTTTTTTAGTGACATATTATTAATAAAATAATATTTAGAGAGAAACAATGTGTACAGTGTGGGAATACCCACACACAGTTCCATTAGGTCTACATATACACACAGACCATTGGCTCTACATATGAATAGGCTAAATAAAGACTACATTAAATATTTTCTTGATGGAGAATGAGATCACAACATCCAGATCTTGAAGGAATTGGTAAAAGAAAACAGTGAGGCCAGGAGCAGCGTTATTAAATAAGACAGATTTCACTGAAAAAAATTAACATTAGAAAAAATGGTGACTACCACAGTCATCTTGCAAAAACTTTCTACCTAATGGAATAGGAAACTAGGAAATGTAACAACGGAAGTTCTTCTTTTGGGTGTTTCTGTAGAATAATAGTTAGTCAGAATGTCTCCTCCTGCACCTGCTCGCAGAGGCTCAGATGTGTTTCAGCTGCAGAACATGGCCCATGCCAGAGACAAAAGGTTTTATTGAGCTGTCTGAACAGGGAGAGCCACCGCTAGCTACAGCAGATCAAAAGCCAGATCCCAACGAGCTGATGCAGGAGCCTTAAGCAGGATTTTTAGCTCCAGTCAGTTCACTGAAAGGGTACAATGAGAAACAGCTGCCCTTAAAGACAGCAGCAATGTGTCTACTAGATATTAGGTACACTTCTAGTTGAGCCAGAATTAAATTCTGCACTTTCCAAATGGAATGGAACAATTTATAACCTTCCTTGGCTGAAGGAACTGGGAGTGTTCATGGCTGCATATGCTTGTCTTCCACTAGATAAGGATGGCGAGGGGAGGAAGTGAAATATACAGGCATCAAAACAAACACGACTTTCCAGAAAATTTCAAGCTTGCATTAACAAAGATGCCCTCTTGCCCTAGAAGGAATTCATGTAGGCAGTGCCTGGAAACTTAACAATCTGGGCCACCAGACTCACTTAAGCATTCAGCTGTTAGACTTTTGCATTTATTTAAGAATTTTACATTTTGTTCCAAAGTTACATAAGCGAGGCCACACTACACATTCTTCTGTCATTCCTATTGTGCCCCTGGCAGTGACCAGAAGCACATGCAGATGGAAAGGTATCGGGACAGCTCTATTAGGGTTCTGCCTTTTCATGAAATACTGTGTATTGCAAGCAATGACCTACACTTTTCGTCAGAACCTGCACTTCATTTTTCATATATTTTATCTTAAATTCTTTTTTTTTTACCAATATCTAAATGTAACATGTATTCAGGCAACAATTCACAGAGAAAAATGAAAAAGACAGGGAAAAATCATCTATAGTTTTTAAGGCAATCCTGCAAGACATACTAGGTAGAAATGGTTCCACTGTAAAATGCTGTGTATTAGCACATAGTTTAAGTACATAAGCTATGATCGAGTATATGACACAGGGTAAACCATACACACTGGATTTCTTGTACTCACAAAAGAGAATTTCATTTTAGCAGGCCAAAAATCAATGAATCAAACCTAAGAAACAGTTCAAAAGCCACTTAGCTCATGATTTCAAACAATCAGGGGATAATTATTCAATGATATAAACTCAGGAAGTCTGAGGCAAAATTTTCAGCTTTTGAAATTAACTCTTAGCCACATGGCAGGAGAGCAAGCAAGCTTCTAACAACACAGCATGTTCTGAGAGCGTGTATGGAACCAGGAAAGCAGCACGCTCCCCACACCTTGGGAGATGCACAACCCACTCGTGATAGTCAGCACCCACAGACATTTCTGCATCTCGTCCAGCTTGAGCAGAGCCTCAGAGGCCCCTCGCAGCACCAGGCCCGTAACAGTCCCAGCACAGAAGCTCTTCCCTTCAACGGGGCAGGAGCGCTGAGACCAGGAGGCCAAAGCGGAGCCTCGAAATGGCTGGGAAATTGTAATCGATGGGAAACGTTTGTGCCATAATTTCACAGCTGAGGAAGGTACAGCTGCCCTGGTGACAAGACAGCATGTATACACTATTAAAATAAAACCTCTCACCTGGAAGACTGAAATGCCTTCTTTGTTACACAACAGGCTCCACTACCAATTCTGGTATTTTTCTGTCATCTAGGATTTTTTAAGGAAGTAAAAGATCAAACTTGAAAACTTTCTAATGAAGGTCAAAAACCCAGGGAAATTCTTTGTGCCAATATTTAGTAATTGTCTTCTGATACCTGCTGCAAATTTCTCCTATTACAGAACCGTTAAAAAACTTGATCCATTGTTATTATAACTTCAGTCAGCATAAATTATAGAAAATGATGCTACAATATGTCCAATATTTGCTTCCCACTGTGAAACAGTATCCTACTTAATCTAGGAGATTTCCGGAACAATGTTTCTCAGGTGCTCCAAGAATAAATACAAGGACACTTACTGAAAAGCTAAAAAGGCCTACTAAGAGAAGTAAGTGTATGGAATTTTTTCAAAAAATGATGCAGCAGAGGAAGAAACAAGTACATTTTGCTAACCAAGAAAGGGTAAAAGAAGTTACTACCAAGAAGGAATAACCCTTCATATACTTGAGATCACATTTAAATGAGGAAAGAAGAAAGACAATGAACTCTGGCTGATTAAATGTAAAAGCATAACCAAGTCAAAAACAGTGCTTGAGGAGCAACTAGGAGATGGAAAAAATTACTCTCTGAAATGCATTAGGGAAAAGACACTTGCCAGGGACAAACAGTGCCAGTTGATGAGGAGGGTACAGCACAGTGCTCAAAAAAGCTAAAGCCGTTACAGAGAAACTGAATTAATTCCCTGTGTTCACCGTGGCATACACTAGGAAAATTCTCTTGCTAATCCCTGTCTGACAGAGAATCATCAGAGGATCTGACATTAAAGTGATTGTAGCATTTATTACAGAACACATTGACAAAAATGAATGGCAGTAAATACCCAGGGCCAGATGATTTTCACTTTCATTTTTCTTTTCTAAAAGAACTCAGACATGATAAATCTGTATTTAATTTGTATGTAATTAACCCTGTAGCTTATATCTGCCCTGGTACCTCAGGACAGGCAGGTGAGATGAGGTGAAACCAGAGGAGCTGCATACCTGTAAGTCTGACTTCTGTGCTGTCTAGGTGTGTGGAACTGCTGCTTCATGAGGAACAGTGAGATGGATTTCAGGAGTCTACAAATCATGGGAGGCATGGAGATGGAGGACAGGGACTGATCACCATCCACTACACTGTCAGAGCCAGGGATCAGCAGTGAAATTGGAAGGAGCTGAATTCCCACACAAAAGGAGAGGATGGTTGTGGAAGTCTTTGCTAGGGAACGCTGTAAGTACATGTATGAGTCTACATAATGAGGGAAGAATGGGAAAAAAAGAGACAGGAGAGAGACCCATGAATAACTAAGTGCAGAAAAGCATATCTATTTCCGCATATTTCTGAGCTTAAAACAGAGTTAGTAAGGGGGAGAATATTAGGGAAAATATCATATATGCTTGTGTTGCTCTTCCCTGTGTGTCCAGCCACAGTCATTCTTAGCAACAGGTGACTGGGTTAGATGGATTTATTGTCTGCTCCAGAAGGGCCATTGTTGCGTTCCTAAGAGCAAAAGCACTTCCACAAATTTGTTATATGGGAGAGAAAGCTACCTGGTTTAATTAGGTGCAACCCGATGCAGTCTCAGTGGCTACCAATTTCACTGTTTCTTAGGATAAATTGCTTCTCAAGTTTGGGATGTCAAATATCAATCTCTGCTTTCTTTCATATGCAAGTAGCTCTATTTAATGATAAATAAGTTATTTAGTTAGGTAATGTACTGCAATGATTTGTTATGCCAAATTCTCCTAGGTTCTTTATGCCCATGGGCAGCTGCATAAGCCTTCTGATTGCTTGCACAGCTCTGCTATTGCAATGGCACAAACACTATATATCTCATTTGGGGGAAGATTTAAGAAGTATTTTCAATCAACAACTGTGCTTTTATTAAATAAATATTGCAATTGCAGCATTACTTAGGACATATTTGCCATGAATAGTTCGTTACCATAACTGTCATCCTAACTCTGCTGTAAAGAGTGCATATATCTGCTGAAAAGAGACCCTATTTTGCAAATTTGACATCAATAGCTGTTTCACGAGAGTATTTGACATTATTTCTAACATTATTTTATGTCAATCACATTTACTCTAAACTGCTTATTACCTTATTGCTGAAAATGGCAACATGTATTTATTTAGCTTTTTACATTAGAATCAGCAGGCTATCGTTTGCTTTATTAATCAGATTGAACCTTGAGAATTATAGTCACCAGTTTCAAACTTACTTAATTGCTGCTACACACAAAACAAGAACTTATGAATGCATTACATTTACATTTTTGATAATTTGCTTTTAATTGCCTGCTTTATGTTTGGAAATAACAGAGTTTTCTGGTTCTATCTAACTGTGTATGATGTATATTACACCACTCCGAACACTTTTGAAATCCTAGTCGTTAAAAACAAACTAAATGAAAAAATGAAATATCAGCCTTATGAATCGAAGACAAAACATTCAGTGACTGAGAAGGTTCAGGAAAGTTGTTAACGCATCTCTGATGTAGAAGTCGGAGCGATACCAATTTCTTCTCAGCTGGGAAGAGTGGTTATCAGCACCAAAGGACAAAAATGAGAAGAGCTGAGATTTGCCTCTTCAGACATTTCCTCCCAGCTCCATTAGGATGTTGAGAGACCCACCAGGGTTTGGATACATTAGACCAGTGTGCCTTAATTCCTCCCAGGTTCCCTGCAACTTAGAATCATTAAGGCAGTCGCTAAGTCAACGATACGGCGACGGAAAATTACACAGACCTCGGCTGTGCCTCCACGCCAGCGCAGCCCCATGAGACTGGATTTGTAAAGTGAAACTGTGGGCACATCAGCCACACCGCACATCTCAGGCTGTGCTGTGGACTAGCTCCAGCCCTGATCTCGCACACTAAATGGCCAGTGATTGCAGCAATTTAGGCACACTGCTAGGAGCACATCTCCTTCTCCAGCTCTGTCCCAAGGCGACACAGTTCACGTGCTCCGAGACTGCTCTGCGCAGCGAAGCGAAGCACACCAAGGAGACTCACTTAAAAAGTGCATTCCTGATTTTAACCATACCGCCAGCGTAAATGCATCCTATGCCAATTTTGCAGCTAAAACATTTTATAAGACTGGAGAAAACTGGATAAACGTTATTCACCATATAACCATGTGGTAGCTACGGTTACGGATATATTACTAACAGCCCAATATAACACTCAATTTTCTTTGTCCACCCAGTATGCAACAATGCTCTGTGTGGGTTTCTTTCAAGTTTCCTATTCAATGCTTACATTACTTTTCCATAATAATGGAAAAGCTTTTTAGCTGCCTATCTCATTAATATCAGATTATCCAGAAATTAATGGCTCTTGGTCAGCACCTTCACCAGAGAGAGAGGATTATATCGTTCTTAGTGATGCTAAGTCTAGGAAGGAAGTCATAAAAACAAAATTACAAAAAATTGTGAATTCTCATTCTCTTCCCAAAACGATGGAAACCCAAAAAAAACCACTGAGTTTTAAGCTCTTTCTTCCCATTATGCACAGAAAATCTTTCTCACTAATGTATTAGTTCAGCAAATAGGAAGAGGAAGATGGGTAGAAACTGTTTTTACATTCACTAATAGCAGAGATCATGTGAGAATGCTGCAAGATGCAAGTCTCAAATATATGCTTGAATATGGAGTACCATAGATCTTAATTTTCCCAGATCTCAGCACTACAAAGGAAATGAAAAGTAAAGTGAAAAGCATTAGGCACGACTTTATAATGGAAGGAATTGAGGCAGCACTACTATTCATTGCTAAGCTCTTAGTTATTTTTAAAGGAAAGGCTTATATCTTCTGAGACCTGAAAGCAGCCTGCAGCCTGCTGGAAAGAATGAAGGGAGATAACGAAGTCCAACAGGATACTTTGACTGACAGCACGCAGACTGGTCCACAAGTACTGAAACTGTAACCAATATTTCATATAAAGTTACAGAGAAAAATCCTAGACTTGCTCATACAAACTTTAACCACTTTGTATGTATTAATATGTGATTTATAATTAGTGTGACTTTTTTTACTCTTTATAATGGGATACTAACTGATTGGGGACGAAAGACTCCGCTTTCAAGGTTTCCTGAAATCAGTTGCTCTACCCTTAAAAAGCAAATACTGTATTTGGCTGATTTGGGGTTCCAATCTGGGATTACAAGCTAACACAGACAATTCCCATCTAAAATAACAACTCTGACAGCAGTCCTCAGAAACAGAAGAGATATTTTATATCTAAATGTCTATATATGGATTTTTTTTCGTATAATAAAAAAAGAAAAAAGAGTTGGATAATTTTTTTGTTCTATTAGATCCTGTCTTGACCAGAATTAACATAATTCAAATAAATGCAAATGTAATATAATTCTCCAAAGGTATTCTATGCCACTGCAGTTTGAGTGAATCCTTAGCCTGTTGTCATATTTTCACTTCCAGAAGATATCTCATATTATTTTCTTTCTGAATGGTCCTGTTTTGTTTTGGTAATTTTAACTATCCATCTATACTTCCAATTTTTTTAACTTCCATGTAGCTTTTCATTTGTTCCTTTGTAGTTCCACACTTTAACTTCCACAGCATTTGCTCCATCCTGTACTCAGGTTTCTCTCATGTTTTTATATTATGTTAAAAAGCCTCCCACATATACTAATGAAAAAGTGGAGTGGGAGGAAGGGAAATTCTGCCTGTTCAGTTAAATTTAACATTTTAGGGCACATACATATAATTTTTCTGAGTTGTGACCTTTAGGTAACGTATTCAAGTCTGTATGTGTGGGTTTTTTATTATGTTTTTTTCCTGTGCAGCTGCAAATAAAGGTTTGTCACAGTTTTTTTTTTTATTATTACACTAGAAAATCTACTCTTCAAAACTGGAAAAAAAGATACACATTAGCTGAAGCACAGTTATCACAAGTACTGGAAATGTGCTCTTCCTATAAATTGTTTGAGAATTTATAAGGGTGTAGAAGTTTTCCAACAGCATGTAACACATGAAAGCATAATCACTAAAGGGGACACAGGCTACAAATTACTAGATTTTTCTGCAACAAAATGGGCTTCTTAGTTATCTCAACAGTAATCCTAGAGAAAGGCAGGGCTGCCTTTCCCAATTTACAAAGAGATGAAATTAGTCTCCAGTATCATTATTATAGGCCAATGGAATATAAGCCAAAAGCAACACAGTATTTAGGAAATGGATGCTGATAATAAAAGAGCCACTCGAATTTCCTGTGGAGTTCTTAAATTAGCTCATCCCATATGCATACTGGTTCAAACTGATAATTCTGCAAGATAGGCACTTACACATACCTCACTGGTAAGTAACTGATTTTCTTCTTAGTGAACAGAAACTGTGTTGTGTTAGCGTTACAACACTTGATTTATGCTACAGGAAAGGCTAGCTATTTGTTTTTAGATCTGGCTTTGCTGATTCTTAGCTGAAGCAAGCTGTGTGGTTTTCATGTAGCCAGGTTTTTATAGTCTCAACAGTCTCAAAACATCAGCATGTAAAGGAAAATACACTTTTTTTTTAACATGTTTATAAGTCCTACTGATTTCTGATGGAAAAAATGCCCATGTAGTGAAAGAAAACTTAGCTATGTTTCCTTCTAGAAAAAATAATGGTATATAGACCAGAAAAGCAATTAAATATAGCGAGCAGAATTATTATACCTTTTGTAAAAGCCTTCTCGTTTCCTGCAACTTAAAGATATTCATTGCCTTCTATTTCCATAGTTTGGGTCAGTCAAAACATTAAAAAGACATATATACAGCAATACTTTCACTTATGTAAAAACAAATAAAGTTTGCAAGGCAGACCAGAGCGCACTTTTCATAACGCTGTTAGTACCACTACAGCCACTAGAATCATGTACTTTAAACAAAAATATTCTGAAAAAAAATCTACAATGTATTGTAGGCAACAAAGGACATTTCTGGTCATCATGTGAATTCTGTGTGACTCCAACTCTGATGCAAACCCAGGATTTTCTTCTTTGTATTAAGTATGGGAAAGCCTGTTCCTTTGAGAGCCAGAATAGCTTTCCAAGACTTGTGATTTAAATTTCAAACTCTTGATCATAGTCAGGGCGTAAATGTTTTTATCTTGGAATTGAAAATTGGGCTCTTTAGCTCTATACCAAGTGAAAATATTAAGCATTTTGTTGTATCCACTATGTGAGCCAAGTTCCCCACTGTGCCTTCAAATCCACAGTGAATGAACCATATTTGGATCTGCTTATCAGAGGAGACATTTAGAAAGACAATGAGCCTGTCCTGCTAGACGGAGACTCCTGATGCTTTCAGATAGGCCTGCGGTGAACTGCAAAATGGGCCCTAAAATCAGGCTGACATGGTCGCTTAACAAGCTGCGGTATTAGCTGTTGGCTCAGAGCATTTCTAGTGTCACCCACAGGGCCGGTGACGGCAGCCGTCATAATTAGAATGCATGAATCAAAAACACCAGGTGAAGATTTTGCCTTGGAAGAAAGGGAAGACAGGAGGAGGGAATTACCATGCCCTTTGACTATTGAGCTGCTGCATGCAGCTGGATCAGTGACCAACAGTAGCTGCTCGGATTATGCTATGGAGATGCTCGCTATGGCCTCACACTTCCCACACCCAGTGGCTGTCAGAGCAAACACTGCGAGCGACTTCAAAGGGAGGGATACAACAGGCTACATGCGGGAGAAAGGTAACCCCATTAAAGGCAGGGGGGAAAAGAAATGGTCCTGGGTTTTCCTTCAGATTCATCAAACTGTTTTTTTTTAGGAATTGGTTTGTTTTATTAATTCTAGCACTCTAAATTAGTCACTAGAAACAGCTAAACTCCTCCACTGTTTGCTGAAGTGGAAAATCTATGTAATCTTAACTGATATGACCTTGAAAGGGATTTGCTGAACTTCTGTATGATTGGATTTTTCCCAACCTTTGTAGACTCTTGATTTTAAAATCTGCCTAACAAAAGCTCTGCCAGGAAAGCTGTTATTACAAAGATGCTTCTCAATAGGGAGAAGTGGGCTAATTGCAAGCTCTTCAGTGAAATAAAGGAAGGTTTTGCAAACAACTACAAAATTGACAAAATGTTCCCCATTGCTGTTAACAGAAACTATGGGGGAGAAACACTGGAAATGGCAAAGATGTCTAATATAAATAGATGCTATAAGACTAGCTAGAAGAGGCTATACAAGATTTCAGATAATTCATAAACAGTAATTGCTCCTCTGACCTTGATGTGACTACAGAAATTCCATTAACTCACAAATCTTGACATTTAATTACATACTAAAAAATATTCTCCCATTTATTTTGACAGGGTCTACAATAATCCTGCATTCCGCTTCTATCCATGTTTTCAGCTGCTTTTCCCACATTGCAATTTATTCCCAAAGTCACGGATAAAGAACACAATATCAGAGCATGCAGTTACATAGAATGTCCTTACTTCTCCCCTAAATTTGAACTGAAATACTGTGAAAAAGTGAGGTGTGCAATGACATGTTGGCCTTCACCCCTTGTGTTATGCAGCTGAACTGACCCTTGCTGCAGATTGTTTACCTGAGATAGCAAAAATTAATCGAAGAAAACTGCAGGAGATTATTTCATACTGGAGTTGAAAACAAGCCAAATAAAAGGGCCTTGTAATAACAGATATTAAATAACAAGGAAGAAAGCTTACTACGTTTGAAAATGCTATGTATTTACGACAGTCAATATTATTATTTAACATGATGAAAAAAAGAAAAATTATAATCCAGACAGTGTAGCTGTGCTGACAATTGTGTTGTGAAATGTGCTGTTTTAAGGCATAATGAAGAAGGTTTGGGTTTTTGTTAATGCACATTAACAAACATGGAGAGACTCTAGAGAGGCAAAAAATCAGAATTCTGCATATTAACTGAATAAATAGTCTCTAAAATTACCAGATTGTAGATATATTTAAAATGTCTATTTTATTCAAATGCCAAACAGAGTGGATTTTCTTTCTTCATACTTCAGGCTCCACTTTGAAGCACTGACTACTTTGTATTACTCAGCCTCTCTGTATCTGCCTACTGTTTGTCTCACCAACTGAGGTATACACAATATATAACGGGTTCTAAATGCTGTACATCCCTCTCCCTGCTTTAGAACAAATGATGGTCTTGTTGATGACAGATCATTGAATTTAATGATTTCACAGCAGAATTTGACATTAAATAAAGAAAAAAAATGAAATATGTTATCATTTTCCTAATATGAACAAGAAAATAACATGATTTTCAAAAAAATAGTTTTGATTACATATACTTATCATTCTACTCAGGCTCGTATGCACATAAAATGTTAAACAAATTGCACGTAGGTTTTTTGTGTATCAAGCAATCCAGCAGGAGCAAAACAATCTCTAGCAGGTCCTTATTACAGAAGAGCATAATACAGAATCCTACAGGATTCACACTAATGCTGTCACTCAAAAACCCTGAACTAGGTCATACGGTACATTCACAAAATACATTACCCTAATATTCTACATAAATAGCCCTAATAGTACATACACATATAACTCCCTTCTAACTGTTCAATCAGCAAATACACTATTTTCATGGTTTACAAAATTACTGCTATGTTTTATTATTATTCCTCAAAATAAACAAGGAAAACATTTATACTGCAAGAATCTATACTGGGTCTGTATCAGCATACAAGAATGCAGGCACTAGTTAAATATGTGCTTAAATGCATAAACCAGACATCCACAGAACTCCAAAACCATGCTCCTCTCACATCTCCCCAGAATATGGTTACACAGCAGATTCCTTCCTCCTTCCCTAAGAACTTGAGTCTTCTCCTCATTTGTGAGGGGTCTCTTCCTGCTAAAGACTCCTAATGTGCCACACGGTTTTCCCAGTCTTGATGTCTTTCTGCCTACTACTGCACGCACAAGCGGATGCATAAAAACACACCTCTTAGCTAGTATGCAAAATCTGCCTTTCCTGTCAAAACATTGCTATCAGCATTATAGCAATGTTTTATCTTTCCTTTGACCAATTCAAATCATCATATAAGAAGTATCACATCTCTATTAGCTTCAACACACTTACTTATTATTTATGCCAGTCAAGTTCTTCAGAGGTTTTTAACATAAAGTATTTAGAGCTGAGAAAAAGAACACAAAGCAAACAAATGGCCTGTTTTTTGTTCCCCATCAGTTGTCTTCTCGAGTGCAGTTTCCATTTATACTCTCTTAACACTTTTTTTCATTTCAGGTTTATGGTTACTTCAGACTCTGAACCCAGAGAGTTTTGAACTTGCAGCCCTGCACTTATGATGAAGCCCTTTAATTGTATGGGGAGAAACAAGTACTTTACTTGTCATTTTCTGAATACTTCAGCATTGCAGCAGATATAATGCTACTTGCTGCACAGTATTTTGCGTTAATTCTTTTATTTTGTATTCGTACACATCTAACTTCTCCAAATAATCTGATCTTAATCTTAATAACCTGTAATTAAGAATATCGTCCCTTACATTTCACTGGTTCTTGGAATACATGCTCTTCTCCAAATTCAACCTCTCAGCAGGGCTTCACTTGAACTCCTCAGCAGTCACCCCAGCAGATTTCAATAAACACAAAATAAATGTTTTACAGAGTGTGTTATATCATCTTAACTTTATAGGTCAAAAACAAAGAGATAGGCATTAACCAGATTGAAATAGATGGATAAATTGTAAAAAATCATGTGACTACCACTATTTTATTGATTTTGACAGATCGTAACAAGAACAGGGATGGTTCACATTATAAAATTTTTATTTCTTTTTCTCCTACATTAGCCCTGGCACCTCTTGAGGAAAAGGGCATATTCAAGGCTTCTCTCCGTCCTCCTTCCCATGTACTGGTAACTGCCTATTTTCCTGAAATCAAGTTCCTTATTGACTTATACAATCAGCACACCCTTGAAAATATATCCCTACTTCTCCTGCTTCTCTCTTCAGAGGGAAAAATTAGGAGGAAAATATTACCATGCAGGTTCTTCTCTCTCAGGCTCAGCCAGAGAGAGAGATGAACACGGTTCAGTAAATTCTCTTGCTCTTCTCAGCAGGGAGACTTGCACGTGGTCAGGGATAGCAAGAAACGTGATTTCCACAGGGCCCCAGGCAGCAGCCAAATTTCACAGCAGGGGATGGATCCATGGCCACTTCTGAGGCTACAGAGCTGCACATAACATAGGGCTTCATTATAAGGTTGGAGAACCCTCTGGAGACTTTCAGCTGTTGCCATATTAACAAGAAACGAGTGGTTTGTACATGCCACGAGAGCTCTGTGTTAAATATTACTCGCGTTATGCAGAGTTGTATGTGTGTATTTCGTGTCTGATAATGCATGGAGAAATCAAAGCGGGAACAAGGATTTACCATAGGAGGCTTCCAGCCCCATGTGCAAGAACAGCACAGCTTGTAACAGTCACGGTGACATCACTGAATGGTGAAATAAATGGTAGCTTGGGGTTCATCTTATTTTTCAGCTTCATCCTCATGTTTCAGAAGCTTCTCCTACCACTTTCATGTAATTCTTTAGTAGATTTCTATCATATAGAGACACTTTTAATATATTTGAATTTTTTTGATCTTCAATAAACTCTAGTCCTCTCCTTTGAGAAAAATCTTTGTTACTTTGAAGATATTTCTCTGCTTCACTGGACTATGTGAAACTCTTCCTAAAACAATAAAAGTTCTAAGTATAAATTAATCTCCTAAAAATGTACGGACATTTTTAGGACATTTACGGACATACATAGACAGATTATCATTCAACATACAATACAAATTATATAGCATAGACTACATGCTTACAGATTGCTGGATGATTATTTTATTTTTATATACTAAATGTGAGGTTCAAACATATTTGTTTTTTTAAGAACAAAATCTTCATGAAGTTGAAACCAGTTATAAGTAGAAACAGTTAGGAAAGGTAATTGAAACTGAAACTGTTAGTAATAAACAGGAATTATTACAGAAGTAAAGGAAGATAATGGAGTTAGTTAGTCAACATGGGTTTATAAAGAACAGGCTTTATCAAAACGAAGTAATCAATTTTTGATATCTGCATATTTGATGAGAATTATACTAGGCATATAATAGTTTTAGACTTAAATAAGGCATCTAATCATTCTGTTCAAACTCTTGATTACTCAGATTAGTACTATATATAACTATTTTCATACATACTTAATGGCTAAAGCATTGGTTAAGTCTAAACTTCTACTTGTGTCCTTATCAAAATTTATTATTTCATAGCAGTGTACAATGTGAAAAAGACTGACTAAAATATCAATAGTTATGTACTAATCTAATAATTCTGATCAATTTTTATAGCGTACCCATAAAAGACTACAGAAATGAGACTGCTTTAGTTTAGCCTTTTGTTCCTGGTAAAACTGTCGCTCTAATTGCACATTCTGATATTTAAAAAGAACTGCGAGTGCAATAATCAAAAACTAATGGCGAACTTGCTAAATCTTAATTCATTATTTTGTCACTGCCAAACAGACAAGCAAAGATCACATCTCCGTTCTCTAAGATTTCTCTGGTACCTGCATACTTCTCATGCCTTTGACTATTTTCTCCACGTCACTCAGCAGACAGCTCATTCACCTACTTTTTAAACATTTTTCAGCTATAATTCAGGTTAGGTAACTCAGAGCACAATAGTATTTTAAAGAAAAAGTGTTTTTAGTGTATATTGTAAAAATGGATAGAGTTCAGGTCTATCCAACTTGGTTTATCCTTCTGAACAGTATTTTTGTGTAATAAATTATACCTTCCATATAGATTTAAAATGTTGATGTTGTAAAGTAGATCATATTTAGATAATATTCTTCTAAAATACTTCTTTAAGGCTGAGTTGATTATTTTTTCGCAGAGTGAAAAAGAGAAGTAACTCCATTAAAATTTTCAGTAACCAAAACCCATTGAAATTAGAAAATCTAATCAATCAAAAAGCAATGAGTATTATGTGTGAGAAGAAATATGTAATAGATTATGGTGAATGCTATTAAAATAAAAACTTTCATGTTTGTAGAATAACAACATTTCTAAGTCACAAAAATACACAGAGGGAGAAAATAAAAAAAAATGGAAATGAAAAAAAAAATAAAGAAGGTGGAAAGATGGGTCCTGGGCCTTTTCTTCTCCTTCCAACTTCATGTTCTCATGTTTAATTGCCCAGATAATTGTGCCTATAACTCCTGCTATAAATATTTTATCTCCATCTATCACATCATAATAAATCATTTGATAATGTTTGTCATTTGTTCAAACATGCCATTATGATAACTAAAGCATATTTCTAGCCAGCTTAAAGTCTTCATTCTACACTAGTGAAATGTGTGCACAGTGTCCTAAACAGCTCAAATTACTGTTGGCTAATGGCATTATTGTGCTTTGAAATTATATTTGGGAAAATGCTCTACAGGAGCATTTGACAAGTGGGCTTTTCTTCTGCATTCTGAACCTATAAGGCTCTGTGGTCATAATCTGGAAGGTATCCCACACATACAGGCATACAGAGTGAATTCTAGATAAGTATCCTCAATTCTTAATCTCCTCTTCCTTCTAGCTCTTAAAAAGCTTTGGCACAAATAGGACAAACATAGCCAAGCTTTAATCGAGCAAAGGTTTTCCCCTATATTGGTAGTTTCTTATCAAAATACAATGGGTCATTTAACCATTTCATTGACCACTCTACTTGCCTTCTCAGCCGAATCTGCACAATGCCATGAATTTGGGAATGGAGGAAATAACAGAAAAGACATCTGAATTTGACAGTGAGCAGTAGTGGATACTATAGGAAAAATGCTTAGCGCTCCTCTCTCACAGAGGACACAGGGCTGATGACAATGACACAAAGTTTCTTGTTTTGCTCGTATTTTTATGCCATAAGTAAATGTTCAGTTCTTATTTCCAGATATGTATAGCATTAAATTAAAAATTAAATCAAAACTCCTGAATTGAAAGAAATAAAAGATGTATTAAAGTACTAAAGACAAACTATACTTTTCTTGAAAGCACATGTCTCTCGTTGATCTCTATCAAGACAGAACAAAGAGAAACAACCAGTTAAGGTTTTAAATACTACTATTCAGATTTTTTTATTTCTTTTTACTTTTCTCCCTTCTAAACTACAAGAAAATGTATGTGCCCTTCTGTAACCTTCACTTTTCCCTTTTACTTTACTTTTGCCAAAGAATGACCAAAGTGGAATTGAACAGTCAAGGTAAGGATGTACATCAGCTT